>MU227039.1:682990-708339 GCA_018584345.1 Thuja plicata
ATTGTACATATGTATACATTCCTCCTTTTTTGATAATGAGGGCAAAGGTACTTACAACTTTTCAAATATTTGAGAGTGTGAGGCTTTGATTTCCTCCATCATTTTCTCCCATTTTTCTTTTAAATTCGCAAGTGCCATATGCTCAAGTGATATTCTCACATGCATGTCATATATGCTTTCTACCACAGACATTTCTGGGGTTGTGATTAGATTTCTTGCATCTATAATATGTTGTTGTAGAGTGGTGAGGTTTGGAAATATGTGAGCTTGAAGCTCTATAACCTAATTTCAGAATTGTGTCTCTGCATCCCATATTTCTTGTCTAAATCTATTGACCTCTGTAATCTTTTCATGATGCAGCTTTGTTGTGTTTGCATCAGAGGTAAAACTTAATGCACTAGTTGTTAGATCTGAATCTAGTTGTGACAGCTTTTCACTATTTTCTTTAGTGAAATTTTCTAATGTGCACAATTTCTGAACTAAGGTAATAGCTTCAGCAATCATAGGTTCTAATTCACTTTCTAGTTTAGATAGCTTTACCTTGTTCTCTGCGACTTCTCAAGGCTTATCTTTTCAACAAGTTTGTGTTGATACTTCATCTCTGCATGTTCTTCCATTGCCTTCTCTATATCAACATTTTGATTTGTGATGGCATCAGTAAGAACTGCTATTTGTTCCATGACTGATATTCTATCTTCAAGTTTGATATCTAGAACACGTTGTTGTAGAATTTTCCTTCCCTATTCAAGTGCTTGGGCTTCCCTATGTGCCTTTTTCATTTTCTTTTGAATTACCTTTCTCTGACACATCACTCCAAACTTTTGAAGTGCTTCAGTATCTAAAGTAGATACATCCCACTTGGGTATTTCTATTACCTCATCAAGTGTGACATCCAAGATATCTTTGTTCAATGCCTTTTTCTTTTTCTTCTTTGGCTGGCAGGCAGATTAGTGTACTACCATTTGTAGACCTTGAGATTGGATTGATTTGGTAGGTGAGGGTCGAGAAGATGAAGCATCTTTTTGTTTTTGTTCTGAGTCCATCGGTTGGTTTTGTGAAGATGTCTCCTCATTGGCCTTGGGTGTATCAACATATTTATCATCTTTTTGTTTTATTCTTTCATCCTGCTTGACTTCTACACTCTTTTATTTCTCTTCATCCTTTCTCAATGTTTCCTTTGTTTTAGTATCATCTCCTTTTTGTATTTTAGTTGACACTGTTTGCTGAGTGTCAGTTGCACCTTTCATCACTATATCTATATCCTTTTGAGTATTTGATGCATCTTTATTTTCATCATTACCCATGTCCTTTGGTATATCATCATCTTTCTTAGATGATTTCTCCTGACTTGATTCAATATCAATAGCATCGATTAACATGTTCATGTTTGTCGGTGTATTGACTTCTATAGTGTTAATAGTTGAATCCTGTGATTGCTCATGAATCCTTTGAGTTGAGTAGGAATCTTGTTGAGGTCACACTTCAATTTTCTCTTCAATCACTCTGCTTGGCTCTCTTGGTTGCTTGAAAATTGTGGGTGCAAAATGAGTTCAGCCGTCGGACTTTTATAACTTTTGTGCCCTAGGTTGTCATTAATGCCCAACAACTCATCGGTATACAAAGACTAAGTTCATTGGTTGAGGCATAAATAACATGTTCGGTGTAGGTGCAAAGTGTCGGGGTTGCTAGAAGCTTTAGTGACTTCACAGATGATTGTCGGTAAAGTGGCGAAGACAAATTTCATCGGCTCAAGGATCACTGATGTATGTTAGTTTACACTTAGCAACTTGGATTTTCTGTAATGATCGATACATTTTGGTAAGTAGTGTTAACTTTTCTGTGTGTGTTCACCGATGCAAATTTGTACCCAATAACCAGTGGTTGTTTTTCAATAAAATTTACAAGTGACAATATAGTGCATCTTCAATAATGTTGATTTGTCTATATGATCAATATGTAAATGGAACCGATGCATAATATAACTTTCCATAATGCAGTTCCATACTTACTTGTGCATTTTAGTTAGATGTAGTGATTCCACCAGATCCATTGGATGGGGTGTCATCATTTGCATTTCTTTTTCCAGCACGTTCAGTGTTTGTGGCTTTTACCCACATCTTGTTTCTCATCTTCTTGATATCATAAATGGTATTTCCATTGGAATAAGTACTTGTTTATGTCAGTCAGTCTTTGCAATCTTTTATCACATGTCCAACCTTATGACAATGTAAACATGTCATTCCTGGATTGAACCATCCTCTTGGTTTTCTAGTCCATTTTCTCATATAGTTGGCAGATATATGACCATACCTTCCACATGCTGTATAATTTACCCATGTGTTATAGTCCCAAACATATGAGTTACTTACTCTTATTGGTTTGTAGTCATTATTAGGTTCTTTTTGTGTCCATGCTTTCTTATTCTTTTTCTAGCATTCCTGATATGTATGTCCATTCATTTTGCATGTAGAACAGTACTTGTCCATATAGGTTTCCTTCTTTGGATTTGTCACCTTGGATTTGCATTCATATTCCTTGTGTCCTTGCTTGTGACATTTATAACAATTACCAATGAAAGTAGATTGTAATTGAGGAATACCTTTCATTTTGTTTCTGCAAACGTTTGAGGTGTGGCCTGGTTTTCCACAGTGATTGCATGACAACTTCTTGGTTCTTGGAGTTGTATATACATTATTTTGATCTGATTGATTAGATGACTCTCCATTGTCTGTGTACCCTATTCCTGTGTAGTTGTTGACTCTTCTTCGGCCGTCAAGGAAATCATCCATTCTTTTATTACTATCTTCAGCTTTCTTGATCAATTCATTGTGTTGATTCTGAATTCTGAACTCATGCTTTAGTTTCTCATTTTCATCCCTTAGCTCACCGCTGATGTGTATTCTTTCAATGAGTTCAATATTTAATATGTTTTCTTCTTGACTCATAAGAATAATCCGGTTGGTAATCTCATGGTGATGATTAGTAAGTCTTTGAATCTCTGATTCTTTTTCTTATAGCTTCTCTGTTATTTTCCTCCTATCATCAATAGCCAATGTTCTCTCTGATTTAGCTTTCCTTGAATCATTCATGACATCAATCATTTTTACCATCTGAGTCTCTTGACCAATTTGCAGCATCTTGATTTGCTCTGTCAAATGTAGATTGACTTCTTGTAGACTTGTGATTTCTTCTACTGATGTGTCTGAAGCTTTGCTTGTTGATGATTTAGCATAGTTGAAGTAATCTGGGATCTCCTCTTCTTGATAATATTTTTCATTAAGCCTAGTTTCTATGATCTTTCTTTCATCAATCAACTTTCTCATGCTTACTCTTGCCTCTTTATACTACTTATAGTAAATCTAAATTTGCAACTGCTCATTCTCAATAGTCTTGTCCAGTCTATACTTTTCCATTGTGTGGATCTTTTCTCTTAAGTCTATAAGCTTTTCAAGAAAGAGACTTAGCTCTGATACCAATTGTTGGAATTATTTGAATGATGTACTAAGAGGGGAGGGGTGAATCAGTACCTCTAAAACTTTTTATGTGGTTGGCCCATTAACCTTTGTGTCGTCAGATTTGTATATGCCTATCTATATGTTCATCTTTGCTTATGTATGTGTAATCATAATATAAGTTATTTATATGTATAAACATTCAAGAAACATTCATGAAAACAAATAACACATAACACATGATATGATATCGCAGAAAACTCATGTTAGGAAGTAAAAACTATGGTGGGGATGTCTACCCACAAAACTTCACTATCTACAGATAAGAAGGGGGCTGGTAAAGGCTTACAATTGATCACTTCTGATGATCTACCCTGTTAGGAGTATTAGAGTGGAGACTTGTTAGGATCTACTTCGTTTGAAGCTTTAGAAACACCATTAGGTGTGCACTCTGTTAAGAGATTTATCAAAGAACTGTTAAGTCCACCTTCTAAAAAAGGATTTCTTTTGTGATGCACTTGTTAGAATGCAGCTACAATATAATTATTGATCTAATAGTGAATGCAATCTCTAATTTCTAATAATAGATCTTGTATGGATTACAATGTTTATATAATCACCTTGAGTGATTGAGTAATACCTTGTCTCTGCTCGTCGGTAGCCTTTCTGTGTTCTTGATAACTGGTTTGATACATTTCTGAACTTTGCATGAATTCTCTTCTTCAGCTTAGATTCTCTCCATGGCTACTATCATTTGTCAAATGATTGCAAGTCACTTCATTACAAATGATTGAACATCTATTTATACTAGTTTCTAGCTCTATTCTTGATTCACGCTTTTCAAATTAACTCTAGATCCAAGGTTTACAACTTGACCTTGATCTTTAGTTAGATATATTTTAGATCCATTGGGATGCTTTAAAACATTTACAATATGCTTGCTTGACCCTCAAGTAAGTATTTAAAAAAATTAAAAACTCTATAAATAGAATTACATTGCTTTATCTGACGTGTAAAGTTAGATCCACTTTTTGTGGTTTCTGTTACTGACTGTCGGTTATGATGGTTGGGTTGCTCTGTCAGTCTGTCAGTTTTCTTCTCTATCAGTGTTCCTTACTTGAACTATACGTCGGGTATGCCTTTTCTACTCCATCGGTGATGTTCTCAAAACTGTATCGTCGGTAATGCTTTTCATCGGTTTGACTCTTGTCAATGTTCGTCGGTAAATTCCATACTTAGCATTTTCACGATAGTCTTGTCTTCTTGTTGGGTATGCTTGTTTTCTGTCGGTTATGCCTATATCGATGACCTTTATCATGTTTTTCCCTATAAGTATATTAATGGAAAATCTTAATGTCATCAGGAATTCTAGAGACTTCTGCAATTCGTGCTTCTGATGCTTCAATTTGTAACCCCTTATCATACACAATTCCATTGTTGCATGTTCTAAAAAATTCTAGTGTCGTATCTTCATCATACCCATTTAACCTAACAAAATAGGTGATCCAACCTACTATGTTAAAGACATGAATGTTGTCCTGGTCTTCTAACAATACCAGGTGGTTCGATGGTTCATGCCGTATGGGAGAACCACTCATTCTACTGCTTTGAAATTCCAACAATGTCTAAAAAAATCAAAAATCCCCTTGCTTCCACTGATAATATTTACTCTGTTCACTGAAAAATTTCTATGATGTGCCCAGAATTGGAATGAAATATTTTCTAGTAGTTTTGAACAAGACACAATAGAATATTTTTTCTTGAAATAATGATGTGAAAGTAAGCTGAAAATTTTTGAGTTAAAGACAGGGCTGGTTTTGATAGTTGACACAAAGGGTTTGTCAAATCACAAGTTCTGATATGACCTCTTAGTACAATATGGGTAGAAAAATAATAATGACAAAGATTGGTAATTATGACAAATGATTTGGAAATGATGCAAGTTTTGAGCTGATGGGAAATTTCATTTATTGTTCACAAAACCCTATTTACTCCCCCCTACGAAAAGATTACAAGTGTCCTCACTTGCGTGGAAATGTATGAAAAAATTGGGAATGAATCACTCTATTATGTACAATGTGTCATAATCATAGTAAATGAAGTAAAAAAATTTTGGGGACAATAAAGTAATGCCTACCTAAGAATATTATATCGTTAAATGCTCAAATCCGAAAGGATTTGATGACATTGGCAGAGTAATAGATGGAAAAGAAAACTGAGCTGGTGCAATAATGAGATGACATGGATGCATGGATGGTAGATAAAGACGATGAAAAAGCGGATGGAATGATGTTTTATTATGGAAAAGAGATTTTTGTGGGAAAAGAAAATTTTATTATGATTGCATGCGGGAAATTTTCAAAGAGACAACCAGAGTAAATAATTACGTCCGGTGGCTGTAGGAATGCCCTCATTCAAAAAAGGTTCATTGGCTACAGGAGGATCTTTAGCTGGAGGAGGTTCATCGGCTGTAGGAGGATCTTCAACTAAAGGAGGAGGTTCTTTGACTGCAGGAGAAATCTCAAACTGTCACAGGAAATCGGCCTTTGTCTGTGGTTTATGGTATAGGCGGAGCCTATGACCATTTACCAATAACTTGAAATGTACTGGGTTGATAGTAGCGAGTTAAACTGCTCCATTAGAATAAACATGAATAATCTCATAGGGGTCAAGCCAATGAGTTGTAATCTTACCTTGGTTTCTTGGAATCTCAAGTCATACAAAAGAGCCCAGTCACCAGGAGCAAACTATTTGGAAAGGATGTGAGATTCATGCCATTTTTTTTTGTGTCTGAACCAACTCTATGTGTTGCAGGGCTACCTTCCTTATCCCATCCAGCTGGTTAAGCTATAGGATCCTATCGCGTTGTGCCTCAGTAAGATCAATGTTTAGCTGTAATGCCATTCGTAAAGTTTTATGTTCAAACTCAATTGGCATCACAACTGTCTTTCCATATACCAACTCAAAAGGGGTGAACCCTATTGTGGTTTTCCATGTAGTACAGTACACCCATACTGCCTCTTGGAGATGACTACTCCAATCTTTCTTTGTGAATGCACTGTCTTTGTGAGGATAGCTTCTATCTCCCGATTAGTGATTTATGCCTAACCGTTCGCCTGTGGATGATAGGGACTTGATTTGCGGTGGTGAATGTTGTACTCGGTCATTAGAGCAGTAATCAATGTGGAAGTAAATTGAGCTCCTTGATCAGTGACTAACTCACAGGTTACACCATAGCGTGTAAATATTTCCTCATACAGGAACTGTGCAACTCTATTTTCTCTGGCATGCTTCATGGCTATAACCTCTACCCATTTGGTTACATAATTAGTACATACAAGTATGTACAAATTGTCATCTGATGCAGGAGTGATGGGACTGAAAAAATTGATTCCCCATTTATCAAGTGGAATCATTACAACCTGAGAAAAGAGTGGCATTTTATTAGATTTAGTAGGTCACCCCATCCGCTGGCAGTGATCACATTTCTTGGTGTAATTGGCTGAATCCTTGTAGAGGGATGGCCAATAGTAACTAGTGTTAAGTACCTTCATGGCTATCCTTTTGGCAGAAAAATTCCCTCCATAGGGCTCATCATGACAAGCCCGGAGGATGTCATAAGTTTTGTCCTCAAGAATGCATCTTCTTAATACTTGGTCGGGACAAGTATCGAATAAACAGGCAACAATCCAAGAAAAGTTGAAAGTTTTCTCTATTAGTAAGTGCTTTTCCTTTGGAGCGAAGTGTGGAGGTACCTTTTGTGAAACCAGATAGTTAGCAATATCAACATACCATAGTGTTTTTGCTACAGTGGAGAACAGGTGGTCATCAGGAAACCTATCATCAATTGACAGGGGTTCATCAGCATTCTGCAGGCATGAGAGAAAATTGGCGACCACATTTGATTTGCCTGGCTTATCTATGATGGTAATATCAAACTCTTGTAGCAGCAACAACCATCTGGCCAACCTTCCAGTTATGGCAGGCTTGTTAGCTAAATAATTAATAGTTGCATGGTCTGTATGCACAAAGATTTGATAACCAATGACATAATAACAAAATTTGTTTAGAGCATAGATAATAGCCAATAGCTCCTTTTCGGTAACTGTGTAGTTCAACTCAGCTCCCTACATATTTTTGCTAATAAAGTAAATGACATGTTCTAGTGTACCTTCCTTTTGTCCAAGAATGGCTCCAACAACATGATCAGAAGCATCTGTATGTATGTGGAATGGGAGTTCCAAATTAGGACCTCGAAGGACCGGTGCCTGAGTAAGTATAGACCTTAGCTACAAGAAAGCTGCGTCACAAAATGGTGTCCAAAAAAACTCAGCATCTTTAGTGAGTGGTGAATACATGGGGCTGGTCATCTTACTGAAGTTCTTTATGAATCTTCTATAGTACCCAGCATGACCAAGGAAGCTCCTAACATCCTTTTGTTTAGCTAGGGTAGGCAAATTCACAATGACCTCAATTTCGGCCGGATCCACCTGAATGCTAAGAGCAGAAATGTAGTGACCAAGTACTACTCCTTGCATCATCATAAAACACTTTTCACTATTCAAAGATAGGTTATGTTCTTTGCATTTGGTGAGGACTTTTTCCAGATTCGCCAATGCTTCCTCATAAGTTTCCCCATAATTTTTAAAGTCATCCATGTAGATCTCTATACAGTCATGGGATATGTCAGCAAAGATGTTGATAACTGCCTGCTGGAAGGTAGCAGGAGCATTGCAGAGGCTGAATGGTAAAACTGAATATGCAAAAGTGCCCCATAGGCAAGTGAATGTGGTCTTTTCCTGATCTTCTGGAAGAATCCAAATCTGATTGTATCCACTGTACCCATCCAAGAAAGAAAAGTATTTCTTTCCTGCTAGAGAATCCAGAACCTGGTCAATGAATGGAAGGGGGAAATGACCCTTTTTGGTGGCATTGTTAAGCTCTCTATAGTCAACACACACACACCACTTGCTACCTTTCTTAGGAACTATGATGAGTGGGGATACCCATTGGCTATCTGATATAGGATATATGAAACTGGCTGTAAGGAGTTTTTGGAGTTCGGCTTTGACTATTTCATGAAGAGAAGGGTTGACATATCTTTGGAATTGCCTTATTGGGGATTTGTCCTCTTTTAGGAAGATCCTATGAGTGCATAACTTTGGGTCTAGGCCTTTCATATCAGTGTAATCCCAGGAAAAAGCTATAGCATGAGTTTTCAATAGCTTGGTAAATGATGTTTGTTGCTGAGGAGAAATTTTACTATTAATATTTAGGCAGCAATCAAGGGAGACTTCCAGTTGCTGCGTGAGCTCCATCATGGATGCATCAGTTAATGAGTGTAATTGAACCTCATAGGGAAGCATTTGGTGATAGAGCTAGTTGGATACAGGGGAAGATATTTGGTAATTAGAGTACAACGGCTGTAGGGAGTAGTTTTGGAAGGAGCTATCCAAAGGATCTAAGTTCGGTCCATACTGGTTATGCAGGATGTTGGTGATTACCTTATCTTCCTCTTGAAGCTACAGGAAGGGGTCCCTTGTTAACATCACTAATTGAGAGACTAAATTAATAACTCCAGCTTCCTCTCCTACATTTGGGCATATGGGAGAGGCTAATTCCATCTGAGGTTGAGAAGGAGGATATAAGGCCAGGGTTTTAGTCTGCTGACCGTCAGAAATGGTCATATCCCCTGACAAAAAACCAATGTAGGCATCAACAGTAGCTATCCAAGGACATCCCAAAATAATTGGATAGCCCCCTAGGGTGACTTTTGGCGAAAGGATCATGAAATCTATAGGGTAGGACCAAGACTCTAGGTCAACCACAATGTCTTCCACTACTCCATCAGGCTTTATAGTCAAAGTGTCTGCAAGCTGCAGGACAGTAGGTGTATTGTGGAGATTGGTGATACCAAGGCATTGCATAATGTCCTTGGTCATCAAATTAATGATGGCTCCTAGATCAATTAAGACATTTTCTATAGCATTCTCATTAATAATGACCTCGACAATGAGGCTGCTAGGGTCAAAATATTTTGGGATGGTAAGCTTTCCTAACATGATGTCTGCCAATTTGCCCAGGACATGGATAGTCTGGGGATCTTTCTTCTTACGGCCAGGCTTTTTAAAGAAGGCTTCCTTGATGGATTTTCCATATGTAGGGACATCTTTTATTTCCTAGAAAAGGGGAATTCAGACACTGACATTCTTTAGTTGGTTGAGGATATTGAAATTTGACTCATCAGTTGTCTTCAAATTGCTTTGCTACAATCTTTGCAGGAAAGGAAGAATAGTAGGATGATTGGTCTTAGCTGGTGTTGCAGGGGCTACTGGATTAGATGGATTTTTGAGGTGATTGGGATCCTTAGAAATCATTTCCATGATTACAGGAGGCTCAGGTGTAGGATGAGTGGTACGGGACCGTAGGTGTATATCATCAAGGTTAATTGCATACGCAGGGTATTGCATGGGATACTGTGACTGATTTGTGGCATACACATTTTTATATGGAGGAAGGGGTCAATTTTTGGGGTTTGGTTGTGGCTATGTAGGTAACTGAGTAGGCTTAGGAGGCAGATTAGTGGCTGCAAGAGGTGGAAAAAGAGCCTAATGTTGTGGAGGCTGCATGGGTGGTGGCAAAAATCCTTGTAGTTGATTGGGCCATTGTTGGCCGTGTCGCCACTACGGTTTTTTCTACCAATTACCTTGAGGTGGATGCCATCCCCCTTGAGGTTTTTGCTAACCTCCCTGAGGGTTTGGCCATTGTGGATTGGGGTAATTCTGCCACTGATTCTGGGAATTATTCCAGGGAGGATTTGGGTAATTCATGGGGGGTTGCCATTGATTATTATAAAAAGGACCACTAAATGAAAGAGGATCCTGGGGCATACCTTGTCTTTGCACCCATGGTCGTCGTTGAGTGATGAAGAAAAGATGCTCATCCTCTAGTTCAACTGGTTTATAATCAGTTGGCATTTGTGTAGTCTCCATGTTAGCGACTAGTTTGCATCTGCAGTCTCTCTTCTTCTGTCTACAATGTGGACAGAATTTGGCAAGCATGGCCTCAACTTCCTCATGTTTCTTCTTCACCTGCATGGTGTCCAGCTGGGTGGTCATGTTTTTGATGATATCTTGCTTAAAATCGAACAAGAGATTGGTTACCTCGGTCCATAAAGCACCAACGCCATTGGACTTGCCTAGGGTGGACCTACACCCTCTTCATTTCTTAACAACAACTCTTGATTATTTAAGGTAGATCTTCTAGATATCATACCATGATGCGTGGGTGATATCTCCTCCAGCCATGAGGTCCAGTACCTCTGTGCATCCGTCATGAATGCATCTTAAAAAGAGCAGCTTCTGAGATTCTTCATTGAGCTCGTGCTGAGTATTCTTTTGCAAACTAAACATGAACCTTGAGACATAGTCCTCAATACTCTCATCCTCCTTCTGTGACATCTTTAATATGTCATCCCCTCGCATATCATTCCCTTGACATTACTCCTTATATTTCAGCAAGAAAGCATCCTTCATTTCATCCCAATTATGAACAACATCATGCCCTAAACCCATAAACCAGTGCAAGGCAGACTCCTTAAGTGTGGCAGGAAAGAGCTTAAGCCTATGGGCTTCGGTGGTGTAGTCATAGCTCCTAAAAAACATATCAAAGTTGAAGAGAAAGGTATCCATGTCCTTTGTGACAAGGCCGTAAAATTTTGGAAGATGAGAAGAGGAAATATTTTTGAGGTTGTTATTATCTTGTTGATTAGAGATGGGGAAAGGGAATGTAGTAGGATTAGCCATCCTTCATTTTTGCTGAGGTGGATTTTTAGGGGGGTTCTGAGCTTGATAAACAACTAACTTCCAAGGATTTTCTTCTCGAGGATTCTAGAGTTCTGGGTTGGGAAAGACTTTGGCAAATTGAGTAGCTTCGAGTTATTCTTGGAAGAACCGAAGAAAATCACCTTCAGAAGATGAGGATGATAAAGGGGATTTAGGAAGCTCAACAATGGCATCAATGAACTAGTTTTCTTCCTCAAATAGGTTGTGGTGTGGATTTGGCAAGTACCTTCCTCAGGCGTCTCTTCATCTATTATGCATGCAGATAGTATAGAATGATGTGAATGGGGGTTTTATTTGTCAAGAGAATACTTAATCTAACAGAAGTAGGAAATGAAAGCATGTAAACAAATCATAGGAATGGTTGAGTAAGAACCAGGCTCAGCACCATCCCCAGCAATGGTGCCAAAAATGATCGCTTGCTATAAAGATTCAGAAACTAGGAATAATCCTTTTAACTTAGGGATTGGACATCTAACTAAGCACTTCATCCACTTTATAATAAACTCATTTAATATGTCAAACCTAGGGACGTGTTACTTGAAATGGGCCAGCAAAATATATTCACCAAGCACTTCTTCAGCCAGTCTTTCTATGATTGCTACAGGAAATAAATGCTGGAAAAGAACTGCTCTATGGTTGTAGGAAATAAATGCTTTCGAAAGGAAACTATACTATTGCTGCATGAAATGAATACTTTAAAGGAAATCTAAACTAATGTTGTGGAAGTAGATGCTTTGAAAATAAATGATGGAAATGAAGGCTGCTAGCAGGATGGAAGAATGCACACAAACAACTATAATGCTTTAGTTACTCTGCTGCTTGGTCGCAGGAAGCGGTAGCTGTCCCGTGGCTTTGGCTGCAGGAGCAGTTCAACATAGGATTTGAAATAACAAAAATGCAGGAAAATGAACTAACTAGAATGAATCTAAACTACAGATTCCTCACCAAGTGGGCCCCCTTGGGTGAGTACCCAGAACACTCAATTACACAGTACTGAACTCAAAACTTAATTTGCTCATTAACTTGAATAAAAGAGTACATGAATTCTTCACTACGAAATAATAGAATGCGACTATGATAATACTACTGCCCCTCTTCTCATGCAGGAGTGGGGATTTATTTAAAGGGAAAAAACATCTAACTGCTAAACTCCACATGCCCTAAGAAAAGGCAGAGCTTTTATTACAATCATCTAATAGAAAGGAAAACTAGAAAGAAAGAAATAGAATCGGTCAAGAAGAGAGGAAGGAACTACATAGACAACAGATCCAACTTCCCACTCTCTCCTAGATTTCATCAAAGAAATTATTGTGCTTTTCCAAGTCTCTGCTCAATTGTCTCTACCTGGATCAATCTAGAAAGCTTCCACCACTACTGCATCGATGTTTCATCCATGCGCGTCTGATGTAGGACCGCGTCAAGCGACCAACACAAAGACTTGCTCATCTGAACCGGATGTTAGTTGCTACTTTAATGGGCTGCATTAACACCATTAGGATAAAATAATTCATGGCATTTATTCGAAGTACAAACATTATCTATTGTCCAAACAGTCAATTCATTCATAAAATATGATCGTGAGTTCATAGCAACAAAAAAGAGCATATTTATCCCGATAAAGCAGATTAAGTAGCATATGTCCATGGCATAGGTTCAATGATTGAATATCATATAATAATAGTTTCAGAGCATAAATTCTTAGAATAATAACATAAAACATAAGAAAGGACCTAGAAAAAAGTTATCCTAAGGTATATAAAAGATGCCATTAAAATGGCCCATCAAGGAATAGTTACTTCTCACCGACACACCTCAAAGAGAGGAGGAGAAAGATAAGGCAAATCCTCGGCACATTTCTTTGGACAATGTTGAAGATATGGAACAAATTGATTCGGACAAAGTCATGGATGATCTTGACATCCAAGACATCACACATTATGACTCTGATAAAGATCCTCAGAAAGAAGATGATGTTATATTCATATCACTTAAGGATCAAATCAAGAAAAAACAAATGGAGACCCAAGCCAATAAGGACATGGATCTTCCTAATGAAGTATGGCCAGACACTTTAGTCATGGACATAACAAAACTAGACCCTGCAGAGAAAATGCAAAAAGATGAGGATGTCACTGCTCAAAAAGACCAAACTGACGAGCATGACACCACTCTAGATACAACCCAAGCTAGCACACAAAGTAATATGCCAGTATTAATAAAGGAAATAAATATACTAGAAGGTAATGAAGGGTCTAATACAAAAGATACAAGCACACCTAAGGACAAGAGTGATACTGAAGCAAAAGACACCATAGATGACACAAAGGACACAACTATAGAGCAAGTTGCAACCGATGATTAGAAAGATAAGTCTACTGATCAAAGTAAAGAAGAAACACAAAAGGTAGAAGAGGGCACACAGAAAGAAAAGAGTGAAGAAGAAAAGAAAGATGAGCTGGAGAAGAAAATAGAAGAAAAATCTACAGAATCACCCAAGGTTGATGGAGAGACGTCTTCACAAAACACAAGAAGCATCTTCAACAAAGCCTTCACCAATAGGTGCCACTTAGCAGAAAACACAAGAAACATCTTCAACAAAGCCTTCACCAAGCACTTTAGAGAGACCAAATGAACTAGCAATGGTAGTTAATACATCTGCGTCCACACAAGTCTCAAAGAAGAAGAAGAGGCATAAGAATCCAGTCACTCTGGATGAAATCATTGAGATCCCAGTTTGTGATCCCAGGACATTGGATCCAACTGAATTGACCAAGTATGCAAGACTCTGTGAGAGAAAAACAATGCAAAATCCACAAAAGAGGCAAAGGTACTTGAAGTAGCACGAGGAATACTTCAACAAATAGTACTTGATGTAGATGCAGATCAAACAACCCCAATGCTTGATCAATTAGTGGTACTCACAGATGAAATAAAATCTTAGAACATAGATGCTGAGAAGGTCATGGAAGAAAGACTTGAACATAAATATGAGTTCAATCTAGCAAAAAAGATAAGCCAGAAAGTGGTATTGCATAAGGTAAAACTTTTTGAATTGGTTAGCACAATTGATCCAATAATCTCAGAAGCTATAACCTTGATACATAAATTATGCAAGCTTGATCAACTCTCCCAGGAGTATACCAAAAAGATAGAAAAAATAGATGTTGATCTTCAAACAAGTGCACAAAGTCTCACGAATAGTGAAGAGGCAAAAAAATTACACAATGAGAAACTCAAGCAAGCTTGAAAATTGAGATAGGACAATCAGATTGTACAGACCAAGTTTAGAGATGAGGTAAGTGAGCTACAAGCATAACTCTTACTGACACTCTCACTACTGCAGAAACATATGACAGAGGAGAAGGCACTAATTGTCATCCCAAAAATTTCTATCCTAGACAACATTTATGATATGCATGCAAGGATAGAGCTAGAGCACATGGCACTACAAATCCTGAAAGAGAAATGGAAGAAATTGCTTGAAGACATCAAGAACACCCACTCACATATTCTTGACACATTGTAAGTTACACATTTTTGTCACATTTTTGGCATCTTATAAGTTGTACATTTTTGTCATGAGTATCAAATAAAGGGGGAAGTGATATGTACATACAATTTAGTTAGTATAAAGGGGAAATGACGATGAAATGTATAGTCAAACAATTGATAGAGAAAAGAACAAGGAATGTATAGTACAGAGGCAAGTATACATGTACATATACTTATACTATACCGATGCATACAGTTAGGGGGAGTCATATAAATGACAAGGATATAGACATGGTGTACATACTAAACACTTTAGTATTATGCATGTTAGGGTTTTTTGTTGCTGAACCTTCAAAAGGTACTTGAATTCTTGATTAACTCTACGACTCCCAATATTTGAAAACTAAATGATCCAAGCAAGAGAAAACACTAATTAGTGAGGATTTATGATAATACTTGGGGAAAATTATTATTACCTCCTTCTTTTTAGGTTCCACAACACCCAGGCAGGTATTACCTATATAAAATGGTTGTCTCACAGTATTAGTAAATGTGGATATTGGTTTGCTGCTTGTTTACTGTATTATCTTGTAAATTACTCTGCATAAAATTGAAGACAGCTTGATACAGAGTTTAACCATGAAAATTACTGAAATGATAACAACAAATTGTAGTGCTTTAAGGATGTTCATCCTTCTTCTTTTTCAGTTCTTAGAACTTAGGAAGGGTAACCTATTTTAATCCTCTCTCAAAGGGATCAATAAAATAAATTGTATACCTTGATACAGTTTCTCAAAACTTTGAGTATTCTGATTTTTGTATGAATGATTTAAGTATTTTGAATATTTGGATAATGATAAACTACTTGACAAATTCTAGACCAGTGCCTATCCTTGGGCTACAGAGTCAAAGATGCAAATCCATAGAAAAGTAAATAAAGATACTTTAGATTGCCTTACAACCTATATGCAACCCCAATAAGATGCCTTACAAATTATTGTGTCACTACCACACCACTGTATCAAATCTTCAAATGTTGTTATGCTCCTTGAAATTACTCACAAAACTTAGTACTTCCCTTGAAAGAAACTTGCAAGCAATTAGATAGATACCTTGTAACTAATATGCTTAAAATGCCTTACAGATTAAACATAAAAGAGCATACACAACAAGTAAAGAGACAACAGCAATATGGAATAAGAGTTGCACTGTATTTTATTTATAAATTCCTGCTTCAATACATACAGAGACTAAAAGCTCAAAAACTCTGGCAAAATTTTGTAGTCTGGCTTGTAATTATATTTCATCTCTCTCTTTTTATAAAATTGATCCATATATATATCTAAACCATCTTGGAATCCTTAAGGAAAGGATGCAACAAGCTTTGGATGGTTTTAGATACCTAACCCTAAATACAGATAAGACAAAAGACGAGAGAAACCAAGCGGTGGAAAGACAAAATAGAGAATGAAATCTGATTTACTCCTTTGTATTCATATGATCTTTGACATCTTTGGTTCTGTATGTTGAGGATAGTCTGTGATTTGACTTTAGTGATGACTAACATGTTTATCTTTCAAGAAATCAGTAAAAGGTGTTTTGACATTCCTTTATTCTTCATCAATAATATCCAAATCTACTGTCACTGGTTTCTTCTTCTTAGGTTTTGTTAGAATGTCCTAGGTATTCATATCCTTCTCTTTTGGCCATTCAAAATTCTAAATATTATCCAATTGAGTATTTTGCCTCTCCCATCTAGCATCTGTTATATTCTTAACATCAGATATGAATTTATTGCAATTTGATTTTTCTTTAAATGCCTCATCCAAAAGTGCATTGAACCTTTCCATATCCAATTCTCCTTGGTTAGAGACATAAATGTCTTTATTGGGAAGTACATTGTCAAAATCTGATAACTATAACCCTAATGGCTTTATTTGATCATCCTCGGACCTAATTGGAGGTACAAACCTACTATAATCTAACCCAAACATCTTTAATTTGGCCTCAATTTGATTGGATTTACCTTTGAAAAAGGATAAGGTAGCCCCAATTTTCTCTATCTCGGTACCTACCAAAGTTACTATATCAGGAAAATATGATCTTAGTGGATAAACTGATGCTAATCTCTCAAAAAGTGATGTCTTCCCAGACCAAGTTGCATAGTAGGGGTTCAAAATTGTCAAAAAACTTGCCACTTTTGTCTGCAGGCCTGGAAACCTACCATATGCTCCATATACTACATCTATCTTCTCCTTAACAATATTAATTATATGTTGAAAAATTGATACCAATGCTCCCAAAATTACACCATTACACTCAATGATCCCATGTTCTGCTTCAACCAATCTATCCCATGTATCTTCCATCTGGATTTCAGCATCTATAACCACCTTGGGCTTCATAGGAGTAGGCTCTGTTAGTTTCATTAGCTTTTTGGTAAGCTCGTCTATAAGCTTATCCTTTTCCTTGATTTTTATTAGGGCTAATTCTCTATCTTTGATAATATCACTAGTGTCACTAGTGAGCTTTTGCAATTTGTCTGATAGCTGAGTTGTTTTTGCCTCATTCATTTGAGAAAAATGAGTCTTTACTTGGGCTATCTCCAAGTCTCCTGTGTTGTCAAGTGTCCGAATAATATTGTTTCCCTCCATCTTTTCCTGAATATTAAGAATAGATGGCTTTTAATCTTTAGGAGCTAGGATCCACATTGCAAGTGCTTGGGATTTGGGGTTATAAACAAACCCTCTCATCATATTTCCAACCTAGGTCTCTGATGACAATTTGATGTCAGGTTGTCTTCTAATTTGATCTATGATAAAGGCCAAGGATAAGTCCCAACCTTAAACAAACAACATACCACTAGCTTTAACCAGTTCTCTAGCCTGCTCTGGTGTTATTTCTTCAGATTCAGGATCATATTCCTGTAATATCTGTAAGGCTTCCTCTGTTACTGGATCACCTCCTGCTAGCTACAACTGCTTCCCAACTTGCTGCTGCTTATTCCAAATAAGGAAATCTTTGAACTCCCTGATTTTTATGAAGTTGTCATCCTTGAGGAACTCCTCCTGATGCAACAGTCTTTCATCAATACATGATCTGAGAGGTAATTCTTCCTCTTCCTCAACATCTTTCTGTAATTTCTTCCCAGCCCTAATTTGCTTTCTCAGATGATGATCATAAGGTCTATTCGTAGTTATTAGGGCTCCAATTTTATCAATTCCTCTTTTCTTAGAATGCTCCCCTACTTCCACCTTTTGTTTTTTAAGAAGGGGCTCATCTAATAATTCCTTTTCCAAGACCTTTGTTAGGTCAACAATACTTTCCCCTTCATTTGGATGACCATATGCAATTACCTAATATTCTGGATTGGTAGAAGGTGAAGGGTAACCTTGGTCACTGTGATCATCATATTCAAATTCTGAATGATCTTTGTGGCCCTTTTCTGGCACTACTAGTGCATCTTCCAACTGATTACACAAGAGTGTGTGATTATCAATCATTGCATCTAGCCTCTTGATATAAGGCAAATTAGGGTAGAACCCTCCAAAACTCATTCCTTTTCTCCTCACATGTCTCTCCAAATCCATGAGCTCATTAAATTTATTTTCTCTTTTACTCACCTCTTCATCCTCTAAGATATTTCTGATCAAATCTTCCTCCATACATTCTTCATGTATTTTTGTGTAAGGGATGGTGGGTGTAAGCAACTTCCTCGTACTCATAATGAACCCCTCTGTGTCAACATGTCTATGTAGGGCTACATTCATTCTATAATGATTCAACCACACATTCACCTGATCTAGGGCCCCTTTTCCAATCAAAAAATTGTAAACCTTAAACTGCCTAGGGGTGAAAATCCCCTTCCTGCGTGGAGCAAGGTGCTCTTTATCTGTTAAAATGAGCTTCTAAATGAACTCCATGGAAGCTATCCTAGGTGTCACATGAAACAGAAAAATATGTGGAGGGTAAGGGAAACCATAAACCCTTATGAGGGTAAACTTCTGTTCATAGTAGAAATCTCCCCAATTATGATCTCCTGACCATTTGTCCAAATAATGATAGGGCCTCAACAATTGAATCACCCTAATAGGAAATCTAAGCTTATCAACTCCTAAGAACTTAAGCAATGGATATATTATCCAATTCTCGAAAGCACAAAACTCCTATTTTCTAGATGTGTAATTCCACACTATGATCCAAGACTGAATAGGGTTGGGTTGATTATAGTGAAATCTATGTGGTTGTAGTGATTGGCAGTCCAAAATTGAATAGTTGTAATAAAGAATCATATGCATAAGTATTGAATAATGCATGAATCTTGGATGATCCTTCTTAGGTTATATGTCAATAAATCCCTGGTGCATTTGATCAATAATATATTGAATATAATCATAATTTGAAGTGGTGTGAATACTCTGCATATCTAACACCATCATCAAATTTTCAGAAGTAATTCTTTCTACTCCACCATCTCTCCCAAGCACTCTACATAGTGCATATGCGATGTACTTCATGTAAAAGTTTAGCTCCTTAAAGATGTATGGGGTTGTTCCTGCCATAGAGGTTACATAGGCCTTCATTTTCTTAGGGACATGATGGTCCCTGATCAATTTAGCAGCAATACCAGACTCCTTGGTATATCTGATTTCCAAACTCTTCAAATTTATCTCAGTAGCCATTGGGTAATAGACATCAAAGGCTTTCATAAAGAAATTCCTATCCAGGGTGAGTAGAGGCTTTCCATCATCCCTCTTAATGGTTTTTATCAAAGGGTCATATCTACTGGCTAGCTCTAATATGAAGTCTACATCAACAAAGACATGAGGAACTAATAATCTGGCCAAACCATAGGTCCAAGGATTCGAGACAGGCATGTGTCCATCACTATTGTTATAAAAGTAATTGAAAAGTGAATATCCTGACGACCCTGGTGTTTTAGCATCTCTAAAAAATGACAAATCATCAATCAAAACATCTGCACCAACCTTTTGATTTTGACTAGAACCAGGAAGTAGAGCGAGGAATTCATTGGAGAAGTTTCTCTTTCCTTTTGAATCATCCTCAACATCTTCATTTCTCCCACTGGTAGACGCCATACTCTGGGCCTGACTCAAACCCTAGTTCTGTTCTGATCACAACCCTAAATACCAATATTGAAACAAATACTATCAAACCCTCACCACAACTATAAATTATGCTGAAATTCTGTAATTTTGAACTTTGGAACACTGTCGACTGTAATCTTTACTGAATTTTAAGTCAAATAATCACCTTCAGCATAGCTTACTACTAGAAATCTCAATTTCTCATAAGCACACTAAAACTTTGTAAACACTTCACTCTGAAAAACAAAAGCTTGGTAAAACTAAAATGTTAATGGACAAGTCTACTTATAATTGCCAATTGAATGTGGATTGTCACTTCTGGCTGGTAATTCCATCACTTCATTATGAGCTTCATATACTACGACATCAATTTTTGGCATTAGCCATGTCATTCATACTGTCAGACAAACAACTCTTGATGAGTGATTTTGCATAAAAAACCTTATAAAATTTAAAATATAATTGAAATCACATCTGTTTGGCTGCATTAACTTATACTATGGCTATTTTTCCATCTGTCAAAATCCTTAAAATCTTATTGGTTAATAACTATTCATGGTGGCATCGTTGAAAAGTCTATTTTAAATTTAATTTATTTCTAGCGACTCGGCGACTGAGCAATCTCTTTGTCGCTTAATATTTTTCACTAACTGCAGTTTCTTCAGGAGACTCGGTGACTACCGTCAAATTAACTCTTTGATCCATGGTTATCGTGAGATCTCATGATATACTAACTTAACCGTTCATTTTATGGAGACCTCGCGAAAAAGCACTTTTCTATGTCGCTGGATAAATTCATTAACCTCTGTTTGATCAAGCGACCTCCCGACAACACTGTTTGTCTTAACCCAAAAAGTAAACTCAAAACCACGGGTTTATTAAGAGACAATGTGACTGAGTAAACTCTAAGTCACCAAATGAAATATCTAACCCTGCTTCTATCAAGAGACAAAGCGACTGTCATTAGATCTTTTCTGAGATGAACGGTCTACATTACGTCTCATATCCATTTTGGCATATTCCATTTCATTAAGAGACAACACGACCAAAGCTTCCTGCTAAGTCTCGAGACCATAAAGAATATTTTGTTTTTCTAATGAGACTCAGCGACAAGGTAATATGCACATGCAAATAAGCTCTAACTTAAAATATGAAAAAGGTAACACAAAAATAGAACCTGGACTGAGAATTTAGGTATTTTTTTGCATTTTCAGACAAATTTAACCTTTTTCTTAGGGTTTTTGACATTTTGAACTAGGTTTTGGACAAAAACACAAATTGTAGAGGGATGTAAATTATTTCAACTATAGATCTTTACCTTCTGGGCACAGGAAAATCAAAGACCTCGAGAATTTTCAGGGTAAACTTTCAAAACAAAGAATATAACCAACAGTGGCTCTATCTGAGGATGGATAAACATAGTTTATGGCAAAGAACCTCAGAATCTCTGGTTGTAGACCTTTGCAAAAAATGCTAGCAACACTGACTAAACTACTACTAAAAAGAACACACAACAGAAGGGAAAACACACCTATATACAATATGATATAGACTTTTGTGCATTAACTTTTATGGTTTTAATTGAAGAAAGGCTCCAGAAATTGCCCATGCACTGGCAATTCATATTCTTCATCATCCATATTTTTTAAAATATAGGAATCTTTCCCAAAGGTTCTAGAAATAATAAAAGGCCCCAGCCATAAAGATTCAAACTTTTTATGCTTACCTTTGTCTTCTGATGTTACATTCCATTGGAGCACTAAGTCACCAAGTATAAATTCTCTACAACTTGCTCTTTTATCAAATAGATACTTCATTTTTTGCTGCAACTTTATGTCTCCTTTTTTTCCCTCTCTTCAGATCTCATCCAGCTCAATCAACTGTAATATTTTGTCTTTCATTGGATCTGAAACTTCCAATTCTTCCTCTTGTATGAACTTGTATAGAGGTAATAGATTATTTACAGGCATCCTAGCCTAGAAACCATATACTATCTCAAAGGGTGACCTAGCAGTAGCCTTCTTAACTATTATTTTGTCAGCCCACAAAGCTAATCTCAACTTTGTATGCCAGGCTCTCTTATTCTTCTCTAAAGTTTTCTTTAGAATTTTCATAATACTTTTATTACTAGATTCTGCCTCGCCATTTGCCTGAGGATGATATGGGGATGAATAAGACATTATAATCCCATATTCATTGCAAAAGTCTTTGATCTCATTAGATCTGAAACACATGGCATTATCCATGACCAATTTCACTGGGACACCAAATCTAGTTAAAATGTTTTCCAATAAAAACTCTGTAACTATCTTACTTGTTTCTTTTTTAGTTGGAATAGCTTCTATCCATTTAGTAAAATAATCAGTAGCCACTAATATCCAACTGTGTCCTCCACTAGACTTTTATGAGAATTCTTCAATAAAGTCAATACCCCACATGGAAAAAGGTGCCTCAACACTCATAGGATTTAACAGTAGAGCACCTGAGAACTTTAACTTGTTTGAAAACCTTTGGCAAGGCTCACACCTCTGAACAAATGCATAGGTATCTTTAAAAACACTGGGCCAATAATATCCTGCTCTTAAAATCTTATGAGCAGTAGTTTTTGTAGAAAAATGCTCGCCACATATCCAAGCATGCATTTCATTTAATATTTTTTCAGCTTGACTTTTATCCAAACATAACAATAGCACACCATTTTTATCCTTCCAATATAGGTCTACTTGAATTAAGGTGTACTTTTGAGCTTGCAACTTTAGACTCCTCTTTTGATTTTCTGTCATATTATCAGGACACTTGGCATTCTTAAAAAAAAAACACAATATCGGTATAAAATGGTTGCCTTTCTATACTTGTGACTGTCTAATTTTGTGTCTCTACATCATTTATCTGAACTAAATCCAAGTTATCCTTTGTCATAAGTTTAGCCAAACCCTAACCCCTTACTAACTTTGTAATGTGGATTTTAAGATTGAATTCTTGTATTCTGTTTATCCACTTACACCTCTTACCAGTGACTTCTGACTGAGTAAGAATATCTTTGACTGCTGAATATGGGACATATGCTTGTACTTTAGCACAGACCAAATATGGTCTAAATGATTTTACATCTTTTACTAAAGCATATGCATATTTCTCCATCATCTCATAATTTAACTCCACAGCCTGAAGAGATCTACTATAAAAGGCAATTGGATGCTCAAACCCCTGTTCATCCTTTTGTAGTAACACAACAGCAATTATATGATAAGATGCAAATGAAAACAAAGAAAAGGGCTTACTATAATCAGGTGATTTTAAAATAGGAGCCTCTTGCACTACCTTTTTTATTTTCTCAAATGCCTTTTGAGATTCTTCATCCCAATTAAACTTTGCATCCTTTTTTAGCAACTTTACAATAGGTTTAACAATTTCTGTGAAGTTTGCTATGAATCTTTTGACAAAATTTATCTTTCCTAAGAAAGATTGAACACCCTTTAAATTTTTTGGAGCAATGACCCCTTGGATTGCTTCTATTCCTTCAGGGTCTATTCTTACCCCATCCTTAGACACTATGTGTCCCAACAAATTTCCTTCATGTACTACAAAATGACATTTCTTAGAATTCAATGAAACACCATATTCTAAAGCTTTATTAAAAAAATTATTCAGATGTTCACAATTATCTTCAGCTTTTTTAGAATATGCAGTTAGATCATCTTGATATATGACCATGAATAATTCAATAAACTCTTTAAAAGCAACATCCATAGCCCTCTGAAAAGTTGCTCCTACATTTATCAGTCCAAAAGGCATTCTGATATAAACATAGGTTCCCCAAGGAGTGGTAAATGCAGTCTTATACTATTTTGATTCTTTAACTAAAACCTGGTAATATCTTGAGAAACCATCCATCATTGATAGAAACTCACAACCAGTCACTTTGTGTAACATTGCTCCATATTAGGTAAGGAATAATTATCTTTTAACGAAGCAATGTTTAAATTTCTAAAATCCACACAGAGCTTGATATCACCATTCTTTTTTCTCACTGGCACCAGGTTTGAAACCCATGTTGAGTGTCTGGTTGGCTGAATAATCCCAGCATCTTTTAACTTTATCAACTCTTGTTGCATCTTAGGAGCCAGTAAAGGATTGATAGGCCTCTATTTTTTCCTAAATGGTTTTATCCCTGATTTCAAGGGGATCTCATGTTGGAAAAGGTCTTCTCTATAATCTTTTAAGTCCTCATATGACCATGCAAAAACATGTTTATATTTTCTCAGTAATTTAATCAAATTTGTTCTTATATGAGAATCTAAACCTCTTCCAATATAAACAACTTGAGGACTAGTTTCTGATCCTAAGTTTATTTCCTCCAAGTCCTCAACCTTGGCATTGCTTATTTTGTTGAATCATCATGTTGACTACTAAACAATGCCTCAATTTCAACCAGACCCTTAGGAATCTGATTAGAACCTAATTGGACAACCTCACTTCCTAGTACATAGTTTTTACCATCATTATTTTCAAGCAAGGTAATGCAATCTATGCTCTGGTTCTCATAATGGTCTAGACATTGAATGAACCTCACAATATCTTGGTCATCCTGAAAAACCTGCCAGTTGTATATGTTATCCAGAAAAACTGGTCTCGTCTTGACTTCCAATATTGACACCCCATGTAAGGTCTGATCATCAGTTTTTAGAGCAACATTTGCTGAGAAATCTGCCATTATATTCTTGGACCTTTCTATCTAGCTTATGTCAAAGGAATCAAACATTTCTATTTGATCCCAAATAACATATCTATACATTTTTAATCTATCATTCTTTACTGCATATTTGGATCTGACTTGGGCTACCGCTAATTCAGAATCACCATAAACCTTTAAACATTTAATTCCATGTTTGATGGCAATTTCTAGCCCTAAAGGCAAAGCCTCAAACTTAGCAGTATTATTTGTACATTGAAAGGCCAATAAAAATGAATATTTAAAAGTTGTACCTGATGGAGATACCAATAACACACCAGCTCCTGACCCTTCCTTTGAGCAAGCTTCGTCAAAATACATTTTCCACAATCCATCACTTTGTACATTCAACTCTTTGACCAGAGGATCAATATCTTCACTCTAATGATCCTGGTCATTTCTCTACACTCTAAAATTCTCCATATCCACATCAATGCAACAATTAATGTTAGTATCTTCAAACCATTCTATCATGTGAGGAGTTCTACCCTCCCTTGACACCTTAACATTATTTCCAGCAATGTTGAAAGTAGCATATGATAAATCACTTTGTATACTATCTCCCATTTGAGCACTCCACTTTCTTGACAGTGGCATCCCATAGTGTGGTGGTATATCAACAACAAGAACATTCATAGTCAACACCACATTAGGACATATTGCTAATTTATAAGGCATGGCTTCAATGGTACCAATCACAGGGACTTCTCTAGAATCCATT
>MU227039.1:708389-734775 GCA_018584345.1 Thuja plicata
ATGGTACCAATCACAGGGACTTCTCTAGAATCCATTGCTTGACATCTCCCATGAGGAGTGTCCACTTGTAGTCCCATAGACCTCATAATTTCCACTGGCATAATAGTGTTTGATGCTCCTGAATCAACCATACACTTTTTTAGCATCCTTCCATTAATTACCAGTGAAAGAAAAAATGGGTCAACAACTTTAGGGGAAGAAGTTGTGTTTAAGAAAATTTGAGGAATTTCAGAAGTTAATACTTCAACCTCCTTCCCTTTACTAATTGGTTTCTTATCAACATTTCCTATATTTTGAACCTTTAATAATGATAGAACCTTTTCTTTATGTTCTTTGATTCTCTTCATTTCTAAAAATGGCACTTTTACAGTCATTTGCGATAAACAATGTCCCATATCTACTAGAGTATATTTTATATCTGGGGATTTTGATTTTTCAAAAATATTCTCCTCAAACTGTACATTCAGAGCTGGTTCTCTAGATTTTTTATTTTCTATCCTAAGAGTAGATGTACTTGTTTCTTGCTCTTTTGATTTTCCTTCTTGTATAACATTTGGTTCTAAGATTTTTGTCATAATTTTGACCTTAGGTTTGTTTGCATTTTCCCCAGGTCCTTCCTTCTTATGTACATATTTGGTTTCTATTTTGTTTTCTTTTATAAACACACCAAATGGCTGACTACCAGTACCACCCACTACTCTGTTTCTTAAATGGTAATTACTTCTAGCCTTGTTCACTAAATCAAAAGTAATCTTTGCTTTCTCCTCATCTGAAGCTTTCCTGATAAATGGAAGATCCTGATTGTTTTGAGCATGACATCTTATATGGTCATCAGTTTCTTATGTTTCAATGTTTGATAATACTTTTTTATGGTGATTTTCTACATTTCTTTGTGAATGATATGAGTCGTGATTTTCAATTTCACTGTCTGAATCTATATCATGACATGAGTAGGCATTTGTCATGTTATGATCACATTGTTCACCTTCATAATTTTCCTGTTCTTCATTTACTTTCAAATCCAAGGAAACAATACAATAATCAGGGTTGTGTGGGGCTTCACAAGCCTCACACCAGAAATCATCATTGCATAAATGGACAACATTCTTATGTAGAGGCTTCAGAGTTCTGATATCAGTTTTCTCTTTTCTAGGTAAAACAATAGGTTTTCCATCCTTAAACTGAGTTCCATAAGGATGATTTTGCATTCTATTCTATGGATTGTAACTATTGTTATAAGAAGGCTTATTTTTTTGAGGAGCCCTATATTCCTTATAATCTGATTCTTTTAGGTTACTCCTACTAAACCTCGAATCATCTCTCATATTTAATTTACCAAACACCCTTTTGTTCATTTCAATATTTACTGCTATCTTATAAGCATCAGTAAGAGTTCTAGGGTTTTTATCCCTAAGAGCATATCCCATTTTAGAATCAAAGGCATTCAAATAAGTTGCTAAACATACCTCTTCATCCAGCCTTATTTTTTGAAACAATTTGTGCATTACTCTTTGAAATCTGGTATTAAACTCAGTGACCTCTTCATTGTAATTCTTTTTAATGTTATTGAACTCATTCAACAAGAATCCTTTGTTTTTCTTGTCACCATACTGATCTTTAAACAATTCAATTAACTCATCTATGGAAACTACAGAACCATTAGAAAGGCTTCTAAACCATTCTCTAGCATCCTCTACTAGAGACTGAACAAAAAGCTTCATTAACACATCTTCATGAGTGATATTTAAATCATCAACAAAATCAATGAATTTTCTTAAGTGTGTTTCACGATAAATAACATTATTACCTGTTAGCATATAGATTTGTCTTTTCTCATAAATTATAAATTATTCACTCTAGACCCAGGTAAAGACATTATCTCAAACTAACAGTTGAATTATAATTCTTAGCTTTATAATTCTCTGAATTAAGGTACAACTCCCTATTTTATCTTCAATGAATTTTAGAAATCACATATAGCTTTTGCAACCAATCACTTTTAATCAGAAATTGAATAAGGTTTTTGTAGCATTTCCATACATCAACATGCAATGAAAATGGAAAGAAAGATAGATTTTCAAATAACAAATGAAGCTCACAGACTTCGAAAACTGAAATAATCCACTGAAAATACAACTATGCTAACTTAAGCTACAGAAAATTCCACTTGAAAATAGATTCCAGATATTCAGGAAATATCCCAACAGAGATCAATATGCTATCATAAACCAACAGATTTATATATATCATAAGTTTTTGATCCATTCATATCAAAACATACTTTCAAGTTTCTTCTTCAAAAAATAAACTAACTGAAAAATCCTAAAATCTATCAAATCTTGCCTTACTTAACCAAAATTACCCTCCCTTATACAAATTAACCTGGCTATATAAATAGCCTCCAATCTTAGAGAATAAAAACTGACATCCCGAGATACTATCTATGGGATTCAGTATAACTTTTTTACGGAACCGCCCAAACTTAAAGAAAGCATAACTAATAAAAACTACCACTACTCCGTGATCTGCGAAGTAGGATTATGGGGTGGTGGTTGAGATGGATCCCTTGGATTGATCCTGAGAAGTGTCTACAATGTGAGAGCTCCTCCATTCCTTGTGCGCCTCTACAATACTGATGATCGTGGCTTGCTGTGGTAAGGCAATGTGAATTACCCTCTGCTTCAGGAACTTCTTGTCTTTACGGACTTGGCCAATTTTCTGCATATGCACCTCAAGATGATCTGTGTATACTACCAGCATAGATTCTATATTAGCAAGGGATGTGAAATCATCTGGAGTGACATCTTTAGTGTCTCTTATGGCAGTAACCTCACGTTCAAATTCCAGCATCAATTCTTTTGTTCCCTTAACAACTTGAGCATCTTCTTTAATGAGGGAAATGTTCAGACACTTTAAATCCTTTTGCATAGTATCCATTAATCCCTTCAATTCACTTAAAAGATAGGTGGTCCTATCATGACTAGATTTGATAATAGAGTTTCTCCACTCAATGCTTTTGATGGATACATACAGAGTGTCTTCGTCCAAACCTGGCACTAACTTCTCAGCTAGGAATTTATTCACCCCATACTTCTCTATTTCATACAGTTGATTCATTATCTTCAGCCACTTCTTTTTCTCTTTTTCCCATTCTGACAGCTCTACCATAATTTCATTCACAATTGAATTGACTACCTCGTGAGTTTTAACCAACTAATTAGTATACTTACTCCCTTTCTGTATCATGGCTTGGATCCACTTGATGTATGCGTCTGCAGTTAGCTTATTCTTTTGAATCTGGTCCAAGGTTTTCCTCACATCTGGTGATCGTGGGTCAAATGAATGCGGAACTACCATCAAAGGGAGAGGGCTAGGATCTTGAACTTCTTGAATGAATTCAGCCATCCTCTTGATCGTTGCTTTCATCTCATGTTTTTCCTTCTCATCTTTAAAAGACCTATGAATGATCTTTTTTATTGACTTTTCCAGATGCTTGACATCATCTACTCTGGTTGCATACCCAAGATCTATTTTTTCAATTGTGAAATCCTCCGCAGTAGCTTCAGAAAGCTCTTTATCATTCCTGGGAATTGCACACTCAACAAACCAGTGCCCTATTTTTTCATCAATGTCCACTCTGGATTCTAGTTTGATCCTTTTTGGTTTCGCTGAAGAACCCAAACATTTACTCACCATATCTTCAATCAGCAACGTTATTGGCAGGACGTTCCTTTTCCTACTGATAGATGTCTCCAACCATTTCAAAGTGGGATCCAGCGTCTGTTGAGAGTCTGTCATTGCCTAGGTCGGTGTGGCAGGTGACGACATTGCAGAATCTTTCACTTCCTTCTGATCATCCTTTCCTGGAACAACTTCTTCTGAAATAGAGTACTGTGAGTTTACATCTCCCACCAAAGTATCCATTCCTTCTAGGTCAATCACCTCCTTTTCTTCGATTGCCTCGACCTCTTTCTTGATAGCCCTGCTTCTGGAAATTCTTGGAGATGAAACTGGATGAGGAGACTTCTGTTTCTTGACCTTAGGTCCAGCAGCTTTTTTATTTTTAGATTTAGATTTACTTGCAACAGAAACATCTTCATTAGAAATTAGGATAGACTTTTCAGCACGAGCATTAAGAACTGATCCTCTAGTGTTGTGTTTTCTGTAGAGAGGTGGCTTTTTTTTAGCAACCCATTTTTCAATTCTTTTTATTAAACTGAGAGTCTTAATGGGGATACTCTCTCTTTCTTCTATATTCCAGTCAATCCCAGGAAGTGGTAGCCCCTGAATTTTCTCCACATAGTGTTCATCAAGTATCTCTTAATCTTTTTCCTCTTCAATTCATGTGGCATCAATGCCTATTTCCAACTTGACTATTTGATTCAAAGTAAATATACACCACGACCTCCTTCTAACCTCAAAATCATCTGCACAATTATCCCAGAAGTCTTCCAACTGAGGAACACGACAGAATTCAGAAGGCAAACAAAAATGTCGAGCAACATATGTCCTGATATCAAAATCCCTCCTGGCCTCGAAAGTTTGCAGCTTCAATTTGTTCAATTCTTGGTCTAAGTTAAGGGCATCAGAAGAATTCTTACAATTATAAATACCCAACTGAATAGGAAAACTAGATTTATCCCTTCCCTTTCTCTCTTTTATATTTTTATGCACATGAGCCAACTGGCGACCAACCTCTGCTATAACATGCAGGTCTAGGGCATACCTTGGCAATTTGAATGGTTTCCCTTCGAACCCGCCAATCCTTAGGTAAGTAAATATTTTGAACTGTATGAAGAAACTCCCAAAGGTGTTAACAAAATTCTTAGCCTCCTCTGACATTCTTTGCTCAATGTTCCCCTGTAGCTCGAAAATCAACCTTCCCAGAAAAATGCCATTAACTTTCATATAGCCATCAACATAAAAATCCTTCTGTAGATGAATATAATAATCATAAACCTTCATATTGGGAACAAGAAATTCATGATACAGACCATCCCATTTTCTAGTACAGGCCAGCACATAAAATAAATAGGAAGACATATAAAAACCACTAGCTTTTTCAGAATAATTTGCCAGTTGATGATGAAGTTCATCAGCAATGCAATCCTCCCAATCAATATACTTTTCTCTTCCCAAGGTTATATGAATAAGGAAGTACATCCAATCCTGCCAGTGATAGGCATGACTATTACCCTTTATCCTATTCAATGGAATAACTAACTCTGCTACTTCAGGCTTAAAATGATCTATTGTGAGGGGTTTGGGCAGTCTTGACCCTCCTCTTTTTGGTTCTGATAACCATTGTTTAGCAATTTCATTCCTATAAATCTATTTCTTTGTGGAGAAAAAAAAGTAGGAAGAAGCAATTGTCCATCCTTCATAGGGATCTTTTTCAGGAATGCCCATTGCCGTAAAGATGACATCTCAGTTTATAAAAGTAAGAGGGCTTCCATCAATTTTCTTGATACATCTCTCCTCTCTATCATATCTCCTGACACATTCTAACACCAGCTCTGGACAAGGAGCCACCAAGGGAAACACTGTTGCATCAGCTAGACCACTTAAAATCACCTTCTCAATTATAGAACCAGGAATGGGGATTTTAACCTTACTACGAATCTCTTCTAAGGCACCCACCTTTATCATTGTATCATCACACTCAGGTAACAAACAAACCAAGGGAGAGGTTCATCCAAAATTTGGGAGCGAAGACTTCATAATTCTCAAGAAAGAAATTAAATACAGACTGAGATTGTAGAAGAGAAAAATAGAGCCTTTCAATAACAAACTTTCAAATGCCTTCAATTTCGAATAGGGGCTCTAGGGGAGAAAAACACTAACCTATAGATTATGCACACCCTAAGCTTCACAGGATCAGAGCATACCTTCCGCTTGCTTCACCAACTTGATTGCTTTAGAAAAACTTCACTATGAGAGTGACAACATGAACTCTTATTTATGAATGATTTTCAAGAAAATACACAAGATTTGCATTTAATGATGAAGTGGGCTTTAATTAAATGCGACAAGAAATTTGGCTTGATACGATCATTTAATATTGTACTTTTGAATGATCGAAATGACACATAAGTGTCACATCTAATAATGATTGTATCCGCTGCATGCGCGGGCATATATATTTTATGCCAGCTATCTTTTCATTCACGTCATCGTCATCTTTTCACTTTTCTAGTACGCAAGCTCTGGTTGAATTAAGAACATTGAAAAAGACTACTGCAAAAGAAAGAGTTCAACCGGGCGACAAGACACGACTTCCCTTTGGTGTGTTAAAAAAAATGTGAGCGGAAAAAAGGTAAAACCTAAAAACACTTAATGCAAGATGAAGCCTGCAATTGAACTTTGAACCTTGAACTAGACAAGTTCAATATTCATAGTACAACGGAGGATGGGAAATTGCAAACCGCACCGCTCATTTTCACATAAAAGCGAAGAAAGGCAAAACATACCGCAGGGCGACCTTGAACTTTGAACCTTGAACTAGACAAGTTCAAGATTCAAGTTCAGTCGACAAAGGCAAAATGTAAACTTAGACCAAAAGGTATTTAATAAAATGAGACCACAGACTCCTGACTTTTTAGGAAATAATCAAACAAGGATATGAATAAAAAATCAGGGGTAACATTACCTGCGAACTTTGGGAGTTTTTCTCCTATATCACCCCCATCTTTTGGAAATGTATTGGGGTATCCAGGGATACCGATGAAGTTAAACTATTTATACCTCTCAGTATGCAAAGGTTTTCTTTGAAATTCATCATTCTCTTTAAAAGTAGTGGCTTTTTCTTTAGAAGCTATTGTATTCTCTGTTCCAGCATAAGAATATTTGGAAGACTGCAAAAAATCTATTTTCTTCTTCATTTCAATTGTTGCAGCCTCCATTTGTGCCTTTTCTAACATTTTCTCCATGGTCTCCTTTTCAATTCTCAAATTCTCAAGATCAATATCCAACTTGGACATTTGCTCTATTAGAACCTTGTGAACTTTAGGTTCTTCATTTCTGTTTTCAGTCATCTTTTGTTTACCTTTGTCCTTGTCATTCTGTGAACTAGAAGCTCTATGAGTAAGTGGTATTTCTTGGTCCTTTTGAGACCTCTCTATATTCCTTGTAGTTTGATATCTTAAAGATCTTCGTTTAATTTTGTCAACATCTTTATTTTCATGTTTTTTTCTTTTTTCTAAGCTCCTTTTCCCTTTTCATATGTTGAATAAGGGAAAGATGTTTCATGATGAGTGTCTCTTCTTTAGCAAGCTCATCAGAGGGAGCTTCCTCAGATTATGAACTGACTGTATTTGTTCCTTCCCTCTCACTAGAAGTGGAAGTATCTATAGATTTTTCTAATACTTTCTATGTAGCTTCTTCATATTCTGAAGTATTTCCATCATGAATGGACTGATTGCTACCTACCTCTCTCCTAGTATTACTTTATTTTCCTCTTGGAGGAGTTTCATCTATGTTGACTTGGTTTCTTTTCTTTCTCCAAGACATTTCCATTCTTGAAGTTGAAGCAAATCCACCATCTAATGCAGTTTCAGGATTCCTTTTAGCGTTTGACCTAGTATTCATTTTGAAAAATATTTACTAACTTTTACTGATCACAGAGATTTAGCTTTAGAGTCGCCACCCAACAATATTTGGGATAGATGAATACTTATCAAAATGACTTTAGCAACTATAACTGTTATTGTATTGTCCTTTTAAAACCCTTAGAGATTCTGAAAACTACTAACAAGACTTTATAATCTTTTCCCCAGTAGAGTCGCCAATTTGTTAGGGTTTTTTCTTGCTGAACCTTCAAAAGGTACTTGAATACTTGATTAACTCTATGACTCCCAATATTTGAAAACTAAATGATCCAAGCAAGAGAAAACACTAATTAGTGAGGATTTATGATAATACTTGGGGAAAATTATTAGCACCTCCTTCTTTTCAGGTTCCACAACACCCAGGCAGGTATTACCTATATAAAATGGCTATCTCACAATATTAGTAAATGTGGATACTGGTTTGCTACTTGTTTACTGCATTATCTTGTAAATTACTCTACATAAAATTGAAGACAACTTCATACAGATTTTAACCATGAAAATTATTGAAATGATAACAACAAACAGTAGCACTTTAAGGATGTTCATCCTTCTTCTTTTTTAGTTCTTAGAAATTAGGAAGGGTAACCTATTTTAATCCTCTCTCAAAGGGATCAATAAAATAAATTGTATACCTTGATACAATTTCTCAAAACTTTGAGTATTCTTATTTTTGTATGAATGATTTAAGTATTTTGAATATTTGGATAATGATAAACTACTTGACAAATTCTAGACCAGTGCCTATCCTTGGGCTACAGAGTCAAAGATGCAAATACATAGAAAAGTAAATAAAGATACTTTAGATTGCCTTACAACCTATATGCAACCCCAATAAGATGCCTTACAAATTATTTTGTCACTACCACACCACTGTATCAAATCTTCAAATGTTGTTATGCTCCCTGAAATTGCTCACAAAACTTAGTTATTCCCTTGAAAGAAACTTGCAAGAAATTAGATAGATACCTTGTAACTAATATTCTTAAAATGCCTTACAGAATAAACATAAAAGAGCATACACAACAAGTAAAAAAACAAAAACAATATGGAATAAGAGTAGCACTGTATTTTATTTATAAATTCTTGCTTCAATACATACAGAGACTAAAAGCTCAAAAACTCTGACAAAATTTTGTAGTCTGGCTTGTAATTATATTTTATCTCTCTCTTTTTACAAAATTGATCCATATATATATCTAAACCATCTTGTAATCCTTAAGGAAATGATGCAACAAGCTTCATATGGTTTTAGATACCTAACCCTAAATACAGATAAGACAACAGATGAGAAACCAAGCGGTGGAAAGACAAAATAGAGAATGAAATTTGATTTACTCCTTTGTCTTCATATGATCTTCAACATCTTTGGTTGTGTATGTTGAGGATAGTCTGTGATTTGACTTTAGTGATGACTAACCTGTTTGTCTTTCAAGAAATCAGTAAAACGTGTTTTGACATTCCTTTATTCTTCATCAATAATATCCAAATCTACTGTCAATGGCTTCTTCTTCTTAGGCTTTGTCAGAATATCCCAGGTAGTCATATCCTCCTCTTTTGGCCTTTCAAAATTCTGAATATTCTCCAACTTAGTCTTTTGCCTCTCCCATCTAGCATTTGTTATATTCCTAACATTAGATATGAATTTATTGCAATATGATTCTGCTTTAAATTCCTCATCCAAAAGTGCATTGAACCTTTCCATATCCAATTCTCCTTGGTTAGAGACATAAATGTCTTTATTGGGAAGTACATTGTCAAAATCTGATAACCATAAACCTAATGGCTTGATTTGATCATCCTTGGCCCTAATTGGAGGTACAAACCTACTATAATCTAACCCAAACATCTTTAATTTGGCCTCAATTTGATTGGCTTTACCTTTGAAAAAGGATAAGGTAGCCCCAATTTTCTCTATCTCAGTACCTACCAAAGTTACTATCTCAGGAAAATCTGATCTTAGTGGATAAACTGATGCTAATCTCTCAAAAAGTGATGTCTTCCTAGACCAAGTTGCATAGTAGGGGTTCAAAATTGTCAAAAAACTTGCCACTTTTGTCTGCAGGCCTGGCAACCTACCATATGCTCCATATACTACATCTATCTTCTCCTTAACAATATTAATTCTATGTTGCAAAATTGATACCAATGCTCCCAAAATTACACTATTATTCTCAATGATCCCATTGTCTGCTTCAACCAATGTGTCCCTTATATCTTCCATCTAGATTTCAACATCTATAACCTCCTTGGGCTTCATAGGGGTAGGCTCTGTTAGTTCCATTAGCTATTTGGTAATCTCATCTATAAGCTTATCCTTTTCCTTGATTTTTATTAGGGTTAATTCCCTATCTTTGACAATATCACTAGTGTCACTAGTGAGCTTTTGCAATTTGTCTAATAGCTGAGTTGTTTTTGCCTCATTCATCTAAGCAAAATGAGTCATTACTTGGGCTATCTCCAAGTCTCCTATGTTGTCAAGTGTCCAAATAATCTTGTTTCCCTCCATCTTTTCCTGAATATTAAGAATAGATGGATTTTGATCTTTAGGAGCTAGGCTTCACATTGCGAGTGCTTGGGATTTGGGGTTATAACCAAACCCTCTCATCATATTTCCAACCTGGGTCTCTGATGACAATTTGATGTCAGGTTGTCTTCTAATTTAATTTATGATAAAGGCCGAGGATAAGTCCCAACCTTCAACAAACAACATACCACTGGCTTTAACCATTTCTCTAGCCTGCTCTGGTGTTATTTCTTCAAATTCAGGATCATATTCTTGCAATGTATGTAAGGCTTCCTTAGTTACTAGATCACCTCCTACCATCTGCAACTGATTCCCAACTTCCTGCTGCTTATTCCAAATAAGTAAATCTTTGAATTCCCTGGTTTTTATGAAGTTGTCATCTTTGAGGAACTCCTCCTGATGCAACAGTCTTTCATCAATACATGATCTGAGGGGTAATTCTTCCTCTTCCTCAACATCTTTCTGTAATTTCTTCCCAGCCCTAATTTTCTTTCTCAGCTGATGATCATAGGGGCTATTCCCAGTTATTAGGGCTCCAATTTTATCAATTTTTCTTTTCTTAGAATGTTTCCCTACTTCCACCTTTTGTTTTTTAAGAAGGGGCTCATCTGATACTTCCTTTTCTGGGACCTCTGTTAGGTCAACAATATTTTCCCCTTCATCTGGCTGACCATATACAATTCCCTGATATTCTAGATTGGCAGAAGGTGAAGGGTAACCTTGGTCACTGTCATCATCATATTCATATTCTGAATGATCTTTTTGGCCCTTTTCTAGCACTACTAGTGCATCTTCCAACTGATTAGACAAGAGTGTGTGATTATCAATCATTGCATCTAGCCTCTTGATATAAGGCAAATTAGGGTAGAACCCTCCAAAAATCATTCCCTTTCTCCTCACCTGTCTCTCCAAATCCATGAGCTCATTAAATTTATTTGCTCTTTTACTCACCTCTTCATCCTCTAAGATATTTCTAATCAAATCTTCCTCCATACATTCTTCATGTATTTTTGTGTAAGGGATGGTGGGTGTAAGAAACTTCCTCGCACTCAGAATGAACCCCTCTGTGTCGACATGTCTATGTAGGGCTACATTCATTCTATAATGATTCAACCACACATTCACCTGATCTAGGGCCCCTTTTCCAATCAGAAAATTGTAAACCTTAAACTGCTTGGGGGTGAAAGATCTCTTCTTGTGTGGAGCAAGGTGCTCTTTATTTGTTAAAATGAGCTGGCAAATGAACTCCATGGCAGCTATCCTAGGTGGCACATGAAATGGAAAAAAAATGTGGAGGGTAAGGGAAACCATAAACCCTTATGAGGGTAAACTTCTGTTCATAGTAGAAATCTCCCCAATTATGATCTCCTGACTATTTGTCCAAATATTGATAGGACCTCAACAATTGAATTACCCTAATAGGCAATCTAGGCTTATCAAATCCTAAGCACTTAAGCAATGGATATATTATCCAATTCTCGAAAGCACAAAAATCCTATTTTCTAGGTGTGTAATTCCACACTGTGATCCAAAACTGAATAGGGTTGGGCTGATTATGGTGAAATCTTTGTGGTTGTAGTGATTGACAGTCCAAAACTAGATAGTTGTAATAAATAATCGTAATCATAAGTATTGAATAATGCATGAATCTTGGATGATCCTTCTTAGCTTGTATGGCAATAAATCCCTGGTGCATTTGATCAATAATATATTGAATATAATCATAATTTGAAGTGGTGTGAATACTCTGCATATCGAACACCATCATCAAAATGTCAGAAGTAATTCTTTCTTCTCCAGCATCTCTCCCAAACACTCTACATAGTGCATATGTGATGTACTTCATGTAAAAGTTTAGCTCCTTAAAGAAGTATGGGGTTGTTCCTGCCATAGGGGTTACATAGGCCTTCATTTTCTTAGGGACATGATGGTCCCTAATCAATTTAGTAGCAATACCAGACTCCCTGGTATATCTGCTTTCCAAACTCTTCAAATTTATCTCAGTAGCCATTGGGTAATACACATTAAAGCCTTTAATAAAGGAATTCCTATCCAGGGTGAGTAGAGGCTTTCCATCATCCCTCTTAATGGTTTTTATCAAAGGGTCATATCTACTGGTCAGCTCTAATATGAAATCTACATCAACAAAGACATCAGGAACTAATAATATGGCCAAACCACAGGTCCAAGGATTCGAGACAGGCATGGGTCCATCACTATTGTTATAAAAGTAATTGAAAAGTGAATATCCTGACGACCCTAGTGTTTTAGCATCTCTAACAAATGAAAAATATCAATCAAAACATCTGCACTAACCTTTCGATTCTAACTAGAACCAGGAAGTAGAGCGAGGAATTCATTTGAGAAGTTTCTCTTTCCTTTTGAATCGTCCTCAACATATTCATTTCTCACACTAGTAGACGCCATACTCTGGGCCTGAATCAAACCCTAGTTTTGTTCTGGTCACAACCCTAAATACCAATATTGAAACAAATACTATCAAACCCTCACCACAACTATAAATTTTGCTAAAATTCTGTAATTATGAACTCTGGAACACTGTCGACTGCAATCTTTACTGAATTTAAATCAAATAATCACCTTTATCATAGCTTACTACTAGAAATCTCAATTTCTCATAAGCACACTAAAACTCTGTAAACACTTCACTCTGAAAAACCAAAGCTTGGTAAACTGAAATGATAATGGACAAGTCTACTTATAATTGCCAATTGAATGTGGATTGTCACTTCTGGCTGGTAATTCCATCACTTCATTATGAGCTTCATATACTGCGACATCAATTTATGGCATTAGCCGTGTCATTCATATTGTCAGACAATCAATTCTTGATGAGTGATTTTGCATAAAAAAACCTTATAAAATTTAAAATATAATTGAAACCACATCTGTTTGGTTGCATTAACTTATACTACGGCTATTTTTCCATCTGTCAAAATCCTTAAAATCTAATTGGTTAATAACTATTCATGGTGGCATCGCTGAAAAGTCTATTTTAACTCTAATTTATTTCTAACGACTCTGCGAATGAACAATCTCTTTGTCGCTTAATGTTTTTACTAACTGCAGTTCCTTCAGGAGACTCAGCAACTACCATCAGATTAACTCTTTGATCCATGGTTATCGCGAGATCTCATGATATACTGACTTAACATTTCATTTTATGGAGACCTCATGACAAAGCACTTTTCTATGTCTCCAGATAAATTCATTAACCTCTGTTTGATCAAGCAACCTCCCGACAACACTGTTTGTCTTAACCCAAAAAGTAAACTCAAAACCACGGGTTTATTAAGAGACAACGCGACTGAGTAAACTCTAAGTCGCCAAATGAAATATCTAACCCTGCTTCTATCAAGAGACAAAGCGACTATCATTAGATCTTTTTTGAGATGAATGGTCTGCATTAAGTCTCATATCCATTTTGGCATATTCCATTTCATTAAGAGACAACACGACCAAAGCTTTTCGCTAAGTCTCAAGACCATAAAAAATATTTTGTTTTTCTAATGAGACTCAGCGACAAGGTAATAAGCACATGTGAATAAGCTCTAACTTATAATATGAAAAAGATAACACAAAAATAGAACCTGCACTGAGCATTTAGGGCTTTTTCTGCATTTCCAGACAAATTTAACATTTTGCTTAGGGTTTTTGACATTTTGAACTAGGTTTTGGACAAAAACACAAATTGCATAGAGGATGTAAATGATTTCAACTATAGATCTTTACCTTCTGGGCACAGGAAAATCAGAGACCTCAAGAATTTTCAGGGTAAACTTTCAAAACAAAGAATATAACCAACAATGCACATATCAGTTTTTTATACTAATGTCAAAGGGGGAGATTGAAGGCATTATATTTTTCCATTAGTATATTGTTGGTGAACAGATTTGTCTTCCAAGAAAACACCTACAAAATGACCCTGAAAAGCCCAAACAAGAAGACTCTACCAACACCAACAGTTGGGTCAGTTCGCTATTGAAGAGCGTAAGCGCCCTCTGAATTATCCGGGTACAGTTCCCCGTGTAGGATTTACAATGAATCAACTAAACTATAATCGATAATGCTTTTAACCTGAAAGCAATAAAGGCTTACAAACATCTAGCTGTAAACACAGAGTAGATGCGAAAGAAACTGAAATACAAAGGCAAATGAACATAAGAAACTGACATACAAATCATTCTCTCATATCCATGAACTTAGACTAAAGAGGAAACATAAAGAGAAAACATCTCTTTTAAATAAATGACTTAATCTGAAAACACAATTCCAAGATCGACCAAACTTATATTGCCAGTAGTATTGAAACTAATTACATTCAGAACACAACTACAATGTAATCCAAAGGAAACGATAATAAACCTACATATTAATAAATGCTTCCTTAGTTTATTCAATATCAAACATGGGAGTTCATAGACTCCGAATGTTTACAACAATGACATCTAAAGAAATATATCCTCTCTCCATGAAATAATCAGAAAACAAACAAAGCCCCTCCCTCGACACACAGACTCCCGTCCAAGAAGTGATCCCCTTCTCTTTCCAAAATTTTTATCATAAATAGATTCGATGGTCACAATTCAGTTTTCATAACTGAATCTTGAAAATGTTTCCCTCTCCCTCATACGAATACTTACACCTCATAAATTATTGTGACAGTATTATCATTTAATTAGTGAGCAAATGCCAAATGTGACTATGTAAAATTTATGACTTCCTAAAAACAAGCCATCATCTCCCATTAATCAGGTCTTTTGGAGAATCAACCTTGCTGCTTCTTAAACGTGTCATCCACAGGTGCTTTTGATCCTTCACAAAGTGTTGACATTACTATTCATAGATTTTTTGGCCTCAAAACTTCACTTAATTTGGGGTACTGCCTTGATCCATATCTTTAGGCATTCTATCAAACAGTTTCATGCAAACCCGAAGGTTCAAGTCAATCAGTAGCATTCGTGTTGCATTGATTATATGTTCTCTTTGCGCACCCATCTCCAGTGACCAATATAATTATCTATTTGTCGACCTTATCATTGGTTCGAAAGGCATGTGCACTACCAATATCAAGCACTTCATGAATCAATTTGTGCTGGCAGTTCCACTCTCATGACACCATCGAATCTCTGCACGCTTCATCAGTTTCATCAGACCCGATGATACTAAATTGGTGTTATTGAAAATATATGTTCGCCCGGTTGAGTTACTTGGTGGATCGAGTGGATCGAGTGCTCCACTTTGATGATGAAAAGACTTGGTACGTACGCTCAACACATCTGCATTTTTACTTTTATATTCAGAAATCAAAATTTGTAATTTGAACCTTTATTTGGTAAAACAGAGTCTTTGGTTTCACACACTGTGGAACCATCATCCTCCTTGGTAGAAATGATTTCTTCATGATGAATATAATTCAAAAAGCAGAGGACCTAATACGATCATGAGGAGGAAGCGTGGTGGCGGGCTCAAATGATAACAAATCAATTTGCTACTAACTTGGCATGAATGGTTGGGAATATGCGGGCACCTTGGCATGATGCTTGATGTCATCTTTGAGCTTCATATATCGGGTTTGATAATGCTCCGGTTCAACTTCTGATTCACCAAAATGCTTCTCATAAACCGACATGCTACTGACAAAGGGATGGGTTACTTGCATAGGCCAACGTTTTGTTGAACGCCTGGCGCTCTTTCTCTTTTATACCTAGGCACCAGCAATTGGTAGCATGCTCTATTGCTCGGAAAATCCTCAATATTTTCTCTTCATTAAAGGCCCGAGTCCCGCCTGTGCTTTGGATCATGAACTGAACATTTAGTTCCGCAGCGTTTTGAGATGCTAATGACCCGATTTCATATATGAGCTCCCGTTGATATTTATATTGTATGATGATAGACAGATCGAGCCACTGTTGTAGTCGTGCTATCCTTCACACATATGCAATTCATATCCATACCTACGCAACAATGGGGGGCCAGCGTGTGGGAATTTACTTCACCTTTGAAACCTTGTTCGATGGCATTGGGAAATTGCACACATATCTGCAATTCCTATCCTGCAAATCTGATATCAGATTGATTCAATCGACATCGGACACAAATGGTTTGGAAATTTCCATGCTTGTGTTTGCATTGGACCTCCTGTGTTTCCAACATCTTTATCAAATAATTTGAATGCTTTGAACATACAGTTCTGAGCATAAATTAATAGAGCAAGAGATCAGTTCATCACAGGGGTTGTCAATACCACAAGTTGTCCATCAAAATGAGGACCTTAGCCAACAAAGACATTGGATCTGTATATGTGGATCAACATAGAGGAGGGGAGCTCATATATACTCATCGCCTTTCTTTTTAGAGGTAAATTAGACTTCCTCCATCTATTGTATAGACACGGGCATACCTTTTGGGAGAGTGGATGGAGTCTGCAAACTTAGATCTTGAAACTGAACCATTGATCTTGAACCCAAACTTCAATCTTGAATCTAGAATCTGAACCATAGTGCTTGAATCTGCTTATCAGAATCTGACTTTGAACCTTAAATATGAACCAGTAACTCTGAACTTTCACACTTTAAAATGAACTTGAAAACCATGGGCCCGCACTTTGAAAGTCTGAACTATACTTCTGAACTTTCTCACTTTGGACTGAGCTTCGAACCTAGCTTTGAACTTTGAAACTTAGATCACTGAAACTGAATTCCTTAATGAGAAGCCACCTCTGAAATCAACCAAATCATATTTAAACTCAATGAAACTCTTTGAACCACTGCACCTGTGTACTTACCTCTGAACTATTAAAACCTGCTTTAGCAAATTGAACCACTTGGAACTTCTTTGAACTTACTTCAAAGAGGTTCAAGACCCTAAACTGAAAGTTTATTACTGGGGTCTATACGGGTACCAACATATATACAAGGAAAAACATGATCTACACCATCAGTTTACACTATACCGACAGACAGGGCACAACACTACCTGACGCCAAGGTTACCCGATACTGCCAAGTTCAAAGCATCCCGAAAAACACTATTCAGTGTTACCTGATGACAAAAGGGATAAAGGAACCCGACGAGTAACAACACTGCAACCCGATGAAACAATAAAGAGAGGAACCCAACAGATGAAGGGAACTCGATGATCAGTTCAACAAAGGAATGCTGATAGACTTTCAAGTCAACCCAATGACCAAGAACCGACAGTCAGTTACATCCCGCAAAAAGTGGATCTGACTTTCCACATCAGATAAAACATTGAAGTTATATATTTAGCTTCTTGATTTGTTGTTAAAACCATTATGTGCGGAGGAAGCAATGTAATTATTATCGTTTTAATTAGTTTAACTAATTTAAAACATGCAAACTAAAGATCAAGGTCAAGTTGTAAACCTTGGATCTAGAGTTAACATTGTAATGCGTGATTCTAGAATAGGTCAAATACTTGTATAAATAGATGCTCAATCTATTGTGAACATGTTGTCTGATGATGATTGTATCCACTGAGAACATCTAAGGATCAGACAAGATATTTCATGTAAAAGGACGGAAAAGGATTAAATTAGTTTCAAGAACAAGAACATAGGATACGACGAGCAGAGAAAAGGTATTCATCAGTCACTATAGGTGATATTCATATTATGAGAGCTTTAATGGATCTGTGATCATAAATTATAGATTGCATATAGTCGGGTCAAACATATGTACTCATTCTAACAAGTGTAGTACACTTAAGAAATCCTTTCAAGAAAGGTGGACCTAACAGTCCTATTGTAAGTCTCTTAACCGAGTGCGCACTTAAATCAGTGTTGCTAAAGCTCTTAACAGGTCTTCACTTTAATACTCCTAACATGGTAGATCATCAGAAGTGATCAATTATAAGCCTTTACTGGCTCCCTTCCATTTTGCAAATAGTGAAGTTTTGTGGGTGTCATCCCCACCATAGTTTTTACTTCCTAACAAGAGTTTTCTGCGATGTCATATCTTGTGTTATGTGTTTATTACTTTCATGAATGTTTCTATGAATGTTGCAAACAATTAAAGATTATGAATTAATGTTGCATGCATAAGAAGAACATCAGTAATGCTCGGTAATACAGTAAAGAATGATTGCTAATGATCAAAGGTGAAAAGAGTTAAAAGTCTTAGAGGTACTGATTCAACCCTCCCCTCTCAGTATTACTTCCCATTAATCCCAACACATTGCCTCCTCTTTCATCCCCAATTCAATTGCCCATGCAAACAAGAAAAATTCCACATCAATATTTGACCTATAGCTGTGCTCTGTGGACCTGAATTATTCTCCCAATAGAAGATCCAAAATCTTCCAGTATTGAGGGTTGTCAAAAATATTCCTTTCATTCTTTACCTGGTAAGCTCCCCCAAGAATGTTTGTTGTTATTTTGGGGGTTTTTAGCATGAAATTTACCTCCATAATGAACAATTTACCTCACTGGCTTGTCAAACACCTAGCAATGAAATCAATTCTAACCTTGCCTTATGGAAATATCTCTGCCATGCGTTAGTTGTGTCTTTCTTCTGAAATTCTAGAATCTTCCTCTATTTATGAGTACTAATGTACTCTCCCAATCTGCCATGATTACCATCACACATGTGAGTTAATCGCTACCCCTCAGTATTGTCTTCTAGATTCCTCCATTCACAAATAATAAACACAATCATTAAGAGAAACTTGCTTTTGCATCATTATTCCATAATGACTAGTGGGTAAAGAGAGGTAACTTTATGCAATTTCCAATTCAAATTTAAAAAGAGTCCTCATCCCGCAAGGAATAAGTGAATGATATACCAACACTTACAAGTAATTACTTCTCTATTTATTTGATTGGCTATCCTTTAATAATTCTTGGATCCTAATCAAGTCACTCCCCTTCGATACCCCGAAAATATTCAATTACATATTCTCTCCCCTACTCTTTAAGTCTCACATTGAGCTTTGAAATTACATCTGCTACAACATTTCCTTCCCACATTACATGAGTGACTTTGAAACCCTCAAAGGAAACTATCATTGACAAAATATTTTTATAAATTTATTGAGATACTAGGTCCACGTCATAAAGATAACCAATGAATCACCCTCCAAATGAAGTTTTTTTAATTTTAAACCGCATTGCCATTCTAATGACCAGGAGAGTTGTTTGAGCCCCAGCCTCATTGTTTGTTCCCTCTACCAAATTTTTAGCCCCCACTACAATTATATTACCTATCCAAACTCCTATTACAAAACCAACACTAGTGGGTCCCAGGTTGTCTTTTGAGGCCCCATCAAAGTTGACTTTAATCCATTCTTTCTCTGGAGGACTCCACTTTTTTTTTTATAACGCTCAAAGGCGAAGGATGAACCCTTAAAGGCCCCTAAACATGCCTATACCAAAACCTATTTTTTATATAAGACCAAGGCCTTTTACCAAATCAAATCATGAAGAATCATTAATAAATACCCTTAATTGATCTATTTTTTAAATGGAACTCACTAAATAGGTCTATTTATCACAAATAATCACAAATTAAAATTTTGATCAAACAATTCCCCTCTCATCAAAAAAAGCACCATTGGTGGAGCATTTTTCCTTGGAAAAAGTTTGGTTTCATGGTTAAGTAAAAAGCAGGACTGTATAGCTCAATCTACTACTGAATCAGAATATGCAGCTGCTATTATAAATCACACACAGATTGTTCGGCTGAAATAGATGCTAAAGGACATTGGTATAACCTTTGAAGAACCAACAGTTATACATTGTGATAATAAAAACACACTGAACATGTAAAATAATATTTTTATGCATTCAAAGACCAAACATATTTCAGTCAAGTATCACTTTCTGAGAGAAAAGGTTGCAGAAAAGGAAGTCAAATTGGAGTACATATGTTCAAAGGAGAAAATAGCAGATATATTCACTAAACCTTTATCAAAAGATGCCATTGAGCATCTCAGAGGTATGCTTTGGGTGAGAACCCCTCTTTGTGAGAACTAAATGATGCAGGAATACATCAGTACAAAAATTATCAAAGTTATATTATTCTCTATATTTGATGCTTGGATGCACTCCTCAAGCGGAGTGATCACAAAATACAAAAAAGCATATTTGGGTGATCAGGCACCTAGTTTGTGGAAGACATGAAGATTTGAAAAAAGCTACACTTTGCAGTGATAAGACAAATTATTATGGAAACGTTTTACATTGATGTCAAAGGGGGAGAGATGTAAGTGAAAAATCCCTATTGTCTTAGGGGAAGCTGTGAAGAGGATATTGAGAAAGTTGTATTAAGAAGGCTACTTTTGGGTTGATGGATTTTCACATATGTTGCCATCAATGCCAACGGGGCAGATTGTTGGAATTGTTGTTGGTTGAGGCATTGACATTCATGTTTTGTCATTGATGTCAACATACGGCTCAGTTGGATGCATTAGAAGTTTCAGAAAGACTGGTTATCACAGGAACAAGCGAGTTTGACAGATGTGTATGGACAATGTACAAAATATGAGAATATGCGAGCACAAATCTGTGTAGTGTATACCTTATGTATAAGGTCACTAGATCTTATGTTGGTATTTGCATGAGTTATAGTTGTTTTGGTGAAGACTAGATACAAAGAAGTGACAAAGGATTATGACAAAGATGGTCTCTGAAGATTTGGGATAACTTGGATGTGAGCATGGGCCATGGTATGCGAGCTTAAGGAATGATAAAAGATACATGGGAGAACATTCTTTGTGTTTATTGGATCACCAGATTCCTGATGATGTCAGCTGAGTCGTGTGGACTAGCGAAGACCTATTTGGGGCCGACTACAAAGATGTAACATGCTTAGTGAATGATGAGCGTGAATTATGGATCTTAGCACATAATTGATGACTTGTAATTGTTATTTACTTGTGTAAGGTATCGTGTGTATCTTAGAAAGGGTCTATGTAATCACTTGTGCATTGGGAGAGTCTTAACATGCTGACCTAATTGCTTATTGTAACTAGTATAAAGGAAATTAGTGTCTTGAGTTATAAGGGCATGCATTGAATGGATTGTATGGATTGGATGCTGTGAGCATGTGGAAGCAAGTTTTGCTAGATGTAGAGAAGTAGTTATATTTTTATTGTAGTTCATTGGAAATATAAAGGCAAAGCAAGTTTCTATCAGTCAGTTCATTGTTACAAGTATACTCTTATACTTCGTTTTGGACAGTGAGTCCAAAAGGTGGGTTTAACCTTCAGAAGGTGGATTTAACCTTCACTTTGGGAAGTATGCTCGGGAAGTGAGCTCATAATTTTATTCAACTCCTAACAGGGTTGAAAAGACTTATAACAAGGTTTGTCCTTTAGCAGGGACTTGTACTGGATGCAATAATCAGCTCCTAACAGGGATACAATCTTTCTAGTGCATTATTTTTTGGGTTCCATCCCCACCGAGGTTTTTCCCTTAACAGGGTTTCCTCGACAACAAAATACTTGTGTTATGGTGTTGTGCTTGAAGTGTTCAGATTTACATTAAGTTATTGGCTTAAAGTTTAAAGTTTAATCATTTGGCATACAACTGATTCACCCCCCCCCCCCCCCNGATTCCCCCCCCCCCCCCCCCTCTCAGTTGTATTATTCCTAACATTTCATGATTAAAAGTATTTGGAAAACTTGTGATGTCATGAAGCTTTAGCTCTAGTAGAATTTTTTTGGATTTTTTGATGGAATTCCATCAATCAGAAAAACATATGGTGGCATCTCATTTTTCATGATCATGATCACCCATTTGTGAGACTAGTCTAGGTTCCTACGTTGAGATTTCACAAGAAAGTAGTCAGAACTCTATAAGACCTTTTCTTTAAGATTTTCGTGAGTATCCTACCAGGGAATGAAGCTAAATGCAAGTTTCACATTTATAGTCAAGATTGTGAAATTTTTTATATAGTCATAGGCTTAGTTGAAATGGATATGATTCACAAAATTAGTATCAATTCTTTTAAGCCTTGGAGGAAAAATTTAGAAATGGTTTCCAAACACCACTTTTACAAACCATGCCAAGAATATCTCTTCCTTTCTCCCACTTACTCTTGGTTTCCACTTTGAATCAATAACAATATTCTCAATCACCAATCTCTATTTAAAAAGACATATTTTGCACTGTTTGGTCAACTATTCTAAAGCCCAAATTATCTCACTTTACTTTGCGTATTGTTTTTCAAGGTCTTTCCATTGGCTCTAGTTGTCCCTTCTTGGAGTTTTAGAACCTCTTTTCTCATTTTGTGGGTAGTTAAAGTATTCCAAACACCTATTATATTCACATGTCCAAAAGCCCACAATATTTGGATGTAGATCCATAATTTTTTCAAGCCCTTCAAATAGAATTTTTTTCATGGCACATAGTCCTTTTAGTGGATTAGTCTTGTATCGCTCACAGATTCAACCAAATTAAACATGCTTTCAAAGTAAATATTATCTTCAACATATGAAAAGATAATAAATAATATATTTGTCTTAATTGTATTCATCGATGTTTCACTTCATAATATAGCTATAATATGTTTAATGTCTTATTGCATATTCTAATGCAAGAAAATAAATTAGCACTTGAGGTGGCCCACTTACAAGTCATCCTTGACCATTGGAGCAAGCACCTTATATAGTTACTACAATTACTCTATCTCCTTGTTCCTTTAAATTCCTCTTGCCTTCTCATGAGAAATGTCGTGGATAGACTACTTTTGTTTGATGTACTTAGGAGACTGTTGCAATTTTCTCCCTAAGCTACAAGAAGGGATCATAGATAATGTTTGTGTCCTATTCTTTAGCACTCCACCTCTCGATGAATCTTTAGGTGGCCTGTTGTGGTGTTTCAACTAGCTTGATTCTAACAAGTTATTTTGGTTGACTCTTGCTAGTTTTCTAGCCCATGCTACAAAAAAAGAGGAGAAAAATATATATGTCCTCCTCCCCCCTCTATCATTGCTTCAGTTTTCTAATAATATTGTATTTTTTCTATCTTTTTTATGCTTTGGGATTTAGCTCCATATGGACTTTAGGAGTGTAATTTGTTTCACTTGGGTGGGGTACGGGAAATGCAGGACCTTCTACTAGTGGTGGTAGCAAATGAATTGATTTCAACAATGGTAGTGGCTGGCTCAAATGAAGCTCTTTCAACTGCCTCTCGAATTTGGCGCTGGCTATTTCTCCCTCTCAAAAGGATTAGGATAAGGATACAATAGAGGCTGTGATTGAATAAGGGTGGTCCCTCCTAGACATTAACCCTGACATCTCTGATGTATGAGGTCCCAAGAATGAGAGAGATCATCCTCTCCCATCCTCATCCACTACTCTAATCATTTAATAATTTTTTATGTGAGTTTTTCTCTTGGGCTTAGCTCATGTTTCTATTTTTGGGCATTGTCCATGTGTTTTTTTATCCTTTGAGCACTGCCTGTATGACTCCTAAGGGGTGATCTTGTTGTTGGAAATATGTTGAGGCTAGGTGACTGAGAGGGGGGGGGGGGGGGNACTGAGAGGGGGGGGGGGGGTGAATAAGAAACCAATAAAACTTAATCCTTTTAATCATTTATTAGATTATCTAATCTGATTGCATGCATGAAATGAAAAGAAATAAAACATCCACAATATTTGACACAATATTTGGTTACCCAGAAACCTTCCAAATAGAAAGTAAAACTTGGGTGGGGATGGTACCCACAAGATTTATTACTGCAGTATATATTTAGCATGTTAAACCTTACAATTGACCACTTCTGATGGCCTGCCCTGTTAGGAGCAATAAGGACTATTAGGTCCACCTTGTGAAAGGATTTAGTACAATACAATCAAGTAATGCAACTCTGTTAGGAGATTTGTAAAGGACTGTTAGGTCCGCCTTGTTAGAGGATTTTGTTGATGCACCTGTTAGGATGAACCAGTAGATGATCTTCAATGCAACTCTAAATTGTTGAATAAGATCCAATAATATAAAACTAATCACCTAACTGTGGTGGATGATTCTCTGCTATTCCTTATGTTGTTGTAGCCTCTTAAACAATCCACCACTTCATATTTGCATACATACTTCTATACATATTTTTGGATAAACAAATTACTTTATATTTATACCTTATCCAAATAAAATGCAACTGTAAGTCGGCTTCCATAAGATGATTTAATATCAAACAATATAAGCTAAGTCGGCCCAAAACTGTTACTCGGGTCCAATAGTCCCCTCGGGCAATATACTGGCACTTGGGAATTATGTTGTCACTCGGGCAACATACTAAACTCTGGCGTTCGGGCTACTCTATGTACTCGGGCTACATTGATCACTCGGATAATACTAATTACCATTGTTTTCTCGGTCGACACTGCCACTGCTCGGGTTACATTGTAACTGCTCGGGTGGCACTAGTGGCTCGGTCAACTCTGTGATGACTAAGTGTTTTGGTACTAATTGACAACATGTCTTTCCATAAGGTCATCACTTGTATCCCCCTTCTTTTTCTGTGAATATTGTATTTTATCTCTTATATTAATGGAAATGACTATTACACACACACAAACTATAAGCTACTAGGGTTATATTAGTTAGGAGGTGATGGAGGGTCCATATTCAGAGAGAGCTTTAAACATATAAGAGGTATTTGTTGCAAGGTGTGAGCCCTTGGTCTCGGTCAGTACATGCAACGGTTGGTGACAAGGGTTTAACAACCTCATGTGGATTCTATAAGTCTAGTGGTTGTATCGGGCATTAACAGTTTAAGATTTTGGTGCAACGACAACCACCCAATCTAACAATTGGTATCAGAGCCTAGGTCACAGGTTCCAACCCCATGCATGTCCTAAGGGCGGAATTGTTGCAAGGTGTGCACCCTTGGTCTCAGTCAGTACATGCAGCGGTTGGTGACAAGGGTTTAACAACCTCCTATGGATTCTATAAGTCTAATGGTTGTATCGGGCATTAACGGTTCAAGCTTTTGGTCCAACAAAAACCACCCAATCTAGCATTCTTAACCCTTAAAATTAGGCTCACAACCAGTAATGGTAACATATGTATCTTCTTGAACAAATTAACATGCAAAATGAGAATACAAGGCCTAAGAGAAATTTCCTATGTTTAAGTACCTCTAATCATAAATAAAATAAAATTATTTTACTATTTTATAAAAATATTATACACTAATATTAAAATGCTTTTTTTTAATATTAAAATTGAATAAATCATTTATTTATTTATTTTTATATGATGAACTATTTTGAATTTTAATAATTTTATGTGGTCATTTTCATCATTACTATTTTATAAATAATAACATAAACATTCATTGATAATAAAAACAATAATAAAACTACCACCAATATATATCTAATAACATTATTAGTTTGTATAAGAATTAAACTAAAAAAGAGAAGGATAAAGATAAATATGTTGGTGTATGGTCCAACCCTTTTGCGAACACCTTGAGCCTTGTTGATGTATATGGCAAATTGGATGATTGAGATCCTCCTCCTCTTCACTCTACTATTGCTTTAGTTGTCTAGCAACCTTGTATTTTTTTCTATTTTTTTTAATGTTTTGTTCTTTAGTCTCTTGTAAACTTTAGGAATGTAATTTTTTCCACATACTTTTTTTTAATATATGATATTATTTTATAAATGATAATCTACACACTCATTCATAATATAATAATAATAATAACAACTATTAAAAGCTAAGAAGGTTATGTATGTTAAGAGATTGGGGAGAATCCTTATTAAGAAAGGACTTCAAACACAAAGTTACTCATTTATTTATATGCTTATGTTGAACTATTTTACAGAAGATAATTATAAGTATGTTTTTATACATGATCATTTACACTTTTTTTTTGGTTGGTAATAGAGATTTTTATTATAAAGAACCGGGAAAATAACTTGGCTTTGACCAATGGTAGTAACAATGATGAAGGGTGCTCCCCTTAATACCACAAACACATAACATAAACAGAGGAACAACAACAATATGCAAGAACATAAAATTGGCTTCTTATTATCTCCACAAATGTGGAATTACAAACTTTCAGAATTACAATATGCAAAGCCACATGGGCATTCCCTTACAATATTCTGTAGGACAAAGCCTCAAATTGTTACCCAGAACTATTCTGAACTGCCTAAGACAATAATACAGCCTTCCTTATATAGGCAATTTTCCACCGCCTGGGAAGGTTCCAGAATAAGGCCGACCAAACTTAGAATTATTTTATTTTACATT
>MU227039.1:734825-770089 GCA_018584345.1 Thuja plicata
CAGAAATTTTGAAGAAAATTATTTTCCGCCATTTCAGGTGGCCCAACTTCCGAAGACCATAAGTCATCACTAGTTGACCCGATCGGCTATTATAACCCCATTTCAGAAATGCCACGAAGCGCTCTACAGGCTTGACCAATGCATGCGCCCGTCACCCAAATTTTTGACCTCATTCGGGGCCTCTAAAGCCTTCAAAACTGAGTTCAAAGTTTCTGTACCCTGCTGCCAATACCGAAATTTTTCAATATCTTCCAATATACACTTGATCTGGCAATGAAACTTTACTGGCAGACTTATATGACCAAAATGAACCTCCAAGAAAGAAATCAGATCATTCTGAGCACATACGAAAATTACCAAAAATAGTAACTTTCCATAAACAGCAGCTCTGCACAAAATAGCCCTTATTGAATATAAAAACAGAAATATTTTTGGGTGATGCAAGATTGCTCTTACACCCAGGATGCTCCTGCATCAAACAATCGTGGGTACCACCATCTCGAAGTGACGTAATTCCAATACCATATTAGAAGCAACACATAGCATTTGGGCAGAAACCAAACTACATTTTAACATTGTTACCACCCTTATAATGAGATCTGAGAACCATATCAAAGGGATCTTTTTTTTTATTTTCCTCTCTTTTTCCCTTTCATGGTCTTCCAGCCATCCTCACTACTGGCTACCATATTTTTCCATTCTAGAGATCTATCTTTGGAAAGTAGATCTATTGTGTTCTGCCATTCTACTAAATTTTCTTTAAAAAAAAATCTTGGTTCTCAATACATTATTCATTAATCTCGGTATGACCTTCCTTTGGTAAAGAAGCCACATCTCTGTCCTAAGACAACTAAGGTCTACACTTTTCCTTTCCTTATGGCGTAACAACACCATTGCTAGTCAATCACCCCACATTATTTGAAACCAAATCAGTATTAACATTGTTCACTTCTAGTTGTTCATTTTTAGAAAGAAGGGCCACAAGAGAAGGCTCCTTATCCCCGAATACAATTTGAGAGAAACTCTTTCGTTTGCCATCTTTCTTCTCAATAGTGTAGTGTCGTTGAGAAGCGTCCTTCCACCACGAAGCCTCCTTGAGCACTTTATCTTTAGCACACTTTGTTGCCATATGTCCATTTTGGAAGCATCGTCTACATCTAAAAGGGATCCCTTCATAGTCCAAAGGATGCATCATCTACATTTCTGAAGATTTAATTGAAAATTTTGTTGGAAGCCCTTCAGAAACATCCAAGTCCACCAGAATGCGAGCAAAGGTGGAATGGAGGAGATTAGAAGATCCTTCATCCACCATTAAAAATTCCCTAACAAATTTCCAATAGCCGCAAGACATGAATCAAACCGGAGATGCAAGGGAAGATTCAGAAGCCTTACCCATAATGGGATCCTATCGAAAATTTCAGAAGTTGGACAAAATTTTGGGTGCCATGGCTTAAGCATTAGGATAAACTTCTCATCCCAGTTCCACACCTAATCACACAACACCATATCCCTGTCATGAGTATTTTCAAAAATCACAATGAAAAACCCCTTTTTCATAGGGTAGATCTAGACACATCCCCTGATAATGAGTTCCTAGTTAACATAAATCCAAGTATGGAGATCATGCAAGCTTGGCCAAAGACCCCGAAAATGGCCAATCAGCCCCAGTTCAGAAAAAAAATATTAACATTATGAACCACCTCTGCTTCAATTTCACCATCTAGCGCCACCGAAATGGGCTTTGAAGCAGGACGAAAAGATTCACTCAAAACCCTAGTTTACACTTTATGTTTGGAGGTACACCAAGGAGAGAGAGGGATTTACTCCCTTCTTCCCCCCGCGACGACATCAGAACCTCGTCCTTGTGGCGCCTAGACCAGCCGCCACCACTGCAAACAAACCCCTACACACCCATTGTCGGCGCCCCATCTGACGATTCCATAACACCTTGTCGTAGACTATTCCTGCATGAAGAAGATTCTCCTTCCACAAAATGAAAACCCTACTTTTGCATTCACACATGCAAGCGATCATAGTCTCCAATTGACATCTCAAAGCCAACCATGGTCTTGGCGACGCCATTATAGTCTTGCTTTCATATCGAGTCTGAAACGTAGCCTCCATATTGAGGAAGACATCGTTGAAAACTCACCTTATGCCCATAAGTGGGGTTCAAAACCCTAGCCCTAGCTCCAGGAGATTTCAAACAACTACGAAGTGCCATTTCAGTATGTACTATTGTATGCACGTGATCATTTACATGCTATTTTATAAATAATAGACACTTAGAAATAAGATATGAACTAAAGAATTATTGATAATATCTATTCAGCAGTCTAAGTACAAATATAACAGTATTTATTAATGATTAATTAATTAAAATCTGAAATCATGCTCTATCCTTCATTACAATGTCACATGGGTCATTTTCTTGAATGATTAATTAATTAAAATCTCAAATCATGCTCTATCCTTCATTACAATGTCACATGGGTCATTTTGTTTTTCATGTAGAGCCACTTTTATTAGAATTGATATCATTTGGAATCTTTGTAAAAGGACTGCTTATTTGATATGAGAAACCCATCACGTGTACATGTTTCTGAACCAAACAGATCCGCCATTAATGAAAGCAGACTCTGTCACTGACCAGAAAAAATAGAATGTAGGGAATCCATCTTAAAACGTGTAAAAATTACAGAGAATATACTAAAACTATGATTGAAAATCTTCATCCACTTGAACCCTCAGACTGGTTTTGGTGGTCTTCTTTTCTCAGGGGCGGCTCGTAATTGGTGAAAAGCTTGTAAGCTGAAATGATGGAGCTCACAACAAAACACACAAGAACAACGCTGCTTATGAAAATGGATGCCCTCGCTTTATAACAGAATCTATCGAATGAAACACAAACTCTACTCCATGTCACTTTGTGGTCGCCCTCGTAGCTCAGGAACAAAATTTCCACACCAGCGGCCACCGCAGTTAGGGTTAAATATGTCAAAACCTGCATCACATTTGCCTTGCTTCAGAAATTCAACAATAAATCTTGAATTTGGGATCAACTGTATAGTTTTGGGATTCATGAGTTCATATTGTTATCTGATATGGGAAAATGAATCTATGTTAATAAATGGTGGAGAATGAAGGATGAAGGTATTCATTCGATCAAAGTGTTTGGGATATAAGATAGAGATAAATTGAACCATTCTCACAATTTAGCATTCATACTCATATTAAGATAATTAAAATTGAACCATTCTCAAAATTTAGCATTTAGACTGTCAAAAACAGATTTTCTTATGTAATCTTAGTGTATCATATGTAAATAAAGTTTAATTCTACTTATTTAACTATAATAAAGGTGGATATAGACATTTCACAGAACTATGCAGTTGAATCAAAAAAATCTATCTGTAACTAGACTTGAGCACAAGATTAATACATTTTCTCTTACCCTGCTTATTCAGACTCAAACAATTACGAAGGTTTTTGAAGTCATGTTAGACCATTTACCTGATCCAAAATAAAGATGATCCAGGCTTTAGTTAAGCTCTGAAGACCTTGAAAAACAGCAGAATCTATGGCCGACAACAGAGAGTATCCAGCGCAGATCCCGTTTGTATAGATCAAATACCTTGTCAGAGAGTTACAATCAGATGGGTATTAGAAAAATCATAGATTGAGCATGTAAAATCCAGAGTAGTTATTTGAATTGAAAGTTACAATCAGATGGGTATTCGAAAAATCAGAGATTGAAAATGTAAATCCAACAGACGGAGTAGTTATTTGACTTGAAAGTTACAATCAGATGGGTATTAGAAAAATCATAGTTTGAACATCTAAAATGTAAGAAACAGACAAGTTACTTGAATTGAAAGTCACAATCAGAAGGGTAGTAGAAAAATCAGAGTTTGAACATATAAAATGCCAGAAACAGACAGGTTACTTGAATTGAAAGTTACAATCAGGTGGGTATTAAAAAAATCAGAGTTTGAACATATAAAATGCAAGAAACAGACAAGTTACTTGAATTGAAAGTCACAATCAGAAGGGTATTAGAAAAATCAGAGTTGAACATATAAAATGCAAGAAACAGACAGGTTACTTGAATTGAAAGTTACAGTCAGGTGGGTATTAGAAAAATCAGAGTTTGAACATGTAAATGCAAGAAACAGACAAGTTACTTGAATTGAAAGTTAAAATCAGGTGGGTATTAGAAAAATCAGAGTTTGAACATATAAAATGCAAGAAACAGACAGGTTACTTGAATTGAAAGCTAGAGTCAGGTGGGTATTAGAAAAATCAGAGTTTGAACATGTAAATGCAAGAAACAGACAAGTTACTTGAATTGAAAGTTACAATCAGGTGGGTATTAGAAAAATCAGAGTTCGAACATGTAAAATGCAAGAAACAGAGTAGTCACTTGAATTGAGAGCTACAAACAGAGTGGTGTTAAAAAATAAGAGATAGAGCATGTAAAATGCAAGAAACAGGGATAGTATAGTTACTTGAATGCAGCAACATTGGAGTAGTGAAGGGCTCCATATTCGTTGGTCTGATTATTGTAAAGCATGATGACCATTGCTGCAATACAGAGAGGGAGGGGTAAAGCTCGGAAAAGAAAGTAAAATGTAGTGGCTTGCACAGTCTCCCCATATGTGTTTTCATCCCCCTGTCTTCCCATTTTTTAACAGTCAGGGCACAAATGTGAACTGATATTCTTCGTGTTATAAGCATGTTAATTGATGATGATGCTTTGTAGAATAGATTAAATTAATGGGTGCAGCAGATGAGCTTTAGATTTGGTGGTGGGGCATGTCTTTTGAAAAAGTGATTTCAAAACTGGTATAATAGCGGTCGGTGCAATGGTTAGTGCACAGCTGAATGATTGCCTTTGTCAGATAAGGTGCCCAATTCTCCCTTTGCTATTATGTATTGAATACGTCATATGACACATACATTAACTTCTAGGTTTAAATCTGTATTTTTGTTCTTTGCCAAGTGGCATTTGTCTTCAAGCTGATTCTGTAAGATGTATTTGTGACTCAATAAATATTCTACGATCTAATAATTAAATTATAAGGATATTTTGGATTTTTTCATGTTCCTTAGATCAAAATTTTGGTAGCACTCCCAATTTTGGGAACATGATTTCGAAACTAAATGTGCATCATTTTGTTTCCTTAATGTGAGAATCTTTACCCACTTCAAAATATGGTCACATGGTAGAGTATATAATAACTAAGTTATTAATAGTAAATTTAAATGATGAGTTTAAATAGATGATATATAATATTTAGTTGGACTTTAGAGGGAAGAAAATGGCGTTCAAAAGAAATCATTGTATGTCTTTAATGAATGAATCAAAACCTATAAATAATTATGCTTTATTATAGTTTAGATGCGCATGGAATTGATGTTTGCAAGTGTGAAACTAATACATTGAGTGCACTTGAAATTGAAATTATATAAGTGAACTCATAAGGAATGGACGGCGATAGCAAGTTCAATTATGTTCAATGTATGTGTGTGGTGTCTACAAATGTTGTTTTGGGAGATTATTAGGTAAATATCCTGTTCTTTTTTATAAAGTTCCTAGGCCTGGATTGATCAACAATATACCAAGATCGAAGACAACAAACAAGCATTTGATATCCCGAGAAGCCTACCGGAGGTCCCAAGTTTAAGTTGTTAATTAGTTGGAGGTCCCATGTTTAAGTTGTTAATTAGCCGGAGGTGCATCCCATAAGTTGTTTTAGAAGCATGGCCCCCCAATTCTATGGCCCCCCTCAACTAATCTCCTCCCAGCCCTATTAGAAGTGGTGATGAAATTAGGATACTCTACAATTATGAGCTATGATGTGTTAGCAAGTGGTTCATTCAGGAATGTTCTGAAACACTTTAGGGTTGTCATTTATGGCAACACATCTGGTATGGATGGTCGCTTGGTGTAAAACAAATTTTTGGAGTTACAGCTTGCTAACTGACTAAGTCGAGAAAGCAGAATTATAGAATATACCAGTACAGTTTTGGTCAAAGAGCACAATGTATGGTGAATGAAGGCATGCGAGCTTAGGAGAAGTTATTTTGGGATGTATATGACCTTCAGTTAAGGTCACTTTTGTTTTGGTGTTGATCGCAGTAAGTTACAGTATGTTGAAGACATGCGAAGACAAAGCAACATCGATACAGGACAAATGAAAGGTTGCGGTGATTAAGGGAGTATAATGCGGAGTCCAAACGTGCTAAGTTGGATTTGGATTGAGGATTACCTATGTTTTGATAGTATATGATCACCGACTTGATATTTACTTATTGTATAAGTGTTAACTCTATTTTGTGATGTATTGGAAGCCGACTGGACATATATATATATATATATATATATATATATATATGAAGAGATTTTTGAGAAAGCAATGTAGTAGTATGTAATGGAATAATGGAATGTATGGATGTGAACAGATGAAAGCACTGTGATGTAAGAATCAGACAGATGGTGATGCGAGCTACAAATGGAACTACCTAACCATAACAAATGCTTGTATCGTTCACTATTGAGAAATCATTGTAATATAATGATATTTATGATTGTATGAGCAGTGAGCTCAGTATACCTTTACCAAGGTTTTGTATTCCTCTAACAAGGAAATGTGCTAATATAATAATCAACTCCTAACATGGCTAGGTCTCCTAATAGGGGCATAATACTTTTAGCATATATTTGTGGGTACCATCCCCACTGGGGTTTTCCCTTGTCCAGGGTTTCCTCAACAACAAATTCATGGTGTTATGAGTTGTGAGTTGTGTGTTTTATGTATATGTTCTTTTCATTTCAACAGTTATCTGGTTAGGTTGGAATTTACTAAGTTCATGTTTAAAGTGTTCTAATATTGTTTCACCCCCTCTCAGTATTACTTAATCCTAACAATTTGTATTAGAGCTATTGGCCCTTGGAGAGAAAGTCTAACAGCTTAAGGGAGATCAAGATGGATTCTGACACTTTGGAAGAAAACTTTGAAGCAACACTTGAAGACCTTGATAAGGCTAAAGTAGAGAATGGTGATTTGAGATTCAAATTGAGAAGAGCTTAGGGTTTCGTCAATAAATTGAAAGAACAACTTGAACTATCTAGGAGTCAGAGACAAGATCTTATGGATAAGATAAAAGAGGATTTAGTTAATGATACTTCAGATAAGATAAAAACAACTTGAACAAGAGAAAGATACTTTGAACCTTGATCATGAAACTACTTCCCTTCAGATGGCTAAAGAGATTAAACAAGTAAATGATGATAGAAACAAAATTGAAGAAACCTTAAAAGATGCAAATATTCAGATGGGACAAATGAAGACTGAACTTGATCACTACAAGAACAAATATCTAGAATTGGAGAAATATAGTCAGATCATTAAGGGAGAACTTGTTGAGGCAAAGAAACATATTGAAAAACTTCATTCAAGCAGTGATAAAATTCATGAGCAGAGATATAGATAGAAACCTAAAGGAGACATGACTGGAGTTGGCTTCAATGAAACTAAATGTTCAAAGACTCAAAGAAAAATCATAAGTAAAGACTGGTGGAGAAATACCTACTCTTGAAGAACCTAAAGAACATATCAGACCTTTCAGAAGTAGATGTTTTGGATACAACAAGATTGGACATATGAAGAGAGAGTGCAGAGGTAAAGCTCCTTAAAAACCCTTTTCAGGATATTGTTTTAATTGTAATGCATTTAGACACAAGAAGGTAGAATGCAGGAAGCCTGTTCAAACAAGAATCAAGAAAGACTACAATAGAGAAGGAACATCAGCTAAGATCACATATTACAAGTGCAATAACTTTGGACACATTGAAAAGTATTGTAAGTTGCAGATTAATAAGAACAAACCACCTCCTACAGGCTACAAATGTCATAATCTAGGACACATAGTGAAGTTTTGCAGATACAATAGAACTGAGAATAGAAATGGTCCTCCACATATTGATACAAAGAAGAGTACTGGTGATGTTAAGAGTATTGCAGAAGAATTTAACAGTCATTTTAGAAAAGCAGAAGAGGTAAACATTGTTAAGGTATGAAAACTAAAGGAATCAAGTGAGGGAATGGTTTAGGGAGAGTTAGTAGATGCTACTGAATCTTCGCTTGATGCAAACATTGCCACATCAACCTAGATGGCCAAGCATGGCCTTAGGGGGAGAATTGGAAGGAAACATCAAAAAATTATCCAGCCCCTAATTTTGAGGAGTAAGCTCTTGCAAGCATAGAGAGAATATGTGGAAACATTATGAAACATATATCTATGATCGCATGGTTTTACAATCTCTATCCTGCGATCGCCAGATTGTTAATCGAATGGATTATGTGTAGAGATGAATTAATTGGGAGTTGTGTCATTTCTTTACACAATGAAGTATAAGGTCAATCAAAATACATTTTCTGAACATCATTTGAAGAACAAAGCCCAAAGAAAATAGAATTTGAGCTGAGAAAAAATAGAAGCAAGTTTGTTGAGTGTTTGATCGAAGCAGATTCACAGAATCAATAGATAAGAGGTATTTAGATCATTTGTGAATCTTTGGTTATGGATACTCTATTGATTTTTTATGTTGCTGAAAGGCCTAGGTATAAATTCAAGGAAATCCTGTTCAAATTAATCGAAGATGATCCCGAAGGTGCATTTTCTCAAACACCCTACAACGTTCTACATGTCGAAGACATTAGGGCTTACATTCACTGTAAGTATGAATCTCTGGGAGATTTTGAGATCTATAAAGAGATGAAGGATATGATTGGTGCAAATGGTAATATGAAATCTGAGTTCGCACATCTAGAGAACCTTAGTATAATGTGGATGACTCAACTTTATGAATTTGACGAAGAGGAATGGATTAAGATCATTCTGAGCAGAGTTCCTGACCAGTTCATTTGGCTTGGAGATCAGCCAGTAAATATTTGTAGTGACTTAGTTCATGCTATAACAGGTCTGGATAACTTTGGTATTATCCCCATCGCAGAGAAGAACACAAAAAAATAGGTGGAAACCCTAACGCATTCATGATGATAAAAGAGAGCGATGACCATTAATGACATATTTCAACAAGATGTTAGATTGATTTCAGATTCTAGGTTATAAACTACATTATAGCAGCCGACCTAACTCAGTATCAACATGAGTAATTATGATGGCATATAGAATGGTGAAATAAAATGTTAAGTATAACCTTTGTGAAGTACTTGCACAACAATTTTTGAATAATGTGAGGAAAATCAAAAAGGATAAGTCAAAGGCATTCAGGTTTGGGTCTCTATTGATACACATGTATATTCATATTGTTCATAGTTTTCCTGGTATGAACCCTAGAGCTTCAAATGACAATGAACCCACTGGAATTTAGATCACATAGAGCTATATAAAACAAAACAGTACATGGGTTGATGGTGAATTATTTGGGATGATCAAAATCTTGTAGAGATAGATGAAGGAAAGAATGAGGATCCCCGAGGCATTGGTAGAGAGATACAAGGATATAATCTATTTCATGGTTGAAACTGATTATGTTTGCTTTGAGGCAGTGCAACCTAGGATGAAGTGGTGTTATCCTCTGGGATATGAAGTTACTTCTGAGGTCTTGAACATGTAAGTAGAACACATTCTATCCTCAAAAATTGATCTATCCAAATAAATATGAGGCACCTATGAAGAAAAGTCTTCAAAGATAAAGGAAGAACATACTCGAGCTACAAGAAATAGAAAAGTAGAAAATGCGATAGATGATCTAGCAGCCAAGGTTGGTATATGAAAGCAGGAGATGAAATAGGTAAGAAAGAAGATGATAGAAAGAGCTTTTGGATTGGAAATAATTGCTCCTGCAACCCTTCTACATCCAAAATTTGAGAAGGATATTAGTCCACCTCATACTGTGATTGATGTAGCAGAAACCACACCTACACCACCAAAGAAAACATCACAGGAAGTAAAGCCCAGAGAATTTCCTAGGAGGAACACAAGGTCCACCAAATAGGACTCTCTACCAAAGAAATAGAGGACAAAAATTGAAAATAAGAAGGGACAAGAGAAGAAAGTTGAAGAGAATAAGGGAGAAGAGAAGAAGGGAGAAGAGTAGAAATTTGAAGAGAAGAGCACTGATGTGAAACAACTCTGGAAGGTTGACTTAAAAATACTAGAGAAGAGAATAATTGAGCAGGGAAAGCTTATCTCATTGATCAGATACTATGAGCAGTATGAAGCATCTAATAAAATTTTGATTGAAGACATGGTAATAAATAATTTACTTGCTTTTAAGAAGAACTTGTTAGAAATTGAAGGAAATATACCTAAATAAATCTATGAGAAATTAGAAACAAGGAAACATTTAGCTCAAATAGAAGATGAAGCAATCAGAGTACAAGTAGTTGAAGATATGTTACCTATTTTCTTCAGTCAAGGAAATGGAAAATATATTAAATGCTTTGAAACCTTTGTTGAGATCAAGATTGGTGAAGAGAATTGGGAGAAAGTATGAGTAAGTTATTAAGGAAACACATAAGGCAGTTGATAAGGTTTTGATGGGAACTGAACCTGAGAAGTCCTCATCTCCCAAGGCTACTAAGCCTACAATTCTAAAAGGTGAGTCATCAAGGATAGATGATGTAAACCTTGATACATCAAAAGATGGAGACAGTAGCCAATTTTTCAATACTATGAAGCAACTAAACTTTTTTGTTTTGGGTGTGCTAGTGTCTTTGGACACTTCACAAGATGTTAGTGATCCTTTTGAGAAAAATACTAAATTTTATGGAGGAAGCATTGATCTAACAAAGACAGAGAAAGAAGATCAAAAAGTGAGCGAAGTTGAAATAGAGAAGGAAGCAGTAGATAAAGCTGAAGTGAAACAAGAAACTTGTGCATCTATTTCTTCATCTTTATTATTGGAAAGTGGAGACAAAACTCTAAACACTGATGTTGAGAGTATGGATGAGGATGAGTTGATGAAGCTATCCTTCATTGCATTTGCAAAAGTAGGAGAGATCTGAGCAGAAAGGTGAGAAGAAGTCAAAGGTAATGGAAAGAGCAGTTGATACTGTTAACAAACTCCTACCTATACTTCTTGCTTTCCAATTAAAGGACAATGCAGAGAATTTGAACAAGGTATTGGATGACTTTGACAGTCATTATGAGTCCTTAGAGAAGATCATTAAAGAGCAGGAAGAGAAGAAGTACCTTGCGAAGAAATTGGAGGAAGTATGCAAGTCTATTTATTGGGACTTAGACATACTAAGAAAAACCATATCTGAAGCAAAGAGTTGTGTTTCAAATGATAGAAAGTTATATAGTTACTATATAAATCCTATCAAACACATTAAGAATATTGAGGATATAATAGAAAAAGACAGACAGACTATGGACAAGTTGATGAACAATTGTGAGACCTCCTCACATACCATATTGGAGTTAGACAAAGAAGTGTCTAGGATATTGGACAAATTGAGTGTTTTGGATACAGAGAAAGGGAGATTTGTGGGAAGATTTGGTATGTTGGAGAGTTTAATTACTCCTAAGCTATCAATTCTTGAGATACACATTTCATACATGGAGAAAACAGAGTAAGCTCTCACTGGGAACATTCCTACTAAGTTAAAGGCAGCAGAGACATCCTCTTTTTCATTGTATGGACTGATTCATGTGAGTCAGATACTGGTAAAAACTTCGTTAGAGGAAGTGAAGATCTTGAAAAGCTCATTCCAGGATGTGCTAAAGATGGTATAAAATTTTTGGTAAGCAATTTTGTTATTCTACATTTTTGTATACCTTTGGCATTGATGTCAAAGGGGGAGAAGAGAAGATATGAAAAATGTAAAGAGAAGATATAGAGGAGAAGAAAATATGTAGATGAGATAAAGAAGGATAATGTATATTCTTTTTGGTATTGACACTTAGTCATTTTTTGCTAAGTGTTGCCATCAATGCCAAAGGGAGAGATTGTTGGCATGTGGTTCATTCAGGAATGTTCTGGAACACTTTAGGGTTTTCATTTATGGAAACACATTTGGTATGGATGGTCGCTTGGTGTAAAACCCATTTTTGGAGTTACAACTTGCTAACTAACTAAGTCGAGAAAGCATAATTACAGAGTATAGCAGTACAATTTTGGTCAGCGAGCACAATGTATGGCGAATGAAGGCATCTGAGCTTAGGAGAAGCTATTTTGGGATGTATATGACCTTTAGTTAAGGTCGCTTATTTTTTGGTGTTGATTGGAGTAAGTTAGAGTATGTTGAAGACATGCGAAGATAGAGAAATAGTGATACAGGACAGACGAAAAGTTTCAATGATTAAAGGAGTATAATGCGGAGTCCAAATGTGCTAAGTTGAATTCGGATTGAGGATTACCTATGTTGTGCTATTATATGATCGCCGACTTGATATTTACTTATTGTATAAGTATTAAATCTATTTTGTGATGTATTGGAAGCCGACTGGACACACACACACACACACAGGAAGATCTTTTTGAGAAAGAAATGTAGTAGTATGTAATGGAATAATGGAATCTATGGATACAAACATATGAAATCATTGTGATGTCAAAATCAGACAGATGGTGATGCAAACTACAAATGGAACTACCTAAGCATAGAAGATGCTTGTATTGTTCACTATTGAGAAATCATTGTAACAGAATCATATTCATGATTGTATGAGTAGTGGGCTCAGTATACCTTTAAAAGGGTTTTGTATTCCTCTAACAAGTAAATGTGCTAATGTATATATTTGTGGGTACCATCCCCATCAGGGTTTTCCCTTGGTCAGGTTTTCCTCGACAATAATTGTCGTGGTGTCATGAGTTGTGTGTTTTATGTTTTTGTTCTTTTCATTTCAGAAGTTATCTAGTTAAGTTGGAATTTACTAAGTTCATGTTTAAAGTGTTGTAATACTGATTCACCCCCCCTCTCAGTATTACTTAATCCTAACATGATGCTCTCATGAATGTTATTCTAATGTTTTGTATGTGATATCAAAATGGATGAATGAATGTCCTTAAAAACTTGACCACTCAACACATGATTGTTTTTAATTAAAATATGCATCCAAACAAGGGGGCTGACCCTTACAAAGCCACAACCATGGGGGTGTCAAGAGAGAGAAAACACAAACTAATGTGCAGGAAAGAACAACAAAATGTCACTAACAACACACAATCAACAAAGAAACCTTGTATAGAGACTATTCGGAGAGCACAAGGCCTCAAAAGACTGGCCAACACATGTCATGACATACCCCGAACAATGCTCAACCAACAATCCACCAGTTGAAACTTTCTTGATCCCCTTGGTATAATCAAGGTTATAAAAAATCTTCATGTGAATAAAAATAACACCCTAGTTGCAGATCCACCCTCGGGCTGCAGCACCCCTTTCAACCTCAATAGAAAAGGAGCCCACCTCAATAGGGACAACTAAGAGAAAGACCAACAAAACAAGGTAGAAACTGTTAAACCACCATCCATCTATACAAACACATGATTTTTTGTTAGGTCAACTAACAACAATTAAATTTGAATTTGATTTTTAAATTTTTAGGGTCCAAATCCACAGCTGTAGAAATGGCCTAGGTTGAATCCACACTTAATGATTAATCTAGGGAACAAAAATTGAGATTTAAGGATCATCAAGTTGAGGGGTGAGTAATAATGAGATCTAGATAGGATAATGTCATAAACGAAATTGACATAATAACATACCACTTTTAGACAAATTTGATTGTATAAAATACACTCCAATCAAAGTCGGCCCAAAATATAAGGGAAAAGGACATGGGTATATTAGTTTTAACTTTTACAATCCCCCCACTTTCAGGGTAAGTTCCCAAAGATGGGGGACCAAAAAGTGGCCACTCCACTTTTTTGTCCTCGAGAAGAGCATAATGTGAGCAGTTTTTAGTGTCCTCTTATTATAGCATTGCTCGTGTCATGGTTTGGATTGGCCAAGCCTTAGGCTCAACCAGTTGAGACCATAATAAAAGCATGTTATAATACACTCAATTTATGATCAATTGAGACCATAATGTGAGTGTGTTATAATATGCTCACATTATGGTCTATTGACCATTAAAAGGGAAGAAAACTTGAACAATAGAAAGGGAGAAAGAGAGAAGAGAGTGGGAGGAATAGGGGGAGGGAGAGAGAGGGAACCCAATGTAAGATCTTTCTACCAAAATGACATAGATCAAGAAAATTAAGCAAAATGACATGGATCCTAATGCAAGAATCTTGCTACCAAAAAAAAGTTTTTTTCTCAACTTGTTGGATTTTAGCAAGTATACAATTGATCTTAAGGTTAATGACCATTTTGAACCTAATGGTGAGGCCATGTTGAACCCAAAGTGCACCAAAAATTATCTCAAGGTTGGATTTCTCAAGAATATGGATAGGAACCTACCATATATTCTCTAATACCATGTAGAAGTTGACAATTTGACCTCACAAGCCAAGAATCATTTGTAAGCACACCACTTGTCTTAAAGAAAGATCAAGCAAGAATAATATGGTTTATGCAAGCTGAGAATTCTATATCGATTACATAAAATGATTATGTGACAAATGAGATAATGGATTCTTGTGGAAATGATGAATGAAATGCTTAGGCTAAAGCCTAATGAAAGATTAATTTAGCTAGTACCAAGTGTCACAATAATAATGAATGAGATAACTTAAGCTATTTTCAACCTAATTTAATAAAAGAAAAACCACCTAAGTTTATCTTAAGTGAATCAAGTAATTGAATGACATGTAAATAAGTAAATAATTAGATAATGTAATAAATAATCTAATCGTATGTTGGATTACTGAGAGGGGGGGTGAATCAGAAAACTACGATACTTTAAACTTTAAAACTTAACTCTGATTCAACTCGGTAGGATAAACAATAGCAGCAACCGAATCACCAAATAACTTCAATAGCTCAAACAAAAACTTGCATAAATAGTAAATATCATGCACATGAAACATTCAACACATATAACACCGGATTTAACGAGGAAAACCAATTTGGGAAAAAACCTCTATGGGAAATTGGAATTGTCACCCACAAATGAAAATACTCTTCTGAAGTATTCTTGGTTAAAATCCAATCTTGTTAAAGATTATAATACACATTGTTATATGTGACCCTGTTAGGGGATTTACCTTAGACCCGTTAAGATATTCACCCTATTAGGAGTGGCCTGGTTAGAGGGCTTTGAACACTCTTTTAGAATGTCACCTTTCTCAAGTATTTTACAATAAGACTGTTAAGTCCAATCGGTTAAGAGATTTCTCTATTACAGATGCAAATAAGTAACAGTGTATAAAATGATCTATAAAACTACAACTACCTCTTGCTTGATCAGATCCCTTATGTGCACTCTGACTACTGGCATCCACACTTTATCAATATCTACATTAGACTCAGATTTACTACTTCACTCGGTAGCACTTCAACACTTTAACTAGGCAGCCCTTGAGTCATTAGAATTCATCCTTTAAACAGACTCTATTTTTGCCTCTTAATCTCCTTGATTAGGTTTTCCTTCAATCACTCTCAGTCGTCAGATCAAATTTTTGAACTGATTCAGTGAACTTGAAACTCGGTGAACCACTTCAACATCACCTCAGAAGTTGCACTTTTCTTGGAAGTAAAACCATCACTTTTGCTGCTTAATCTATACCATAGATCTTTACCTTGAATTTTACCATGCGTAGATCTTGTAACTAACTTATTATTCATCCTTGGAATCTTCCATATCACTATGGCTTGCTATTAAATGCATTCTTATCCTTGTTTCTAACATTTTTTCTGCTCGGCAACTAACTCTTGGTTCAGTGACTAACATGCACTGCTCGGTGCCTTAATGTCTCAGTGTCTTGACCGAATTACATAACCCTTTACCGACAGACTTCTTTCTTCTCGATAACTTAACTATTTAGTCTGATCAACTTGCCCAATCTACTTTACCAACTTGATAAAGTAGAAAACAATTATCTCAATATGAACTTATCATTGTCTGATCTTTATTAACTTTCCCAGTTAAATCAACTCCGAAAGATATGGAAATTCAATATGAACCAGAAATAAATTGCTTCACATCAATGAAAAATAACAAATGATCTAATCCTTTCTACAATCTTGTATACCTTTGATCTTGGTCTTCATCATCATCTCCATCATTTGATTAACAATCTCCCTCTTTGGCATTAATGGCAACACTGTCAATTGATGTTGACATAATCTAACTTCTATGTTCTATCTTTACTCCTTCTAAGTTGTTTGATCTTATTCTCCATCTATGTTCAGTTCTCATTCTCTCTTTAACATCTTTCACTCATTCCCTCTCTTTTTGTTCTTAGATTATTAACCAGTCATTCTCCCTCTTTCTCTGTATTCATCAATTATTCATTCTCCCTCTTTGACAACAATGCCAATTGTGTGTACTCCTAAAAACTTGTTCAGGTAGTGTATTATACCTTGCTTGTACTGATAACTCATTGCATACATAAATAGTTTACACAAGTTCAGGCATCACCTAAAGCGTGAACACTAGCATCAAGTCACAAAATAGATATTCTATTGAGTCCTAGAATTGATGCAACATGCATCTTTCTCTAGTGAATGTTGGGTAGGGGTAAGACCCCTAATTTACCTCGAAGATAATCAAAAGAATCCTTTGGTAGTGGCTTGGAGAATATATCCGCTAACTGCTCCTTTTAATTCACATACTCCAACATCACATGTTTGTCTTGAACTTGTTCTCTCAAGTAATGATACTTTCAATAGAAACGTGTTTGGTCTTAGAATGCATCACCAGATTCTTTGATATATTTATAGCACTAGTATTATCACAAAAAATTGAAACTGGATCGGTAATCTCCTCTTGCATGCCTTCAAGTAGCTATTTTATCCATACAATGTTTACACAATCTATAGCTGCAACAATATATTCAGCCTCTGCAGTAGACTGTGATACACAACTTTGTTTCTTACTCACCCATGTCACTAATCTTTCTCTTAAAAATAAATCTCCTCCACTTTTTTCTATCATCAATGTTTCTGACCTAATAAGCATCAATGTAGACCTTCAACTCAAAATTTCCTCCTTTCTTGTATAGTAGACCAAAGTCCTTGGTTCCTTTCAGATATCTAAATATTCTTTTTAACTGCAGACATGTGTGATTCCTTTGGATCGGTATAAAATCTTGCAACACTACCAATTACATGAGCTATATCAGGTCTTCTATGTACAAAATATTGTACCTTACCAATGAAAGGAAATTAAGTGTGTGGAAAACAGTTCCCTAAGCTAAACTCCCAAGAAGAGGATCGTGCAATTCAGATTTAACCCTTATCAATTACAGAACGATAATACAATAACATGCATACATATAAAAATGAGAATGACACAATGATTTACCCTGGGGAAAACCTTTCGGTAAAAAACCCCAGCACTCCAAAACCTGCACAATGTATTAATCAAAACTATTGTTGTTTACAATACACTTGCAATGCAAGTTCTTTCAGGAGATAATCGACACTTGAAGACAAATCTGGCAGAATAACAATATTCCAACAATACACTAACTTCACTCTATGACTTGCAACCCTAAAAATGCTTATATCATTCACTTCCCTTTTTAGGGCAACTTCCAAAGATAACCATATTAGGGTTTACCATTCTCTGGAAAAATAGGAACACCCCACGCATTACAGAAGAGTGTACAGTACTTAACATGATCAGTTACCACATGTCTTGCATGTCTTCACCCGTCGTCGAATCTTTCACAATTATCTCTTACAAATATTAATGATCGTCATAGGAATCTGTCATAACCATTTCAGTCATGATTACCTTACACATTGTCCAAAGTGCCGACATTTGAAAAATAACCTCTACCACATAATGGGATGCCTAGATCCACCTAGACCAAGTTTGATCATCCTTGTCATCTTACAAGTGGAGTGAAAACACAACATGTCCACTCAACTAAATGACAAAATGGATATCAAACTTAAATACATTATTTGCAAACAATTAATTACAAAACAAATAATATCAAATGTAAGGAAATATACAAGGTTGAGACACCTTATTCCTAACAACCAATCATTGATCTGTAGAGTGTCTCATTTACTTCCTTTGACTCGTCTTCCTTTGATAACTTGCAACCAGTAGCCATCGGTGTTCCAATCGGACTTGAGTCTTCCATCCCAAAACTCTTTAGGATCTCTTTGATGTACTTTGATTGTGTGATGTAGATCTCATCTTTGATTGTCTTCATTCTCCAATGCATCCTTTACTCTTCTTGGCTCTAATTCATAAATTAAGAATGTATTGTCTCTTACCTTTCTTATTGTCATAATTCCAGCATTCTTGTCTCTAATTATCTTTCTCGGTGACAGGTGTCTCATCACATACTTGGCTAGATCAGGCTCGGTAGTCGGTGGAACTTGATTTCCATCATTCGATGGTAGTTCTCTATTTTTAGCTTCCTCCTTGGTTTGTTCTTGTGATAATGTATCAAGAACATCAGGTTGAACATATACAAATCTCTGGTAGTCCTAAGGTTCCTTCTTGCTATCCTCATCATTTTTCTCTGTAAATTCATTAATTCTCACATTTTCACTTCCCACAATTTTTTTAGTAGACTTGTTCAAACATTTGTAAGATTTTATCTTTGTAGAATATCCTAAGAATATTACTTCATCTCCTTTAGAATTAAAATTACCATCTATAGCATCTTTTAGAATATAGAATGTACTTCCAAATACTTTGAAATGACTTACATTTGGTTTGTGATCATACCAAATCTCATATGGAGTGTTATTTATACCTTTCTTTAGTTATACTTGGTTAAGTGTATAAGTAGCAGTGTTGACTACTTCTCTCCAATATGTTTGAGAAATACCCTTCTCAATCATAAGTGTTCTAGCACAATCTATAATGGATCAGTTTCTCCTTTTAGCTATACCATTCTGCTGTGGTGTCCTCGGTGCAGACATTTGTCTCTTTATTCCATGTTCATTGCAGAAGAGTGTAAACTCATCACAAGTAAACTCTCCTCCTCTGTTAGATCTCAAACACTTCAATTTTCTTTGAGTCTCCTTTTCAACTCTTGCCTTGTACCACTTAAACACTTGGAAGGCTTCAGATTTTTATTTTAAAAACATGACATACATCATTCTATAATAATCATCAACAAACAAAATGAAATATCTATCACCATAGTAGATTTGTGTTCTCATCGGTCCACATGGGTCAGTGTGTACTAAGTCCAAAATTCCTTGTATAATGTAAGATTTACTTGTAAAACTTGACTTTGTCATTTTATGAACTTGACATTCTTTGCACATGGCATTCTCTAGTTTCTCCAATCTCGGTAGACCTATAACTCTAATATTTTTGCTCACTTTAATTAGATTGTCAAAATTCACATGACATAACCTCTTGCACCATAACCATGCATCCTCAACTTTAGCATATAAAAAAATCTCAGTAGATGTATCAAGGTAAAATAAGTTACCTTTAGATTATTCTCCAATGGCAATCAAACTTCCTTTATGATCAAATACTTTTACCTTTCCATTCTTAAATTCTAATTGGTGTCATGTATTGTTTAGTTGTGCCACACTCAAAAGATTATACTTTAGTCCTTCAACCTAATAGACATCATCACATTTGGTATTATTCAACAGAATTATAGAACCTTTACCTTTCATAGGATATGGAGCATCATTACCGAATCTAACATATCCTCCATCCTGTTCTTTCATAGTAGTGAACTTAAGTGTGTCACCATTCATATGGTGTGAACACCCACTGTCTATAATCCAGGTATCATTCTTTCTTACATGTGATATTAGGGATTTTTCTTCTTTCTTTTCTTTATGAGAATTATCCTCGATAACTACATATACAACTTCTTCACCTTCATCATCATTTGTTTCATCATTGGTTAGTCCTTTATTAACAATATGACATGACTTCTTACTCTTTTTTTTGAAAATTTGAAATCTCCTGAATTTTTTTCTCTTTTGTTAAAATCTCGGTTGTCTTTCTTCTCATCACAGTTATTTTTAGGTCATCTAGTAGTAATGTGACCAATCTTGTTACATTTAAAACATTTCAAAGGTAGCTTACCCTGGTACTTGCCTTTACCTCTCTATAGTCTTTTGGATAGTAGATCTTCAAAATCTCTTTCATTTGCTTCATCCTCAACATATAGTTCTTCTAACTCACTCTTGCAACTATAAAATCTTTCACTAGCACTACTTGCATTACCATCACTAGGTCTAGACTCCCTAGAACTTCCTATCTTCAAAGATGATTTAAATGCACACTCAATCCTAGTAGTAGCAGGAAAGCTAGTATCAAAGTCATTAAGCTCAAAAGCAATCAAATTACCAATAGTAGCATCTAGTGAAACATACATCTGAGGACTAGATCTCAGTTCTTGTATTGCAGATACTCGGATGACATACATAGGTAACAATGTCCTCAACAATTTTCTTGTTATATATTCTTCATTTATCTGTCCTCTAGCACCTCTGATAGCATTTACAGTTTTCTTCAGTCTTGCACTATATAGTGTAACATTTTCACCTTCTTTCATTCTCATAGAATGAAATTTGCCTCTTAAGATTTCAACTTTTGCCTTTTGAACATGCTGATCTCCACCATGTATCAATTCAATCTTATCACACATCTATTTTTCTATGTCACATCCTTTAAGATCATTGAACTCTAGATCAGTGAGAGTAGATGATATCTCAATCATGAATTGTGTGTAATATTATCTTTCTCTTATTTTCTCAAGTTTCAAAGGCCCAGATGGCGGTGGTGAATACTCATTCTCAAGATAGTATAGTGTATACTCTCCAATCCCAGATAAGTGCAACCTCATTCTATTTTTCCATGTAGAGAAGTTATTCTTATTCAACTTTGGTGCCTCCATCTTATACATCTTTAGATCTTAAACTCAAGTATTTTTAAATTATCTCTTAGAGTACTAAGATCTGATACCAATTGGTGGATTACTAAGAGGGAGGGGGATGAATTAGAAAACTATGATACTTTAAACTTTCAAACTTAACCCTGATTCAACTCGGTAGGATAAACAACAGAAGCAACCGAATCACCAAATAACTTCAATAACACAAACAACAACTTGCATAAATAGTAAATATCATGCACATGAAATATTCAAGACACATAACACTAGATCTAATGAGGAAACCCAATTTGGGAAAAACCTTTGTGGGAGTTGTCACCCACAAATGAATGTACTCTTCTTAAGTATGCTCGGTTAAAATCCAATCATGTTAAAGATTACAATACACGTTCTTATATGTGAGCCTGTTAGGGGATTTAACTTAGACCCTTTAAGATCTTCACCCTGTTAGGAGTGGCCTATTTAGAAGGCTTTGAACACTCTTTTAGAATGTCACCTTTCTCAAGGATTTTACAATAAGACTGTTAAGTCCACTCAGTTAAGAGATTTCTCTGTTACAAATGCAAATAACAAACAGTGTATAAAATGATCCAGTGAAACTACAAATACCTCTTGCTTGATTAGATCCCTTATGCGCTCTCTAACTACTAGCATCAACACTTCATCAATCTCTGCACTAGACTCAGATTTACACCTCTTTGCTCTTCACTACTTCACTCGATAGCACTTCAACACTTCAACTTTCCAACCCTTGTATTATTCTAATCCATCCTTTAAATAGACTCTATTTTTTCCTCTTAATCTCTTTGATTATTTTTTCCTTCAATCACTCTCAGGCGTTAGATCAAATTTTTGAACTGATTCGGTGAACTTGAAACGCAGTAAACCGCTTCAGTGTCACCTTGGAACTTGCATTTTTCTTGGAAGTAAAACCATCACTTTTGTCACTTAATCTATACCATGGATCTTTACCTTGAAATTTCCCATGCGTAGATCTTGTAACTAGCTTCTTCTTCATCCTTGGAATCTTCTAGATCACTATGGCTTGCCATTAAATGTGTTCTTATCCTTGTTTCTAACATTTTTTCAGCTCGGCAACTAACTCTCAGTTCGGTGACTAACATGCACTTCTCGGTGCCTCAATGTCTTAGCGTGTTGACCAAATTACATAACCCTGTACCGACAAACTTCTTTCTGCTCGGTAACTTAACTATTTAGTCTTACCGACTTGCCCAATCTGCTTTATCGACTTGATAAAGTAGAAAACAATTATCTCAATATGAACTTATCATTGTCTGATCTTTATTAACTTTCCCAATTAAATCAACTCTGAAAGATATTGCAATTCAATATGAACCAAAAATCAATTGTTTGACATCAATGACACAATGACAACTCTCCATCAGGTTGTTCAATATATACTTCTTCTAGATCTCCATTTAGAAATGCAGATTTCACATCCATTTGATATACTTTGAATTCTTTGTGTGCAGCATAAGTAAGAAATAATATTACAGCCTCAAGCCTAGCAACATGAGCAAATTTTTCTTCAAAGTCTATAACCTTCTTATTTCCAGTAGCCTTTACAAACCAGTCTTTCCTTATTTCTTACAATCGATCCTTCTTCATTCATCTTGTTTCTAAAAACCCACTTAGTTCCTATAACATTATTATCTTTAGGTCTAGGAATGAGTTCCCAAGTGTTATTTTTCTTTATCTATTCCAATTCTTCCTGCATAGCCTTAGTCCAAGATTCATCTCTATATGCCTCATCAATAGATTTTGGTTCAACTTGAGAAATCATACAAATTTCATCGCTTAATCTCTCTCTTGTCATCATTCCTCTATTTGCATCTCCAATAATTTGATCTTCACAATGGTTTTTCTTGACATACCTAGGAGTCTTAGAAATTTTAGTCAGCTCATGTGAGTCATATTTACATACCTCGATGTCACAGTCAATCTCAAAAGGTTCTTCTTTATTTGTAGTAACCTCCTTGATCTCTGTAGTCTGGTTGTAGTCATATATTCTTTCCTGAATCTGGATCTTTTTATCAATCCTCACATTAGCGCTTTCAATCATCTCCCTCAGTCTCAGATTGAAACATTTATAAGTTTTTCTTTTAGTGGAACAACCAAGGAAGATCCCTTCATCACTTCTAGCATCAAACTTTCCTATCTCATCATCTCTGTTGATATAGCATTTACTACCAAATATTTTAAAATATTTCATAGTAGGAGTATGATTAAACCATAATTCATAAGGAGTCTTACGTGTACCTTCTCTGATCTGAATTATGTTCAAATTATAAACAACAATACCAATAGCTTCTCACCAATGAACGTGAGATACATTTCCTTCCAGCAATATAGTTCTAGCAACATCTAATATTATTTTGTTTCTTCGCTCTACTATCCCATTTTGTTGTGGTGTCCTAGGAGAGGATGTTTGTATGTATTTTTCATGCTCTTCGTAGTAGGTATTGAACAAATCTGAAGTAAACTCTCCACCTCTATCTAATCTCAATCATTTTATCTTTAAGCCTGATTCGTTCTCAACTTTTTCTTTGGATATCTTGAATTTTTCAAAAGCCTCAGATTTCTCTCTTAGATATGTAACCCACATCATCCTAGAAAAGTCATCAAAAAAAGTTATAAAATACCTTTCACCATAGTAAGATCTTGTTCTTGTAGGACCACACAGATTTGTATGCACTAGATCCAACTTCCCTTTCACTGAGTAAGATTTGCTTTTAAACTGCTTCTAGTGTGTTTCCCATTACACATTCTCTACACATGGTGTTAGATAGTTTCACAATCTTTGGTAGATCTCTAACTACATTAGTCATACTTGCCTTCACAATATTATCAAAATTCACATGAAAAAATCTTATATGCCATAACCAACTATCATCAACCTTCGCAACAAAACAAGAAGCCTCGGATGTATTTAATTCAAATACATTGCCTCTTGATTTAGTACCAGATGCGATCAAGTCTCTTGACTTACTTCTGATAGAGAATTTCGCATCAACGAATTTCAATTGATAACCTATGTCCACTAGCTATCCAACACTCAACAAATTATGCTTGAGTCCATCAACAAGTAATACATTGTCAGTATTGGTCTTTCCATCCAGAGAAATAGATCTAACTCCAATGATAAGCTTAGGAGTATTGTCACCAAATCTCACAATACCACCATCATAATTGGTTAGTTTAACAAATTTATTTCTATCTCCAGTCATATGGTGTGAACAACCACTATCTATGACCCATTTAGATTTCTTTTCAACATGTGACACTAAGGTTCTTTCTTCATCTTTATTGTTGGCAAGTGGAGATAAAACTCTAAACATTTATGTTGAGAGTATGGATGAGGATGATTTGATGAAGCTATCCTTTATTGCATTTGCAAAAGAAAAGGAGAGATATGATACCAATTTTTATGATAAAGTAATAGTGAGAGGGGGGGTGAATCAGTATTACAACACTTTAAACACAAACTTAGTAAATTCCAACTTAACCAAATAATTGTTGAAATGAAAAGAACATAAACATAAAACACACAACTCATAACACCATGAATTTGTTATCGAGGAAACCCTGGCCAAGGGAAAACCCTGGTGGGGATGGTACCCACAAATATGTACTAAAAGTATTATGTCCATGTTAGGAGACCTATCCGTTTTAGGAGCTGAATATTACATTAGCACGTTTCCTTGTTAGAGGAATACAAAAACCTTGTTAAAGGTATACTGAGCTCACTTCTCATACAATCAGAAATATGATTATGTTACAATGATTTCTCAATAGTGAAAAATAAAAGCATCTACTATGAAAATAAGTTACATTATGTTGAAGACATGCAAAGATGGAGTAACGGTGATACAGGATAAATGAAAGGTTGTGATGATTAAGGGAGTATAATGTGGAGTCCAAATGTGCTAAGTTGGATTCACATTAAGGATTACCTATGTTTTGTTAGTGCATGATCGCCAACTTGGTATTTACCTTTTGTATAAGTTTTAATTCTATTTTTTTATGCATTGGAAGCCGACTGGACATATAATGATGTATATATAGGAAGAGCTTTTTGTGAAGCGAAGTATGAGATAGATGGGATGAATATATTGTGATGTCAGAATCAGACATATGGTAATGTGAGCTACAACTGGAACTACCTAAGCATAGAAGATGCTTGTATTGTTCACTATTGAGAAATCATTGTAATATAATCATATTTCTGATTGTATGAGCAGTGAGCTCAGTATACCTTTAACATGGTTTTTATATTCCTCTAACAAGAAAATGTGCTAATGTAATATTCAGCTCCTAACAGGGCTAGGTCTCCTAACAAGGACATAATACTTTTAGTACATATTTGTGGGTACCATCCCTAGTGAGGTTTTCCCTTGGACAAGGTTTCCTCAACAACAAATTCATGGTGTTGTGATTTGTGTGTTTTATGTTTATGTTCTTTTCATTTCAACAATTATTTGGTTAAGTTAGAATTTACTAAGTTCATGTTTAAAGTGATTTAATATTGATTCACCCCCCTCTCAGTATTAATTAATCCTAATAGTTGGTATAGGGGGAGATTATTGTAAGTGGTTTCTGACGTTGTTTTTGGCATTCATGTTTTGTCACTAATGTCAACATATGTTTCTATGGAGGGAGATCAAACTGGTTATTACCATTATTGATGACTGATAGAAGTGTGTGGGAACTGTACGGTTGTTCTAGAGTGAGAGAAGATGGTGATGTGTATATATATGTTTTGTTATCTCATGTCTAAGGTTGCATGCCTTAATATTGTATATTGGATGAGTTACAAATGTTTTAGTGAAGACTGGGTACTGGATGGTGACAGTGATCTGTAACAGAGTTAGTCTCTGTATTTTGAGAATAACTTATGGGCAACGTGGATTCAGGTTATGAAAGCTTAGGGGATGGTAGAAGACATGTTGAGGAAGGTTTCTTATGTTTTGCGGGTCGTAGGACGCTTGGTGACGCCAATTATGGTGTGTGTTTTGGAGGAGACCTATTTGGGGCCAACTTCATATATGAAGTGTGTATTATGGATTGCAAGCATGGATTAAGGATCTTGCATTATATTTGATGAATTGTAATTGATGTTTACTTGTTATAGGTACCATGTGTATCTTAGCAAGGGGTTAAGTAATTATTTGTACATTGGGGAAGCCTAATTGGCCTACCTAATTGATTATTGTAAATATGTATTAAAGAAAGTTATTTTTCCTTTATGATAGTGTGGTACAGAAAAAAAAGACAACAAAGTGTGGAAGTTGCGAGCTTGTTTGTGCAAAGCCTACTAGATGTAGAGAAGAGGTTGTGATTATGTTACTTCATTGGAACTGACCAAGAAAAGACAGTTTCTATCAAACAATTCATGAGATTGTACATCTCATATACATTTGTATTTCAGACTCTAAGTCCTGTGGGTGGATTTAACCTTCTTTAGGCAGTGTGCCTGGGAAGTGATCCCACTGTTACTCTTGACTCCTATTAGGGTATTCCCTTTAACATGGACTATGTACTGTAATGCATCAATAAGCTCCTAACAGGGCTAAATCTTTTAATAGAGATACTATACTTTCAGTACATCATTTGTGGGTGCTAATTTCCACCAGGGTTTTACCTTTAACAAGGTTTTCTTGACAAGAAAGGATTATGTTATTGTGTTGGTATTTACTGTTTTATCATTTGGATTAAAGTTTTGATGTTTAAATTTTAATGTTTAATAATCCATCTCACAACTGATTCACCCCCCCTCTCTTAGTTGTGTTGGTGGATTGTTATTCCTAACAATCAATTTGAACTCCCTTTGTAGAAACATATGTTGACATCAGTGACAAAACATGAATGCCAACAACAACATCAGAAACCAATTCAACCAACTACAACACAAAATATTTCATGCTGATTAGTACTGGCCTCATATATTTAAAGATTGTTAATCATATGTCAGAAAGTGTGAAGCACGCCATAAATTTTTAGGGAAGCTAAAGTATTATGGAGCTTTACCTCTCAAACCTTTACATACTGAAGAGCCCTTCCAAATGTGGGGAATTGATTTCATAAGATAAAACATTGACAAGTCAAGTGGAGGACACACATAGATCTTAGTAGCAACAGATTACTTCACCAAATGGGTGGAAGTTGTACCAACCAGGCAAGCTACAAGTAAGGTGGTGATTAAATTCCTAATGGAGAATATCTTAACTAGGTTTGGGGTTCCTTATAAAATTGTGGTAGACAATGGAATGTGTTTTAGACCAAAAGAGTTTTCTAATTTATGTGAGTCTTACAGAATTACCTCATCTCTTTCTTCACCATACCATCCACAAGGAAATGGTCAGGAGAAATCAAGCAATAAGAACATCTTGAAGATAATCAAAAGAATGTTAGATAATAACAAAAAGGCTTGGGACTCAAAGTTAAATTTAACATTGTGGGATTATAGAATTACTATTAAGAAAAACACAGGGTTTTCTCCATATGAACTTGTCTATGGGAAGGAAGCTAGATTGCCTTTAAATAACTTGCTTCCTATATATAGATTCATCACAAAAGAACAACTTGATGATACAATTTTATGGAAAATAGAATGGAGCAATTAACAAAATTAGATGAGACCAGAAGAGAAGCTCAAGAGAAAAACATGAAAAAATAGAAATAGGTGAAGTTGTTGCATGATAAAAAGGCATATGACAAAACTTTCAAAGTTGGTGATTGGGTGCTAAAATAGAATGCAAAGGATTAAGACAAAGGAAAACATGGGAAATTTGAAGCACTTTGGCTCGGGCCTTATATTATTATGGATAAAGGAGGAGAAAATACATATTTCTTACATAGTACTAATGGAGAAATTTGAGAATTCCCAGTACATGCTCAATACTTGAAAATATTTTTCTCTTAAAAGGACAAGGAGTATTTCTTACCTTTAGATTAGAATTTTTTTTTTCTTTTGGTTTTCTCATTCTATTTGTTTAATAAATAATCTAATGGTCTGCTTCTCAAGAGATATCTAGGATCTTGCTATGTTCACATAGGAACATACGTCCCCATAAAGAGCCATTGTTAGAACATAAATTTTCAATTTAGATCCTATTATTTTTAGCTTATTTTATTGCAATTATGCATTTGTCCTTAATACTTTCATATGTTACCCCACATTTATATCATAAAAATAGTTACTTCCTATTTTCTACATGCAAGATTGATCATGCAAAATGGAAAATGCAACAGGCACGCGAGATGTTACAACTTTATTGAAAATCATGCTCTTTGAAGGTCACAATGGCATAAATTTTATAATGCACTTATCCCACACTGCTTGTGTTAAGAAGTAATTGGGCTTTTTATATGTAAACACTCACATATTAAGTTGTCAAAAGTAGTAGGCTTTTGGTGGGGTGGGCACTCAAAATGGTGAGTTGGCGAATAGAATGAGTATTGTGGGCCCACACAGGTGAGATTAGTGGATGAAGACAACTAGATAAATTAGAAGGTGCCACGTGGAAGCCAGCTGCGAGCTCATGTGTTGAAGGAAGCAGTTGGCAGTTAAGCTGCGAGTTGGAGGTAGCAGTGAGTCGCCAGTTCGTGGGTCAAAGTGGTGGTCAGTGAAACAAACTGAGAGCTTGCGAAAAAGGATAATCACTAAGTAGTGGCGATTAGTAATGATTAGTAGAAAATGTTGAGAGCTTGAGACAACAGTATGCATTGGTTCGCGATCTTGGATAGCAGTTAACAAAAGATGTGGAGAGATAGGAAAAATGGCTATTCGCTGGTTAAAATAATAGTTAAGTAAAGAGGATGAGAGTCAGCGAATAACTACCATGTGTCCAGGATGTGAATGATCGAAAATTATTCAATAGCTCATGAGGAGATGAGCAATATAGTGTTGTCATTTGGAGAGTTAGCGAGATCCTGCCACGTGGTAGTAAGTCATGAGCTCGTGAGGAAATAAGAAGTACAGTGTTGTCAGTTGGAGAGTCAGTGAGTGATTTCCACATGTCTTAGATGTGAACAATTAAAAATTTTCACCAACTCGCACCGGTTAATGAAGATAGCATAAAAGGCTGGTGAGTTGGAGAGAGGTTAATTTTTTCATTTAGTTGCCAGCTCGCGAAGGTTTAGAACTTGGACATTTTCTGTTAGCAAGTTGGAGATGATGGTCAGTCATTAGTTTGAAAGTTTGGCGAGTGGTCAAGAATTCAGATGGATATTTCATGATTATGTGACACGTGGCATTGATAGAAATAAATGAAGAACATTTTTCAAAAATAGGTAAATTTGTACTTTTTAAAAAACTTAATACGTGATTAATATATTTTATTTTGTGCAGAATCTCGAGGGTGGAAAATATTGTGGTTGTATTCGCGGGACAAGAGGATACAACTGTGGTAGACAAAATGGATCGCCATGCTGGAGATCACAATCAAAGATACTACCCATAATTTGGATACATGTGCCTCTACTGAAATTTTTAAAAATATCAGAAGCATGACGAGCTATTGAAGATTATTCATTATGCCAAAATAATTCAAAATGTTGACTTGAGAAAATTTTATGTAATCAGTTTGTTATGTCGTTTTGATTAATTGTCAGTTAAGATGGAACGAGTCTTTATGAAAGGGTATGCCTTTTCATCCAAATTGAATCCTCGTCTATATATAGGGGATCATTTTGAGAGACAGGGGGGAATCGAAAGATATATTTTTACAATGCACAGTTGATGTTTTCTTAAAACCATATGTCCGACTATATGCAATCATATTCTCAGGCTTAATACAAATCAGAAACTTGTTCTTTCAAAGGTGTGATATTATTGTCTTACTAATTAGTTCCTTGTGATTCTATTTCTGAAAAAAGGCTAAATGTGCAGTGTTATGGAATAATATTTTAAATATATTACAGTTTGATCATCAGGATAAAAGATTGGTTATCAAATTTTATTTTGTCTTGTTAGCCTTTCTGAGAAAAGTTAAAATCAATAAGACTAACTGCAATATAAATTCAAATTATTTGAACATATATAAGACATTTGGTGGATAGTTTAAGACCGCCTCATAAGGTTATGTGTATGATCATAAAGACACAATTTAATTACCTCATAAGGACAAGGCACTGGTCTGATATTAATCTCTGGAATGTGGTTTGCATTTGCATTAACAAAACATTCTTCTAAATATTCATTCTTTTATAAACTATACATTATTATAAAGCATTCTTTCAAAAGTAATCTTATCAAAGCATTCAAATAATATTGAAGTATTTAATGACTATGATATTCACCATTTGATCTACCTTAATAGTTCACTTGTCAACTTGAGAGATCACCTAAGTTTTTTTTGCATTTCTATTTTCTATAAAAATCCTTGAACCTGAGAATAGATTAAGGTATAGGCCCACCCACATTGGTTCTACATAGCCTAAAGTACAAGGGAGGAGGATCATACTCAATCACTCCCATTTTTTGGCCAAGTCAATTGGAGAATCACAAAATTGAGTAGACAAGCTCATAGGATTTTCAATATGTTGATTTGGGAACCAACACATTGAACAACAAATGAAGAATAAAGTTGGTTCCTGCATCATTACATGGCACTAGGACGACATAGGAGATATAAAAGGATGTTAATGTCAACCATTTATGAGGATGAGGTCCCTAAAAAATGTGGCCACATTGGTTCATAGCTCCAGTCTAAATCCTTTACTAACCAAAAAAATAGTTTGACTTTTATATTTAAAAATACACATAAAAGCAAACTCAATTTTTTTCTCATATTCTAATGTTTTTTTTTTCTTTAATTTCTTTACTAAATTTTCAAGTGCACTCAACTACTAAAATCCTTAATGATATTTTGCATTGATGAAGCCATCAAATAGTAATTAATTAATATAATCATCTATTATGAGGATGTACACTAAAAGGACATTGGTACAAACATGTCACATTTCTTATTTATTTTGGAAAGCTTTCAAAATTTTAGTATTATAATATGCATGGCATGGAAGATACAATATGCACAATTTAAATTACACTAGGAATACAAAGATAATATTGCAATACATTATAAGTTACATATATTTTTTTTAGTTCTCTTATTTTTAAAGAAAAACAATTATTTGTGCAACTTTATAATACACAGAGTTTGCATAATTAATAAATCTGAAAGCCTTGAAAATAATTATTATAACTTATTCATTCAAGCATTCACTATGCTCGCATGATTGACTAATGCATTAAGTTGTCTCAATTCATATGTTCATGCATAAATATTACTAGCGCTTGCACCTCCTTTTTGCACCAAAAGGAGGTGCAAGGGTTATGCCGATTGGAAATTATACATACAAGTTAATATATTAGAGAGAATAATTAGATATATAAATAGAAGATACATTCATTTAATTTACAATATTTTATGTACAAATTAGTATTTTTCATACAATATTAAATTATATAAATAAGTACTTATATAAATCTATTGACCATGAAACAAGAGAGTTATTACGTACTTGGAAAAAGTGTAATTGACGGCTAGTTGTTTGTTATCCTAACTTTTCATAGTGAGACTTGAGATTTCACTAATTTTATCCACTACCTAAAGAGTGAAGGCATCATTAACCACATGGAAACTTAGTATTTTTAACATATGTTGTTTGATGTTCACACATTTCTTTTAGTTTTAGGTCTTATGTTAGAATGAAAGGAAAAACAATTATTGAAAATAATTATCTATAAGACTATTTAGTTCAAACTTCAAATAATATAAAAAATTATACAACTTATTTGTATTTAATTTATGCAATAGACATTTATGTTGAAATTAATTACCACTATATTATTGTATCCATACCAAAATACAAAATTTTACTTCAAATAATAAGGCAACCTTATTATGGTAGGTAGGTGATTAGTTGAAATGATGATGGTAGTGGAAGCCATGAGGGCATGAATGAGACCATTGACGTCATGGTACATAAAAAATGGTCGATTTAGATATCCCTTGCTCAAAAGATTGAAACCTAATTAGACAAGTAGATAACCAATGATATTTTATGTTCAATATTTTTTTAATGCTTTAAATTTACATTGTTAATTCTACATTTTAACATTTAGTAAATCTACATTTTCATACCCATGAGTTTAAAATCAATCAAATTTTATTTTTTGCATATCTATCTATAAACATCTAAAACATTATTAATATAAATTTGATTTTAAAACACATTAAAGTTTATTTTTCATATCTATCTAAAGATCTAAAAGATAATAATATTTTATGAAAGAACAAAGTACATATTGTAACACAGAAAACCAAATATATCAATTTGTAAGTGAGGGAAAAAGAAAAGAAACTTGCAAATTATTCCTTTAATGAAAAGTTCAAGATTCTAAAATTCAAAGTTGTTCGGTATTAGTAAAACATCTAAACCATTATTAATATAAATTTGATTTTAAAGCACATTAAAATTTATTTTTTATATTTATCTAAAGATCTAAAAGATAATAATGTTTTATGAAAGAACAAAGTACATATTGTAACACAGAAAACCAAATATATCAATTTCTAAGTGAGGGAAGAAGAAAAGAAACTTGCAAATTATTCCTTAAATGAAAAGTTCAAGATTCTAAAATTCAAAGTTGTTAGGTATTAGTAAAATGGAATCATGGATGTCACGCAAGATAATTTATTTAAATTATTAGAAATACAAAAGATTTTTTTATAGAATATATTGTATTTGATAAGATTTCTACTTATCGATTCAAAAGTAAAAGTCATTTGTCATTAAATCAACTCATATAAAAACTAAAAGTTTGATTTTTAATTAGAAATTACTTATGTTAATAAAAAAAATATGCCACATTTCCTACATGTTTGGTAGGTCATCATCACTACCCTTCTTTAAAAGGTCACATACAAGATTTTGTGTACTTTTCCTTTTCTGTCAAATTGAAATGCTTTAAGCATGATCTGCAAAGAAAGAATATAATCAACCCAAGAGTAATAAATAAAAAAAATGGTGAAAGTTATTATAGAATTAGAGTGCAACGCAAGAATACATTAGGATTGAACACCTATCATGTCCATTTCACACTTTTCTATCCACCATCTTCTATCGACATTTTAATGTATTCTATTGTCCAATCATTCATATCACCTTTAAATGCAAGTTACATATTCATTTGTCACATAAATTATCCGATTGGTCATAATATTAGTCATATTTGAGTCACATCCAAAACAAATGTTATGATATGGATACATAAAATTGCACAATTTAATCACAATACTTATATTCATATCACCACCAAAATTGATGCCATTACACAATCATTACAAACAGAAAAACACCACAATAATAATGATTTACACAGAAAAAATTTCCGTACAATTATTTGAAGTTCCAGTGAACTCCCGAAGTGAGCAATCCCTTAAAGAATAAAAGGTTTCTATCCTTTTAGTCTAGCGACCAATTGATCATAGTCTCAAATGGGTTTCCATCCTTACAAGATTCAATAGAAGATGTCCAATACATTTATGATGGTTATAATTGATAAGTTTTTAGTTTTATATATTATCCTCATTTTATTTCTTGGTCATCGAGCCATCACCATATCTTATTATAATCACCTAAAAATGGTCACCTAAACCCTAGACCCCCAATTTCAACTATTAATCAAGAAACCCTAATCTTGATTATTCTAAGTCCTAAATCAAATAGGCAATTCATCGAATTTGAACTGATTTGATCTAAACACTAGGTCCTAATCAATCATCGTACTTGATTAATTAATTAATTCTTGAAATCACATTACATTGGCAAATAAGCTTTATACTATTATTTAATTGATATTCTGATATATTAATTAAATAAAAATTACAAAATTATCAATCAAATAAAAAAGGAATTGAATTAATTATAAAACATAAATGTGCATTCAAAATCAATTAATTTATTAAAAATGCATATGACATCATCAAATTCAGTTGACTGATTTATCATTTTGGAAACAATCCAGTTCCACTTAGTTAACTAATTCTCCATTGTTTATCATTTTGGAAACATTTCAGTTAACTAAAAACTGATTTTGGAAGTTTCCAAAACAACTGATTAGTCAGTTCAGTCAACTGACTCTCTCGACCAATCGAATCAATAGCACATGGATTGTGCTTCTTCAATTGAATCTGAGCCACTATTTTTGTTCGATCTTGACTGTCGATTTGAGAGAGATTTCTATAAAAGAGAAATTCTTTTCCTTCACAAAAGATCCTAGATTTTTATTATTGTTATTATACTGCATTTTTCATCTTAGCTTTCTTGCATTTTTTTAGTTTTCATTTATCTAGCATTTGTTGTTTACTTTTATACAATCATGCAAATCTAATCATAGAGCACACTTTGTTTTGGGTTTAAAATTGAATATCTCACATTTCAATTGGTGCTCTAAAACTAAATGTTAAGTAGATTGGATTTACCACAAATCTACACATTTCATAATCATCTTAGATCATTTAGCATAGCTTTTAAATCCTTCATTTAGGTTAGTGTGTAGTCACTGAGCTTGCAATAATCTGAGAGCAAGCTCATACTCCTGCCTTCTAGAAGGCAACAGGTCAACTCATTCAGACATGCAGGATGAATGAAATCCATATTCATTCATGTATGCAACTGAAGTATAATGACTATGTTGAAGTGTACTACTAAGTAAGAAGGCCACTTTTAGCACACACATTTCTGGTGCCCACCGTGGGGCAGAAAAATCAATTTCTGGCCTCATTATGAACTTCAATTTTTAATTCTATTTTCTATTCATTTTGAGCAAAATCTGGGTCCACCATTGCATCTGGGTCATCATTTTGGTTTGAAGCGACTATAAACATGCCTACCTTTGCTGAAAATTGAATCTGTCGCAAAAAAAATTTGCAAATAGAGGTCGTACGACCTTCTGCATGCATATTGAGGAAAATTTTCACGCATATCGAGGCTATATATATTGCATCCAGGTCGTCGTTTTGGTTTGAAGCGACTATAAACATGCCTACCTTTGCTGAAAATTGAATCTGTCGCAAAAAAAAATTGCAAATAGAGGCCGTACGACCTTCTGCATGCATATTGAGGAAAATTTTCATGCATATCGAGGCTATATATATATATATATACATATATATATATGTACATATATATATATATATGTACATATATATATATATGTACATATATATATATGTATATATATATATAT
>MU227039.1:770189-798685 GCA_018584345.1 Thuja plicata
GTATATGTATTTCCATTTTCTCAATCGGGATAGGCAGCTTACATCTACATTTTATTGCCACGCAGTCAACTCCCACGCTTCTTAATTCATATTATGATGTCAAACTGTTATATTTAAACCAAATGCTTTTCTTATTTCTAGTCGATGTGGGATTAACAACCCCACATAGACCACCCACCTCCAAAACCCTCACCTCCTTCACTCACACTGCATCGCGCAACTCCTAAGCAACACCCAACACTTCCCTTCCTCCACCGCAACACCCAACACTTCCCTTCCTCCATGGTCATCCACCTCCTGCGCACTTCACTTACCTCCCCCAACCACTGCTTCTACCCTTCTTCCTACTCCACACCCGCCACCCCACCCCTCTGCTTCAAACCGCAGCCTCCACCAAATCCTGAAACCCCCCGCCGCAGCCTGTTGCCTACCTCCGCCCATCTGCCATCACTCCCTCCACTGCTTTCTCCCCACTCTGCCGCTGAGCCTCTACTCCATGTGAGAAAAGCCTCAAACCCCCGACCCTCCTCCCTGCAACCACCCATCTCCGCCACTCCCTCAGCCGCTCCACCCAAATCCTCCACCCAAACCCTCCTCTACCACCCGCGCAAAACTAGCCCACCACTCAGCCACCCAATCCCCGCTCCTCCACCACCGGCGACCACCTCATCAACAACCATTCAAATGAGCAAATCAACAATTGACACGTGGCACCCAATCACCATTTTGTTTTTGCCATACAGAAATTTATATGGCATATATTTGATGGACATCAAACTGTCATTGTGCAGGGTTTTTAGCTTTTTGTGACGGCCTGAAAATCGTCAAATTTAACCTGATGACTTGCTAACATCAGTAGGATTTTCAAATTTTTTTGCATTCACCATATGCATTTTTAAAATTGCAGCCTATCTTCAAACACTGATAACTTGCTCTTATTAAGTCCTTTTTTAGAGCATTTTTTTATTTGGGGTAGAATCTCGTAAAGATCGCTGTGGTAGGATTCATTTTTTTATTTTTCTTGCTAGATTTATCAGAAGTCACTATTTTTGATGACTGTACTTATCTAATCCTCACTTTTGCAGCTTCTGGAGCCTCGTACGGCTCATACGATCACCTTTTTAGTGCAATTTTTTTTGAAAATGCATGATTTTGTGTCTACTTTCTGAATATGTGATTTATTTTCTAATTTTTTGACTTTGATAATGTGGACTAATCTTTGGCTTTGATGTTCATGCGATTATCTTTTGCATATAGCCTAATAGTGGTTTGTAGAACATTATCCCAGAAGACTAAAACACAAACTACTCATGAATTGGTTTTGCAGGTTGCCTTTGATCGATAAAACACAAAACATTGTGCTTGCATCTTGTTTTTTATTTCTTAAAATAGGAACCCACATGCAAGACTTCTTAAAATAAACATTTGTTTGATATTTTAGGAATGACAATAATGTTAGGAGATTATTCTCTTGCCCTTTTGGGATGATCAAAAATCTAGAAACACTATTGTCATTTGTCGTAAGTGGGAAAAACTACTCACCCTTGGAGAATGACCCAAGTGAGAACAAGCTAATGCCAAGCTTCTTCGACTCACTATAATCAAAGCGCTTCTCGAGGCCAAAACCTCGAAAGATAAGTGGCATTTGAGCTTATACTCGACTCTCACCTAACACAAAGCAGGGCCTCCGAGTCTCAATCATGTATCATGAACTATTTGTGCTAAGGTGCTCTGTGGGGTTAGCTACCTGAATCATGTTTGCGCAGACATAGAGGATACGCTTAAACGAAGACCCTTACTAAAACCTTTTTTTGCTAGTGGCCAAAATCCTTTCTACTTGTTGATACGGGTGTTGTGAGATGCGCATGCCTAAGAAACCTCTCATGTACCCCTCTTGTTGAGACAGTAAATTTATCAGGATCCTCAGATTTGGAGAAATTCAAAGCTTGGTAGGCCTGAGAAGTGTGTGTCGTGGAGGGGAGCCAGTGCTGCCAAGCTTCTAACTGTCTGACTTGAATGGGTATTTTATTGTAAGAGGATTCAAACAAGTATTGTGTATTTCTCGCCACCTAGGAATAAGGTTTGTTTGATGTTCTTGAATAGTTAAGGGCTTCTTGATGTGTCTGGAGTGAGTGTTCACTGAACCAAAAACAACAACAACAATCAAAGAATCTAGAAAACTGTACACTTTAGGTACTTGTTTGTCGTATCCCGTCTGAAACATCCAATCAAACATCAAAGTGATCAACGATTCAAAATTTGCACTTCTAGGTGTTAACTGTCAACTCTTGTCTGAGTTTCTGCATCTGTTATCAAACTCTAGAAATCAATCAACTTGATGTCTGAATTGCTCTTCTATGGTGAAAGTTCTATCCAAATTTTCACCAAATCTGTGTTCTCATCACCATCATCGCTAGTCTGTCTTTGACTGTAATATGTTGACAGTCTGACTCGTTGCTATGTTTCAAAATCTGATTTCATTGTGCTATTCGAAGTGACTTGTTACTTTTATCATCTTTGTCTGTGTTGTCCTTATCCCGAGTTGCGAAAGCAGGTTTGTTAACCTTGACTCAAGATCAGAGTCATTGCTTCTCCTTTTCAGTTGGACTTTATCTCCTTTGTCCTTTGGTATTGGACTTAATTAGCACTTTAGATATCACTTCAGCACCTAACAGTCAATCAATCGATTTGTCATACCTCCTCTTCAATCTTCTATGCAAGTGCATCAACCCAATCTTGCAATGTCTAAAAGCAAATGGGCTAAACCTTATCGTCCTAACAACGTACAAGAAGAGATCCTTATGGCAGCTCTATCAAAACAACTTGAAATGTTGAAATCCAAAATCCAGGAATTAAAGGGAGAAAAGGATACACCATCCAACAAGTCCTCATCGATCTTTCCTTTTATCTATGATTAGGAGTCATCCATACTTCCTTTCTCTTCAAAATCAGATAAAAGTCTTTTCTATCCGCAAAAGAAAGATAGTGCAAGTCAAGAAGTGTCTAATTATCCTTTAGAGAGAATCGTTACTCCTTTGGGACAATCTTATAAATCAGCATTGGAAGAACTTCTTGATAATGATCTCATCACATTAACTCAAGCCACATCATGTGGACGAAGACTCGTGAGTAACTATTGTGCATACCATCAACATAATGAGCATAAAACTTCATCTTGCATGGAGTTGAAATATAAAATCCAAGATCTCATAGATCATGGCATAATCAAAATTCAAAATCCTAATAATTCATCTAATCTCGAGCATGATCAATATCAAGAATCCATGTCTAGCAATGGTTCGCAGATCACATCTACTTCTTCTGCCATTCCTCCATCTCCTAAAGCTTCAAAACTAGCCACACCATCTCCATCAAGAACTGAGCCTAATGACGACTATGTCTACCCTCAGGGACTACCTCTAAAAGAGATCCAAGCTAATCAGCATACATCTATAAGTCTATCTCAGGCTTCAAAGATCATCTACCCAAAGCATCCATGTGCTTCAACGCTTGTCATGCCTACTCCAAATGATTGTCCATCAGCGTGTCAAGATTCCTTCATGCAGATCAAAACTCCTACCTCGTCCTTAGAGGTGGCTCCATGTTAAGAGACCAATCCACAATGTGAAGAAATGAATATCGGTAATGATCAAGATCAAGACACCATCCATCCTTATCTAATGGTTGACCAAAGTTGCATATATCAAGAGTCCCATGATGATTTCATCATCCCCTTCCATTTCTTCCCAGAAGAAACTCTTACACCTTTTATATCTTATCCATCTCCCAAGCAAGATCAAGATATCCTTTCCATCATCTCCAAGGAACCTATTGAAAATCAAGAGAAAGGTACCCTTTTCCCACCATCCAATGATCCTTGTCAAGATCAGAGCATCCCATTATCCCCTTGTCATACTCCTCTATATCCACCTCCAGAAAACATCATTCCTCTAAATCCCTTGCATAACAGTAAATCCTCTCAAGCTTTAGTTGCTCCTATGAATGTTACTCATGCACCTATTGATAAAAAAATGAATTAAAAAGAGAAGAGCCTTGGTCATGTAGCTCACTCTAAAGATGTTGGTATCCCTTCCACACCTTATATCCCTCCATTCAAACATAAGCATCAACTTTCTCCATCCTCCAAGTCCATTCTTGGTCCCTATATCCCAAAGCTAAAACCACCAAACCATCCATATATATTGGGTCCTTATATCCCTCCATCCAACGTATCTCTCACTCCTAGCTTGTCATCCACTTACCCTATCCCCTATCAAGATCAACAAAGACATACATCCTTGAAATCTCCTTATCAACGAATCCATATAAATTAGTCATATTAGTCCTATTCATCCACACTCCCCAAGTCTTTTGGAAGCAATTTGGATGTGCAAAGAAGAAATCAGAAATCCAAGAATCCAATTACATATGAAGATCACTATGTCCCATCTAATCGGCATGTGACTACAAAGAGACCACAAAGGTCCACTGAGCAAAGAATAAAATCAAAGCAAATATGGGTTCCTAAATCCATCATGGAAAAATTGCGTTCTAAGTCCAAGCAAAGAATAATATCAAAGAAAATATGGGTTCCTAAATCCATAATGGACGAATTGCGTTCTACATCATCCAAAAGCAAAGGAAAATCAAAAGCTATGTGGATTCCTCAGTCTCTTCTAAAATACTTAGATACATAAAGAAAATCAAAATCTATGTGGATTCCCAAGTCTCTCTTAAAAGGCTTGCACAAAAAGGAAAAGTTAGAGTTGGCATCCAAGCTTCCAAAGTCTTCCACTTCATCTTTAGCTAAACATCCCCCATCTTCTAACTTTGTTTTGGGTCCTCATGTCCCAAAATCCATTACCTTGAATACTTCATCCATCTTGGGTCCTCGCATACCAAGATCCATTTACACTCATCCATCAAAGTCTCGAGCTATTCCATTCACTTTTCCTCCATTTGTCCACTACCCTTCAAGGGGTGTGTCAATGTTGTTCTCATCACCTTTTCCATCAGCTACCTATTACCCATGCATCCCATATCCTATTATTCCTCTTATCCAATCCATCACATAAATCCTTGGCTACTATCTTCTTTATCCTTCATATCATTCTTCTCTACCATCACCCTATCAGCATCTTTGAGCATACTTTCAGTGGCCTTGGGCTATCATAGCATATCTTTCAAAGGAGCACTATCTAAAGAGCACGAAGCTATAGTTCCTCCATAAAATCAAAAGTATAAAAAAAAGAAAAGAAAAGAAAAAGTGCCTGGTGAAAACCTGGTAAATAGGCACCTTGGTAGCAAAAGTAAAGATAAATCAATCCATCCTATGGTGAAAACCACTTCTTGTGGCGCCTTGGATAAGTACCATGATGAAAACCTAGAAAATGGGTGTCATGCGTAATTCCTCCTACTTGCACTCTTCACTTGGGGGTAATTTCCTTCCATATCATCTTTTCCATCACATCCATCTAGCCCGTGAACATCGATGTTCCTTCTACTAATCTTGACAAGGTTGAGCCTATCCATAAACATCCTTTGAACTAATCCCAAAACATTCACTTATACCTTCATCACCCCTTATCCCGATTGCGCTATCATAGCTATATCATATCCAACATTGACCCCTTGGTCTTGATCTTAATGAAGAATGAAAAAAATGTAAAATTGTTTCTCAAAAAGTCTCTTGACATGTCCATTATTTTGAACCACATGCTTTTCATGACATTAGGTCATTATCCTATATGTTATCCAACATCGCTCCATGAGCCTACATTGATATATTATTTTTTCCCTAGCTTGGGTAATCTTGAGGAGACTGTCCTTGAGGGTTGCATTCACCCTCTCCATCCATAATTGTCTATTCGCCTCATCCATCAAGTTTCTAATCCATCTGCAATGATCTCTACCTTGCTATACATTGGGGGCAAACCAATGTGATCTTGCTTGAGACAAGAGTAACCTCTAAAAAAAAATCTAAAAATTGGAAAAAGTCCTAAAAAAATGATCATTTTGGTGAAAACCTAGCAATAGGCACCTTGATGCATCAATAAAAAAAATCAAAAACATCAAAAATACAAAAAAAAATTGAAAAAGAAGAAAAAGTGCCTTGGTGAAAACCTGGTAAACAGGTGTCATGGTAGCAAAAATAGAATCTCTGCCAAATAGGTGAAAACCTGGTAAACATGCACCTCTTGTACTTAGCGCTCCATCTATCAATGCTCAGTCTTGGCAATCCTTTGCTTCCATTTGTACATATCTTTCAGTCACTTTTGTGACACTCTGGTTCTTCTGAGAACCCTCCTGGCTTAAAATCGATCCAGAGTCATAACCTGGGGGCAATCAAATTGGATCTATCCTCGCAACATGAGTCAAGTCAGTTATCATCATTTGCTACTAGGGGCATGGGTCCCCAATTTTGATCGTATCTTTGGATTACACCAGAATCAGTAATCATGTCATTTCTGAAGGACAACTTGCTACTGACACAAATAGGTGTTTCTCAACACCACAATCAATAGTGTTTCTTAACACTATCTTTGGATGCATCTGTGTTTCTTAACACACATTGGATATCGCAAACGTAAACAACAGATTGATAACAATCAAACACAAAGCACTCACAAGCACAATGGTGTTTCTCAACACCTCATACATATACAAATCCGAAAACTTTGAAACTGGCTGAAGTATGTTGAGCTTTTATTCGTATGTTGTCTGTTCTCATTGATTTCACTAATCTTTTCTTTATCTACTGCTTGTTGGTGTGGTCCCGATGATCCAACAATGTCAAATAAACTAGGTGTATGTGGTAAGAGCTCCTACATTAAAGCGGAAAAGCCTCACATCCCTCGATCCTATTTATTTGTATGCCAAGGTGAGGTCAGAACTATCTCCTTGGTTGTTATTGCTCTGCTTGTTTATGTAAGATTGCACTCATGGTTATCTTGGCTTTGGATGCCTCGATACTGGTGTACTCTTGCAACATCAACTGGAAACAACATTCAGGTCATCTCGACTGTTGTGCCTCGATGCTTACGTTAGTTTCCCATATCTTATCCGATGAAAGTCATATTCATATTCTTATGGTCGCAGTGACACCAGTAAGGATTGTATCGACTTCGATGTAACAAAAATGCTTGATGATGAAAATTTTCAATGCTAAAGCTCAGTGACTACACCTTAGGTTGCATTCATGTTAGTCTTGCATCTGCATATTGATGAAATCAACTTAATAACTTTATCTCTATCAAATGTGAAGGATCTGAGATTCTAATCGATCAATCTTCTCATCATCAAGTGGTCATGGTACCCCTTGCTAAATCAACTGTCCTGATTCCATTTTCAGGATCGAAATTGAAATCTAAATTTGACCACTTGCACAACCAATAGAAATCTCTCATGCTTTTCTTCTAATAAATTAGTGTATCTTACTTTTGGTCAATCTCAGTCACACAGGACCTCTCATCAAGTACATATTTTATCCTAACCATGTGGGACCTCTTTCTAATCATATCAGTTTCTTCCTAAATTGTATAATCAATCAAATTGCTTCTTATCATTGGGGCACCTAGCCATATTTCAATTTTTCTCCCAAGGGGGCAGGATCAGGACATCAACATTCCAGTGATCACATCCTCAATCAAAACCCCATCGCTTGGGGCATCTCAGCTTCATCGCATCAAATCAAGTTGAGATAATCTTAAATCAAAGGCAACCTAATCAATGGTCTTAAACAATGGTGAATACACTCGAAACCATACAAGATCGGTCTTATATAGGCTATTCATTATTGAAACTAGATACATTGATCAAATTGGCTTCATTGCTTCAAATCAAGTCAATTTGTTTGCTAATCAAATCTCTTAATGGTAATCAATTTCATCGCTTCAAATCAAACTGGTTATTCATTCAAACCAATCAAAAAGGTTTAAGAGTTCTTAACAGATGTTCAGTTTCATCGTTTCAAATCAAACTGAGCATTTTGTTTTATATCTTTTGATCGATCTTTGTCCAATCAAGCTCAAAGTCGGTGTTCTTCTTCAAAAGAATAGTTTCATCACTTCAAATCAAACTATTTTGGGTCTTCTCGCTAACAAGTCTTTGAATCAATGTGCTGATCACACATCAATTCAAAGAGGGGCAAATGTAATCACCTAAAAATGGTCACCTAAACCCTAGACCCCCAATTTCAAATATTAATCAAGAAACCCTAATCTTGATTATTCTAAGTCCTAAATCAAATAGGCAATTCATCGAATTTGAACTGATCTGACCTAAACCCTAGGTCCTAATCAATCATCGTACTTGATTAATTAATTAATTCCTGAAATCACATTACATTAGCAAATAAACTTTATACTATTATTTAATTGATATTCTGATATATTAATTAAATAAAAATTACAAAATTGTCAATTAAATAAAAAAGGAATTAAATTAATTATAAAAACATAAATGTGCATTCAAAATCAATTAATTTATTAAAAATGCATATGACATCATCAAATTCAGTTAACTGATTTATCATGTTGGAAACAATCCAGTTCCACTCAGTTAACTGATTCTCCACTATTTATCATTTTGGAAACATTTCAGTTAACTGAAAACTGATTTTGGAAGTTTCCAAAACAACTGATCAGTCAGTTCAATCAACTGACTCTCTCGACCAATCGAATCACTTGCACATGGATTGTGCTTCTTGAATCGAATCTGAGCCACTCTTTTTGTTCGATCTCGACCGTTGATTCGAGAGAGATTTCTATAAAAGAGAAACTCTTTTCCTTCACAAAAGATCCTAGATTTTTATTATTGTTATTATACTGCATTTTTCATCTTAGCTTTCTTGCATTTTTTTAGCTTTCATTTATCTAGCATTTGTTGTTTACTTTTATACAATCATGCAAATCTAATCATAGAGCACACTTTGTTTTGGGTTTAAAATTGAATATCTCACATTTCAATTGGTGCTCTAAAACTGAATCTTAAGTAGATTGGATTTACCACAAATCTGCACATTGCATAATCATCTTAGATCATTTAGCATAGCTTTTAAATCCTTCATTTAGGTTAGTGTGTAGTCACTGAGCTTGCAATGATATGAGAGCAAGCTCATACTCCTACCTTCTAGAAGGCAACAAGTTGACTCATTCAGATATGCAGTATGAATGAAATCCATATTCATTCCTGTATGCAACTAAAGTATAATGACTATGTTGAAGTGTACTGCTAAGTAATAAGGCCATTTTTAGCATGCACACTTATCAACACCACCAATTTAGTCTGCATACTATCATTATCAAAATTAATCCTTGAACATAATTGAAAGTGTCACCTTGGGATCTTTTAGCTGAATCAATCTGTCCCATGATCCAAATGTCTAACTCACACTTTTATTCCAAGATTTAATCCAATCTACATAGTCAACTTAATCACCTTTTCCCATATTTTGGATCATCCCATTATCCATCCAAGTCAATTCTAAATGGTCCATTCCATCACCTAAGGGTATCCTTCATCCCTTCAAAAAGAGGTTACAAATCTCTTATCTACAAATTCACATCCACAATTAACATCCAACTTGGAACAAAAAATCAAAGCTACCCATATAGATCCCATCATCATCTCCATTATTATTTCAAAAATATCCCATATAGATACTTCTACAATGAACATTCCAAATAAAATTATTCCAGCTAAGAACAACTAATACCATAACCCCATTTATCCTATGTCTTACAACATGCAACATCGTAAACACACATCTCAATCACTACCTTGTTGATTCGTTGATCAATAATGGAAAGCCATGAAACATTCCCTTAAAGGAATGTACAGAGGAACTCATAATAAGAAATGATATACCTTCAAGTATTAGCATCCATATCCCTTTGATCAGTCTAAATGAAAATTCCCATTCCCTAACTCTTTTGAAATTCCTAAGTATGATAAATATAAGAGGAAGGAAGATCCTAGTGAGAATGGAAGAGAATTCTTCATGGATAGAAAAGAATTGGCATATGAAAATAAATATTTACTATGTGTATTTCCTTGTATCTTAGGTGATCAAGCATTTGAATGGTTCCTTCACCAACGTAAGGGGTCCATCACATCCTTTGGAGATAGTATAAAACATTGCCAAACAATTTTCCTATAGCAAGGATCATCAAGTCACCATGGACTTATGTAACACCAAATAAAAATTTAGGGTTCTTTTTTCATCATTCTTTCAATGTTGGAGAGCTTTAACTAGTAGGTTTTCATGACCAATATTAGAAAAACAATTAGTATAGATTTTTTAATAAATTTTAATTTGATTTTGACATTTCATCTAAGTTCATTGCATCACTTATTTTAGATCATTATAAATCATTATTATAAGAATCAAAATCAAAATAATAAATCTAATTTTTCATTGACAAACCCAAATTCTTTAGCAAAAATATCTCAACAAACATAAATGCAAAAACACACCATGCCAATGTTACCAATGATGCATGTATGTATAAAACCACATGGACACTTAGGTGTTAGTGACTAACCAACTTAAGGGTAAATACCCCATGCGCACTTCATAGTGTGGATTTGAAAATTAAACAGGGAGAAGATCTAATAGCAGGGAAAGGTGAGCATGAAATTTGTGCATTAACAAGTCATTTTTCCTCTAGTCAACGTCTGACATGTAGTAGATGAGTGGAATCTTATACTACATTAACAGGTTAAGAGGAATGGCAATCAGGTGTCCTATAGCAATGAAACTTGTGAAACATGCTAAATCATAAAATGCAAAGTGGCAAATTTCTAGGGAAACAAGTGGACTCGTCCAACTCATATTTGTCTTTTGATCTTTTGCATGTTGCATCGATAGAAAATTTGTAACATAGAGTTAAATTAGTCATGCCCACATCAATTTGAAAAACATGTATCCAAAATGCAGTAAACTGTTTGACAAAATTCCTCAACCGGACATGGTATCATGGACACTTATTATTGATGGGAACACCCATAATGGAGGGAAAATTGAAACCTTGAAGTTTTCTGAGAAGGCTTGAAGCTAAATCCTCAGATGATTGCCATTGTTCTGCCTTCCTGTGCAAATTTTGCAGCTTTGGAAAAGGGCATCGAGATTCATGAAGATAAATTTAGATGTGGATTTCGTTTTAATGTTTTTGTACAAAGTTTTCTCATAAACATTTACCCAAAATGTTGTGATCTGGAGAAAGGCAGCAGTTTGTTGTGAGGGGCACATTTCGTGGATAGTTATGACTATGGTATATACACAAAAAGACATGGATGAAGGCACAAATCTATTTCAAAAATGCCTCAAAGAAGCATTGTTTCGATGACAACAATGATTGCAGGATATGCAAAAAAAATGGAGGCAGGATGAAGCTAAATAGGAGTCTGAATCAACTAATGTTGATTTTTTTTTAAATGTGGAATGCCCCTTGGACTCAGAGATAGATAATCAATTTTATACACAACTATAATATATTTGAATTCTCTATGAACCACATTCTCACTAATATCAAAACTAAAAAAGGAAAAAAAATGAGAGATGAAGTTTTTTTGCTTTGCTAGGGTTTAGAGTCGCATTGCTATTCTGAGCCCTCCTATCCTTTCAGACCGCATTTACTATGGGAAAAAGCTTTAGTATTTATGGCTCCGACCACCATTAGCCCAACAGTTGATGTTGGTGTTGTTTTGGTGATAGATAACAATGGCGCCTCCAAGCAAGAGACCTAGCAAGTTTGTTCCCAAAGTGTTCCATGAGGTATGTCTCAGCTTGATATTGTTTTGCCCATTCATGAGGTTGATGATGCCTTTTCTTGGCTTGAAACGCATACTCTTATTGGTTACTTTATGGGTCGCAACCCTCCTAAAAATATGATTAAGGATTGGGTGGCAAAATCCTGGACTCCTCATGGAATCCGTCTGGATGGCATTCAGAGTCTCACCAAAGGTTTCTTTTTGTTTCATTTTTCCAATCCCACTCATGTGGATGCTATTTTTGCCAAAGGACCCTGGAATACTAGGGCTTCCCTTTTAGATTTTCAGCGTTGGTCTCGAGACTTTTTTGTCTCTGACGACAAGAAACTAAAAGTCCTTGTGTGGGATGAGTTTCCTGGTCTTCCTCTACCTTATTGGCCTTTCATGCATGCCATTGCACAAAAGCTAGGTAGGGTTATTTGTAGTGAGCATGACCATTTTTTCAATCCTCGGCTTCAAAAGAGGCTTTGTATTGAAGTCGACCTCTCCTAAGATCTTAAAGAAACTGTTGAGATTCAGGTTGGCAAAACCATCTTCTCTTAGAAGGTGCTTTACCTCAACCTTCCCAACAGTTTCTATCATTTTCAATCCGCAGAGCATAAGATCAAGGACTTCCCTTTGGCAATCCCTCGGCCCAAACCTCCTCCTAAGGATTCTGGTTCACGACCCGTTGATGCTGGTAAAAAAGAAGACACCAAGAAGGATGACTGGGTAACAGTCAGCCGCAAGAACAAATAGGTTAAACATGTCGCTTCGACTTCCACTTCACAACAGTCACCTCCTGTAGCGGCTTGTGTTGCTTCTCATGCTAAGAATGTCTCAAACCCTGGCCAACAGGGGAAAGAGACTTTGGATTCTGGTGGTAACCCTCTTTGGGTTCGCACACCTCAGGAAGCTTCCTTGATTTCCACTCCTCCCATTTTTCACCGCTCTCGCAGCCATGAAGGGCGTGCTAAGGCCGCACAGGACGGCATGTCCAAAAAATGCAAAAATGTTTCCATGGAGTCTCTTGGGAATAATTTCACTTATTTGTCAAATAGTTTTGCATCCCTTGGGGAGGTGATGATATGGATGACATTGTTTTCTCATGAAGTACATCTCATGGAATGTTAGGGGTCTGACAGACCTACCTAGAAAGTATTCTATCAGGGATGTTCATCATCGTGTTAATCATCTGGATGTGTTATGCCTCTAGGAAGTTAAAATTTCTGGTTTTTTACTTGATGCTGCCTGCAAAGTTATTTGGCCTAAGAGCCTTTCTCTATGTTCTCAGCACGAAGCTGGTCGAGATGGATTTGTTACTCTCCTTTCTCCTCATTGGCATTCTTTCTTAATCAATCATGGTTCAGATCCCATGCAATGATCTGTTTGGGCCACTTTCATTATCGAGAATCATTCTTTTGGCATAGTTAATGTTTATGCTCCCAATGATGCTATTGAGAGATCTCATCTTTGGCATTGGCTTGCGGATTCTCCGCCACCTGAAACTTGGATTTTTTGTGGTGACTTTAATATGGTTGAGGTGGCTTCTGACAAAGATGGCATTTTTCCTTTTTGATGGACAGTTGGTGAATGGAAAGCTTGGTACTACATGCGTAATAAATTGGGCCTTTTTAATCCCAATCTTGGCCGCCGTTGAACTGATGGCATTTGGCACACGTGGTCTAATTTTAGAGCTTCTTCTGACAGAATTCATAAATGGCTTGATCGTGCCATGATTATGGTACAATCTTTTTTCTCTTTTTCTGAAAAACAAGCCTTACCGGTTACTCCTCTTATTGATGTGACCTTGTTAGATCATTTCCCCATTCAATTCAATATTGTATGGAAGATAGCTAAGACATGACCTCCCACCACTCAATTCTTTTTTAATACTTCCATTCTTAATCATGCTTCCATGGTGGCCCACATTCATTGGGTTCGGAACCTTGAGCCTCGACCATCACAATCATCTAGCTGGATTCAATGGTGGAGTGATGTCATCTGACGTACAGCATGCTTTATGTGAATTTATGGTAGAAAGATTTCCATCTACCATCGTCAATCCTATGATTTCAACACCAAAGCTCTCTATGTTTCCACGGAGGCCTTAGCTCTAGATCTGTTCAATCAGAGCCAACAACTTCATCTTGCCCAGTTGCGTCAATAGAAACAAGTTGCAGACAACTATGCTTCCAGAGGTGCTCAGATCAAAGCTCATTTGCATAGGTTAAAAGTTGGAGACCAGGCCTCTAAATAATTTTTTGCGGCTCTCCATTCCCGTCACACTAATGTGGGCATAGCCAGGATCAAAGAAGGTCAATCCCTCCTCACGGAGCTTCCTGATATTCTGCAAGTCTTTGTTTGTCATTACGAACAAGTTTTTGCCACTCAGGGATCTTCTCCTGTCAGCGATCAAGCTCTTAAGGATTGTATTTATGTCGTGCCTTAATGTGTTTCACCATCCCAATGTGCTTTCTGTGAGCAACTTCTTACCTTGCAGGATCTCCAGGAAGCTGTCTTCACCATGGCTGATGATAAGGCTCTTGGTTGTGATGGGTTTCCCTGTGAGTTTTATAAAACTCTCTGGGATGCCATAGGTCCTGATTTACACTAGGTCTACCTTGAAGAATATCACTCCCAGTCTCTGGGAGACATTATCAATAAAAGGAAACATTAAATTCATCCCCAAATCTGGGGATCTAGAGGATATTTGCAACTGGCGGCCTATTACCTTGCTCAATGTCTCATATAAGATCATCACTAAGGCTCTAGCTCTCAAAATCCGTCACATCCTTCCCCAAATTGTTCGGCCAGAGCAAACAAGCTTTGTTAAGTCAAGATATATTCTAGATAATATCATTGCAGTTTAGGAAGGTATGGAATGGGCTCATAAGTCACAACAGAAAGCCCTTTTTCTTAAGATTGATTTTGCTAAAGCTTATGACTGTATTGAATGGCCTTTTATTCTTGCTATGCTTCACGCTCTGGGTTTTGGCCCCAGATTTCTTCAATCTGTGCAGATGCTTTTAAGGGATGCCTCTGCTTGCATCACCATTAATGGCAAACAATCCTCTATCTTTGGGCTCTTCAAATCCATTTGGCAAGTATGTCATCTTGATCCTTCCTTATATGTTCTAGCAGCCAAGGGATTTAGTTACTTGTTAGCTCACTCTATTTCCCTGGGCCATGTTCATGGGATTGCTTTACCCAATACCACTCAACAGTTGGTTAATGGCCATTTTCCCAATGATTCTTTTCTCACTCTTGCAGAGGATGAAGAAAATATCAAGGCAGCCTTGCAGTGTTTAGACACTTTCTGTCTGGCTTCTGGCTCGACCATTCAGTGGCATAAAACCTTATGTTACAGGTAGTCTTCCCTTTCTGACCTGCCCTGGTCTTCCCAGTTTGGTTGGTCCAGTATTCAACATGGAGAAACTTTTCGATTCCTTGGTATACCTTTTGTTTTTCAATCTACTTCTACAGAATTATGGAATGTTGTTCTTGCTAAAATTGAAAAGAAGCTTACTTGTTGGATTACCAAGCCGCTTTTGCTTGCTGGAAAATTCAAGATTTTTTCTAAGGTTTTGGCTACTACTCATGTGTACTATTCTTCATGTTGGGATCCTTCAAAGGCCTCCTACAAGAAGCTCGAGAAATTGTTCAGGGATTTTCTTTGGACCTCTGGTGCTGATCACCATGGATTTCACAGAGTTGCCTGGGAATTTCATTGTCTCCCCAAGGCCTTTGGTGGGCTTGGCTTACTTGATACTCAGAAGCAGGGCCTAGCCCTCTGTGCAAAATGGGTCGTGTGTTGTCTCATAGGAAATGAGGCCTGGAAAGTCTTGCTTCACCATTGCATTTCTTCTAGGTATCCTTTGCACAAACCGGCATGGAAAGGGATTGGCTTTTAAACCCTCCTGGTTATGAAGCACCCTGTTCAAATCTAAGGTACCTTTTTTTCCAAAAGAATTTGGAGATCTTGGGAAGTTGTCAAACCTTGGCTTCGCTGGGTCGGCAATGGCTTTTGGGATGGTATTTCTTTCAATCAACAGAATATTTGGTGGTCCCCACTTTTTTCACAACAAGGGTTTCCTCTGGCCAGAATCTATGGTATTAGTGCTCTTTGTTTTCACAAACAAGGCATTCAAACACCCAAGGATTTGTTTTCTAGAGCCACCATGAGTCTTCTCTCTTGGGATGATCTTCGGATTCAGTTCCGGCTTACTCGCCCAGACCATCAGACTTTTGACTTGCTTGTCTCTGCTATTCTGCCACATCTCCTTCACAAACTTGGAATTCAGTTAGTTAAACCTTGGTGGAAAGATTGGAAATGGTACCCTAATACGCCATTTACCAACTACAAACCCAAACTTGTGTACTCTTGGCTTGTGCCTCATTTCCCTATGGTTGATTCTCTCAACCATCGGTGGCATCTTTTGTCTTCCTAGAAGACTTGGAGCTGGCGTTTACGCACTATTTGGGATGCTATCACTGAACCCAAAATTGCTCATTTTGCTTGGTGTCTTCTCTACCAAGGTCTGCCCTTAGGAGCTTGACTTTGACACTTAGGTGTGCCTGATCCTAAATGCCCATTTTGTGGGCACCCTAAAACTATTTTACATGTTTTTTGGTTCTGTCGTCGGGCCCAGAACTATTGGAGATGGATTCATAGTTTCTTTATGTCATTTCGGCCCGAGCCTTTCTCTTGGCATATGGCTCTCCTTGGTGACTCTCCTAGAATTCCTTCCCAATATACCCAGAATTGGCATACTTTTAGGATGGAGATTTTGTTTTCCTTATGGAAAGACTGTAATGCTCTTACTTTTACTCACAACTTTCTAGATATTACTGTTTCTCTCTATGCTAAGGCATGTTTATGTAATAATGTCATGATGCAGATTCAAGTACAAGCTGACAAGGTAGCCCTTGAGGTCACCCACTTGCAGGAGCTACTACAACATTGGGGTAATGACCTGTGTACAGTTGCTTGAGTGCCACCAGATTCTCTCTCTGCTGACCACACGCCACCTCGGGGCCAGTGTCATAGAAGGAGTGCCTCGGTGAGGTGATCCAGAACACCACGCTCTTGGTGCCACTGCTCCGCCTCTCTTCCTGATAGGAGGGCCTCAACTGCTGGGTGACCTTCGGTGATTGCCTCTACTACTGCTCAGCTATCGGCCACTATTCTCATGTGGCCTCCCGACCCTTCTGATAAGATCCCCCGCCTGGCTCTGGCGATTTCTCCCAGGCGGGAGGAAGGAGAAATGAAAAAAGAAGAAACTGATGATGGGTGGTCGCTTCTTGACCAGACCCCTGGGCCCAATGTTTGGGGCAATCCAAATGATAAAGATACTCCACCCTCTTCTGCTACTACTCTTTCAGCCTGAGGGCTTCTTATATGTTTTTTTTTATGAATAGTTGTTTAATTTCGGCGTGAAGCCGAGTGACTCTTTGTGGGGTGATTTTTTATCTCCTGAGCTTTTTTTGTGAATAATATACTTTGTTTTATTATTAATAGTAAATGCCTCTATTCATAAAAAAAAGGAAAACAAAGAGAAATCCACATCCCTCTTCCCTCACCTTCAAAGAAAACGTTGGTGGGGTGGAGTGGGGTGAGGATTATGATGTAGCCATGCACAGGATTTTGTGATAGGTATGTGGAGCATTATGCAGGATAAAATGCTTGAGAAAGCTTCCCAAGCGAAGTCCTTTGAGTCTAATCCAAAGTGAGGAAGAAAAAAGGTAGGACAATAAACAAATTCTTCTCTGTACTCCACATAGCCCCACTAAAATGCCCCATCTTCTGACTGAAACTTAGTTAAGGATCTGCCATATGTGTCCACCAGACTGATAAAACTGGGGTGCCAATTACTCCAATCCATTGAATTTATATTCAGATTCTTATTCAGCGCCAATAAATTGAATGCATCATCTTGAGTTTTTCCATCTAAATGGGCGATTAACCGGTGTGAGGTGCGAGAGCGGTCTGTATACAGTGGAATTGGATCTTCAGTTTCTTTGGATGTTCAGAGGCATTGTCTTTCAGGGACCGCTTCAAGTTTACTGACGGTAGCCCAAAAAATAGCGTGAGACTGTTTTCCGATCAAGGGTTTCTCCCCTAAAAGAGCCTATCAACTAACAAGAATAAAAAAACCCATCTATAATATCGAGGATGCAAGCTAGAAACTATTCAACTATTTTGTTAACCTAAATCTACCATAAAGACCAATGTAAAACAATAGAGCTTTATATCTTATGAAACAAACATAATAACTAAGAATTCCAATTCATGGAAACAAAGGTCAAATTTTAAAAGAAGTGGTGTATGAATAAAATGACAAATCTATGAAGATCAAACAAAGAAAATAGTGATCATTGTATTTTCCACATTTTTCTTGTCCATGGATTTTCCAAGAGAAACGATTGTAATTTTTCACAGAATACTTAATGTAGAGATTGATGGTGAGAATTTATAATATGTGGCATAACAATGCAGATTAATCTATAAATTTTGATAGGAGATATGTGTGAAATGAAATGGTCTCTATTATTACATTTGTAATTGGTATATCGGTTTATCACAATAAACAAATTGTCATAAATGAAATTCTTTCGAGAGACCTAAATATTATAGCATGTGTATTACATTTTAGTTGATTTATTATCACTATCCTACTATAATTTTTAGATGTGAAAGGTGTTCATTACAAGAGCATTTAGTGAATTTGAATTTTTCTCCAAAATTCTCTATTGTTTGCATGGGAATTGAAATCATAATATGGAAATACATTAATAACTTTATAAGAACTTTAAAATAGTAATAAATTTTTTTGCGATGGAAAACAAATCAATAGGAATATTATTTTTAGAGGTTGGTGATTTCTTATATAAATCATTAGATCCTTGTCAGTCAGGTGAACATGACATTTATTTGAAAGTTATAAGTTGATTTATTGATTGTGATGGTGAGTAGAGAAATGGACAATGCATCTTAAAGGAAATAATAGCATCTATAAGATAATTCGTCGTATTATGAAGATATCCTTGTGTTAAATATTGTTTATCTGAGACATGTATGATGATAGTGAAGGAGTGAAGCTATATAATTGTATTAAGATATGTAATGGTGAAAAGTAAGGTGAAGTAGGATTTGCTATCCTACACATGAAAACAAGGAATCTACCTCACACATATTTTTCTTTGTACATTACATTGGAAGGAAGATGATCCACTAGGCCTCAAGAGGGATGAAGCACTAGGTAGATGCAATGATCATTCACTGTTAGGAGGGTTGTGATTATTCAATTATGATTAAAAAATGCAATATCTAGGGCTGAATAGGAAGACAATGTGGTTTTTATATGTACAAGGTGATTGGGAACTAACAGACAAGTTCAAGAGGTAGATCTGACAAATAGAGTCTATGACTCACCTGCATTATGAATTTCAAGTTGAAACAGAAGGACATGGTGACTTTGTTGTCTTTTTCTTGAACTAGGGTGAAGGGTCACATTATTCCTAATAGTTTCTGATGAAATGGCTTGCAAAATATCTCTTTTCATGCATCCATGACATGTTCCTACACCCATAAAAGAGAGAAAACATTGTATAGAAAGGGGTTTTCCAAATTTAAACCCCAATTTAGGCATTTATCTTAAATTGGAAATGAAATTAAAAGTGTGTTGAAGTATAGTAGATGCTAGATCATAAAAATAGAATGCTTACACCTTCATAAACCTCCTTGACGTCAAAATGCTCATGAAGATGCATGATGTTGACTTTAGGATAAGAAGATCATGGAAGCCTTCACAAACACTTAGATTTGCAAATTACTCCTTGTCTTCAATTCCCCAATGCTTGATCTCTTTCCTTAGCACTTGAATTGAAAAATTTCACCTGAGTGCTTCATTTGGAATTGAGTGATGCAATTGAGCTGCCAAAAAAAGGGAGAGTAGCTTTCTTTAATACCTCTCCCATCCATTTTAAGGCCAAACATCAAGGAACATGGTGACTTGCTAGAACAAGGTGACCCAAGTCACCTTGTTCCTCCCAACATGGTCCCAAATTAGGACCAGAGGTCCTAGTTGGAGAGAGGATGCCAAAATTATATGTAGAATCAGGTTGGATCAACCATATTAGGCACAAAAGGCTAGGAACACTAAAATAGGGCCCAATTAAGAAATAAATTATATAAGATACAATTTATAGAACTATATTTACCCCCCACTTTAGTGCGAGTATGAACCCACTTCATACTCTTGGTAAATTAGATCAAAGCATAGGAAACATTTTTCAAGGTAAAAGAGAAAAGAAAACAACAAGTCCCCAAGAGACATATGATCTCATCAGTCTAAGGTAAAGACAAGAGAAACAACACACACACACACACACACACACACACACACACACACACACACACATATATCATTGCCTTTGGTTTTGGAAATGAGTGGATGAGTTGGGTAATGAGTTGCATCACTTCATCCTCTTGTGTATTTCTTATCAATAGTGAGCTCACAAAGTTATTTGGCGCTTCTAGAGGTCTTCGACAAGGTGATCCCCTCTCCCTTAACTTGTTCATTTTAATGGCTAGAGGATAGGGAATATTTATTAAGTCTTAGGTTAGGAAATGTTTGATTCAAGGTTGGAAGTGGGGTCATGACCTTCCTCCTTCTTCTCACCTTCAATTTGCGGATGAAACCACTTTATTGGGTGTTGCCACAATCAATGAGGTTGCCAAGTTCATAAAAGCTCTGGATATCTATATGAAAGCCTCAAGATAAAATTTTAATAAAGAGAAATATTTTATATTCTTCTTTAATACTCTCGCTCTCATTCAAGCCAAGATTGCAAGGATTTTGACATTTAAAATTAGTGCTCTTCCTTTTGTATATCTAGGAATTCCTCTTTCGGCTCGTCGATTGCCTGGGGGACTCTAGCAAGAATTTTTGGATATTTTTCAACATAAGGTTAGTCATTGGACAAAGAGATGGATCTCAAATAATGGTAGACTGATTTTATTGAAGTTTGTGGTAGAGGCACTGACTATTTATAGATGCTTTGTGCAAACAACCCCTGTAAGATTTATTAAGGACTTTGATATTCTTTTCAAGCAGTTCTTATGGACAAACAATTTACTCTCCTTTAAGTCAAGCTTGGTTAAATAAAATTATGTTTGTAGGTCAAAGAAAGATGGTGGTCTTGCTTTACATAATGAAGAAAAGAAAAATAGTGCATTAGATGCTAAGATCTTTTATAGTTGGTGCATCAATCAAGATCAAGGATGAGCTAAAATCCTCAATGTTAAATAGCTCGGGGGAGTGGAAGGAAAGGATGTTCCTTGATACAATTTAATAGGAAGTGGATCCATGATCTGGAACACTCTTAAGAGAGGAGCACATTTAGTGAAGTAAGGTTTTTTTTGGATTTGTAATAAGGGTGTTGGCACTCTATTCTGGAAGGGCTCTTGGGATGGAATCCCTCCTATTCTCTCTTAGTTTCCTCATTTACAGTGTCTTTGTAATAGTTTTCTTGGAGCGGGTTGGAGTAAATTTTAGGATTTTAAAGTTACTTTGCACTCGGGGCAAGGAGAAGTGGCTAGATGGAAAGAACCACATGAGTGGCCTCTAGGAGGATCAATGGAAGATAGGGAGGCTCTTTCTAGGATATTAGCTGGTAGAATGTGTAGCTCACTCAAATGAGAAAACATCCTCTCTTGGGGCCCCAATCCAAATGGCAAGTTTTTGATGGCCTCAAGATATCTGGAGTTAGAGAGGATGACTTTTGATAAGGTGAATATTACCTAGTGGAAGCGTGTTTGAAAAAGTGGGCTTTGCCCAAATGTAACTTTTTTTTTCTTATGGATCGTTATGGAAAATAAATGTTTTACGTGGGATAATATTCAAAAGAGAGGGCTTTAAGGGCCTTCTATTTTTGTTTTATATCATAAAAATGAGGAGAATAGCTTGCATCTTTTTTCCTAGTATCCTTTCACCATGGAAATATAACATTGGTGGTGGGGTGTTTGGAAGCATGTTTGTGTTCATGATAACTCTCTAGTTGATTTTTGAAATTATCTTGGGCGTGCCCTTTCTAAGACTCCCTTCCTCCATGCAACATGAGATATTGGACTAGTTTTCATTATTTGGTAAGTGTGGCTGAAAAGAAACCACAAAATTTTTTAGGATAAGAGGAAGTTGGTGTAGCGAGTGTGGCTGCAAGTTATTAACATGATACATGAGACTTTGGTGGCTAAGTGTTATCTTTCTATGGAAGTTGACAATAGAGACTTGCAAGTTGTCCAGAATTTGAACATTTTTGGTGTAGACTTTAGAGATGTCTTTTCCAAGAAACAATAGGTTAGGTGTAGACATGCTAAAAAGAATGCTCAATGTGATGTACAATGGTCTCCTTCGCCTCAAGGGACCTTGAATATCAATACTAATGGATCCTCTAGAGGAAATCTCAGGCATGCAAGAGCTAGAGGAGTTGGTAGGAATAGCTCTGGAAAGGTAATTTTCTTCTTTTTGGTGTATAAGGGTTTGCAGACCAATAATTGTATAGAGGCTTTGGCTGTCCTCTTGGTTCTAGAAAGAGGATGTACTCTTGGATGGAGTAAAATTATTTGTGTGTTTGATTCCCATGTTGTACTGGATATGTTGAACCGATAGAGGATGGATGATGTTGATTGGATTTAGATGTAGACATATCCTTAGCTTTAGAGACTCCTTGGAGTTAATCTCTTTTTGACATGTTCCTCGTAAATGGAATAATATAGCTAATTATTTGGCTAAGTGGGCTTCTGATAGATTGAAGGGTTGGAATGTTGGAGATTGGGATCAATTGCCCCTGGAGTGTGTTTGTGATCTTGAGTTGATGGTTAGGGAAGACATGATAGGTTAGTCGTGGCCCTTTTGGTGTTGTGATTTTGATGGTGCTTCTAGAATTATTTTCTCTTATGAAATTCTTGTCTTTAATCTTTGTACGATTATTTCTGAATCGATAAATTTTTACCCCTCTTTAAAAATAAACAAAAATATCCAAAAATATACCAATTTTTATTTTTACCAAATCATCAGATTATTAACTATATTAATTTTTTTTTATCTTCAACATCATTCCCAAATCGTAGACGCCTCACACCTAATTGTTTAATGCTGGCTTCTATAAAGTCGAGCTTCCTAAATAATTTGTTGTTGGGATTTTTTAGGATTATTTTAAAGTGAGCGCTCCCATAAATTTTGCAGTACATTAAAGCTTAAAAGTTTAAGGTACTGACTAGATTTGTTTTTTCAATTTATTAATTAAATTAAAAATCACAACACAATTGAATATCCAATTTATTTAGTAAATGATAGAAAGTTATCTATTCAAGTGCAACATTGCCCCGGGACAACTAGTCCCACAGTTTCCCCTCCTCAAATCTCCACATTAGAAAATAAAGGTTGCTATTTTTAAAGAAGAGATTTCAATTAATTGATATAACACTTTTTTTGACTCATAAAACCTATGCTCTTTGAAATTAGATCATCAAGCCCCATGCATAATAAACCATACTTAGTAATATGTACTGTAATTTGCATTCAATACTTGTATCTAATATTTACCTTGGTGAGAATACTTGTATCAATTAGCCTAAGTAACTTCGGGAAAGGAAAATTTTCCATTACAATAACGTCCACATTTAGATGAACCCGTATATGATCTCCTTAATACAACGCGAGTCTGAAAGGTGCATTCCGTGGCCATAGTATTTGGTAGGGTTAGGGTTTGCAGGGAAGAAGAAATTCAGAAAGAAGAGGGAGGAAGTTGGAACAGCGAAGATTGCGATGGCGTGGAACGAGCCGTGGAGAGTGTTCTTGAAGAGAGAATTCAACAGGAATTGGCCATTCCTCGTTGGTTTCGGCATTACCTTCGGCGTCGTCACCAAGCTCTCTCTCAGCCTCACCGAGGAGGATGCCAAAAAATCTCCTTTCGTGCAGCGTCATGGAAAATGATGGACACATACTGGGTGGATTTTAATGGATTCTGTCTGGCTGATTTGATAGTTGTGTTTTCTACTCCGTGGAAGTTGGAATTGAGGTTTTTGAATTAGTTCATAAATTTACTTCTCTTCTTCAATGGATCAAATAAAATGGTGATTTAAGTACTCATCTATGTCATCGTAATCTTAATTTCTTGCAAGAAAACAAGGGCGACAATAATGATTTGACAAATTTTGAATTCTCTGATAAAATACATTATTTTTTTCATTTTGAAAAATGTCATTTGCGCTTGATGTTTATATGGAATTGCTAGATGATATTTGATAAATTTCTGTCTGTGATCAATTTGAAAAAAATTCCTTTCCCACAGTAACCAATATAATTTTATGTTATGATTCTCTTCAATGTTGTGAATCGGCAATTCATGCATGTTTCAACTTTTGCATTGGTAACATCTATGATTGTGTCTTTTGTGATCTATATTCAATTCATTGTAATTTTGGTTTATTTTGTTATGCACTTCGGATGTCTTGCTTTAAGAAAGAATGAAAATTAGAGGTATTGTTACATAGGGATAGATTTCATCTTCTTTCGTTGCTTATTTCTATGTTCAATTTGGAGATATTTGTGTGTACAAAATGACCATGTGCAATTATTGATTCAATATTTGAATTGAAACATTTGCTGGATAACCCCATGGAATTCTAGAACACTTTCTACTCCCTAACTTTAGCCATAGGGTTCAAACCGTCGATCTGAAAGATATTGCGTCATATATATGCTCGATTTGGAAGGTTCCTATGCAATTGTGATTCCTACATTTGAATCGAAACTGTTTGAAGGGAAATATCATGGAATTTCAGTACTCCTTTTACTCCCTACTTAGTTTGTTAGATGTATCCATCAGGCACTGTTTTCATTTGATGCCCCTTCTGAGTCGATTTCTTTGTAAGTTAAAATAAATATGAAGTGTTATCCAAAATGTTGATGCAAACTAAATGCGACACAGTAGAATCCGGAAACTATACAATAATTACTACATCAATGATAAACTTCCAAACATTTTTCCATCTTGGAAACTATGTTCATTAGACAATTGTATCATTGACTTCTTATGCAAATCAGAGGTTGGAAGAGATGGTAGTGGAAGTTTTTTGGCACAATCCTTGAGGAATATATGAGCATATACTCAAGGTCTCATATCCGGCATATATTCTTCTTCAACATCAAACATGATTGCGGGATTTTGATAGGCAAGAAAACAAATGACGATGTAACAAAGCATATAACACAATTTAGCTATCTTTCAAAAGTTGTCTTTATTTGGCAAATTGGTCCGTCTCAGAAATACAATATATTACAGCAATGGCCAGATTATATTCACTCTTTATAAAACATATGTTTTTTACCATTTTGCAGAGAAAATCAGGCCTTTGAATCTCATTTATTGGGAATCGGAATTAAATAAGTTTGACTGATGTAAACAATTTGTTGCTATTCTTGATAACTCCACTGTTGCCATGAGACCCCTTCAAGTGTTATGTCACAGAGCTCGCAAAAAATGTGTCATAAAACCTTCCAATTCCAGGTTCCTGTCTTTTTGAAGGAAAATACTGTTTTTTGTAGTCCCTCTTTAGCCTTGTTACCCGGAAACACGTTTCCACCCCTAATGGCCAAGTTTCGGAAACTGAAACGGTTTCAGGGATGGGGGGACTGCAGGAAATGTTTCCAAGCCGTCCCCGACCAGGCAAAATTTTAGGAAATGCATTTCGGAAATGGTCAACGAGTTTCCGATCTGTGTTGATCTTCCCCGGGACGGCTGGGGACGGCATGCTGTCCCCTGACCGTCCTGGGGACGAGATGCTGTTTCCGATGGCAGGAGGGAATAAAAGAACGTTTTATTAATATTATTATTTGCAATTCTTTTTTGAGACGCTCGGGCCCTAAAACTATTAAAATATTAAAATTTAATACGTTATAATGTTATACTTATAAATTATAATCTTATGAAATCACATTTTTCCTGTGTTCGCACGATTCATATCTCGCAGGTTATAAACTTATAAATTATATAGTATATAGTATATACTATATTTCCTTCCGCCTTACAGAGAAAAAACTGTGGACGGCAGAGAAATAATAGAGCCTGTGCTCAGAACAAAACAGTGAACACGGCTGTGAGTATGAGCAGCGAAGAAAACGGCTGTGACATTATATGATACATTGACTTTGAAGTTTCAGACTTTGAGTCTTCTGACATTATATGATACATTGACATAGATGATTGAATCTTGATTTATGATATGATACTTCAACTGTAAGTCTTTAACTTTTCATTTTGTTGAAACTTGCAGCCTATGTGCATTTTGATATATGATACAAATCTATGATACTTTTCATTGTTTTAATGAATTATATCTATGAATGTATGAAATTGAAATTTGAACTCTCATTCGATTCATTTGATGTCATCCTATGTTCCTATTCTATGTTGATTGATTTGATTGATTTGATGCTATGTTCTATGACGATTTGATGAATGACATTGATCATTGATTCTGTTATACTTATTATGTTGCTATGATGAATGTTCCAATGTTATGTAATTCTGAAATTCATATATATATATATATATATCCGTCCCCTGCTCCGGCAAATAAAAGACATCCCACAAACCTGTTTCGCTGCCCCCCGTTCCGGAAACTCGGGGTAACATAGCTCTTAAGTTATTCAATTTAAAAGCTTTGTGGCCTTATCTGCTGTGACCAACTTCAACGTGTTTGAAATCAGGATCTGTTGTGCTCTTGATCTATTCTAGTCTATATACAAGAAGGGGTGTTTTAAGTACCTTCTTTTAGGTTTGTAAAGTATCTTTCAAGCTGCCCACTGCCCCTTCTTATGAGCATTCAAAAGACTTATGTGTTTATGTCTTCATTGTGCGATTTTTTTGTAAAGAATTAAAGATGTTTTGTATTGCTGGCCTCTTATGCTACCAGATTGCTCTGGATTTCTGCCTGCAGAAAATCTCCCTTTTTTTTGATCAACCAGTTTTTGTTAACTTGATTCTTGGAATTCAACTGCTGATTTAACTGATTATCCTTGATGCATATTTGTGGAGCTGCTAGCTCTTCTTAGGACCATTTACTTTCATAAAAGAAACTCCAAAATGTTCTCAACTCCATTCTTTTACCTTTTATAGTTATTTTCCTGTTTTTTATTTGCTCTATGGCAGGAGTTTGAAGTTTAATTTATGCTCAATTTTCTGTACAATGTTCTATTTTTTCTGTTGAAGGTGTTCTTTTAGTTATTCTTCCACCAGTTTGTGGCTGCTGTAGTTGTTTCCTTTCCCTTGGATTCCCTGGTCTTCAATTCCTCATTTTTTTCTCCTTCGCTTTTTCCCTTAGATGGCTTTATTTTGTGCCAGTTTCTCTTGTTATGGTGAAGGACAAGCTTTTGTGAAATGACTTTGTTGGTGACAATGCATCAAAATGTAATGTTTTCACATTTTAACAATTGTTCCCATGTTATTCGCAAGAACTCTACGTGGACTTTTTTTGGCAGAGATTTTTATAAATCTATGTCAATGCAGAAAGTTACAATAGCAAGTGTTTGTGTACTCACTAGTAATATCCCTACTATTTTGTAGCACTGCTTCTTCCTAGATTTGTTTGTAGATGATTTTTAACTTTGTTATAGCATGTATGGTAATTTTCATTAGGTTGAATGTTGGAAACCAATGTGTCACGAACAAGCCTGATTTGATCATGACCCACCTATGCTGCTGCCACAAGAGTTCTTAATTCTAGGCTCCTAAACTCATTAAAAAGATGTCGAACTTTTATATTGTACCAGTCTTTTTTTTCCAAAAGGAGAATAATGCTTTCTCATTAGTTCTCTGTAGTTGTCAAATCCAAAAGCTTTGTGGTTATGTCCTTTGTGATAAACTGCTATGTTTTTGCACTTGTGTTGAGATCAGGATTTGTTGCGCTCCTGAAATATTTAAGTCTGTCTCCTTCTGGACTGTTAAAGCAACTGGGGTTGCTTATTTGTCTTCATTTTAGGACTATTGTGTAGAAATATTGGGGACTGTTTTTGTTAATGTTTTCGAACAAGAATATATAGATGCAATATACAGAAAACCAGAAAAGCATACGAACAGATGACACGATGATTTACCCTGGGAAAACCTTCCTACTTGAGGGAAAAACCCAGGCACACCCGAAAAATAGATCCCTTTATTGCTAAGTTGCCGGTTCGGATTCCAGTACGGATGCGGGTTCAAGATTTGGGTTCGAAATTCATCCAAATTTTTTTTGCGGTGGGTTCGGATGCGTTTTGGGTTCGTCCGTACAAGAATATATATATATATATATATATATATATATATATATAGCAAATAATTTCATACACCACTATGCTATTATTATAGCAACGTAGCAAAATACAGATGTTTTTAGTCAAATAAAACAATATTTCAATAAACAGTTATAAATAAATCCACTCTTAATTCTAAATTTGCACAAAAGACTTTGCATTGAGTCGCCATTTACAATATCCAAATACTCCATTCAAATACAAGGATAATAACTGAAACCTTCCCTTTATTGTAAACCGCCATATGAAATATCCATATATCCATGTATAACTAAATAGCAGCTTTCAATCACTATCTAAGATATTGACTTACAGACTACACTGTAGACTAACTACTATACCAGAAAACCAGTCATAAAAAAAACTGAGTCTACACTTAATAAC
>MU227039.1:841944-877128 GCA_018584345.1 Thuja plicata
CAAATCTGCACTACTGTTCCTTTCTTGGCACTAAAAATGATGAACTAAACTTGTTCCATCAATGCTCTTCATGTCAATCTGATAAATACCTTGCTATTCTGACAATTCTGACAAGTAGTTTGAGACTGGAAAAAATATTCCCCTTTGCAAGATTGATGAAATTGACAAATGCTCCTTGGTTCTTTGGAAATGAATACTCTTAGTTTGAACCAAGACTCTTGAATGTCTTTCCTTGCTATAATAACTATTCATTTTACTTTGAAATGGATCTACTGTTCCAGCTTTATTGTGAATTAATCATCAATATTATGCCAAAAGATTTTACTGCATAATATTTTGAACTTGAGTTCAAATTTCAAAAGTTGATCCACATTCCAGCATATAAGTCTGACAAATATCTTGACAGAAATTTTGAGTATGAACAAAATTTTCCCATTTTCTGACAAGCTTTGCGAAATGTGATCAATTCAGTTGACACATACAGTATTCTGAAATTGTTCCTGTAGCTCTATTTACTGTACACATCTCCTTTTGATGCTGAATTTGCAATTTGACATGTGAAGTACAACAAGACATAAATGTTTTCCCATTTGTTAATGAAGTTCGAGCATGGGCTCATGACACTCAAAAACATCAAAGTGTTAATGACTGAGGTTCGAACACGGGTTCGTGACACCCAGTCATAACAAACTGTGAACATATAAATCATAATGTTATCTTGAAGCACTATTTAAAATTCAGCAATTAATCATTCAAAACTTGAAAATGTACTTTGGAAAACATGTAATCAACATCTGTCTTGCATTATGAAGCAATTATTTCTTTGAAAATCAGCAATCTGGTACTTCCTGTAGCAACCTGGCACTAAAAACCAGCTTGTTCTGCATCTTGAAAATGACTGAAAATGTAAACCAGTCAGCTGTTATCTGCAAAATAGTTGGTTAATCTTTCAAATAACATCAATATGAAATACATATTCTGAAAAAGGTTTCTCAGTTCAGAAACATACTAAGTCCCTTTCATTCAGATACCTAGTTAATCAAAAGAAAATATACACCACAATAGTCATTAGTAGCGAAAGGTTTCATGTTTTAGAAACACGTCCCTTTAACACTACCTTATAGTGAGTGCTGGTTTATGTTTTCTTGTTACATTTATTATTTCAGATTGATATGCAGATAGAAATAGATAGCTGATGTATGTAATTGTTTCTCTTGCATTGCTTAGATCCGTCAGGATCTAACCATTGTTCTTTTTCCCTTTTTCATGTAGATATTTGCCCTAAGAACCTGAATGCTGATGGAGACTCGGGAGTGACCTAGATGCAGATGAAGACCTGACAGAGCTACCAACAGAAACAAGATACAAACACAAGGCAATGCATGGGACCCCTATTCCATACCTCAGTTTTTTATTTTCATTTGCAATGTACTATGCTTATTGAAACATGAAATATGAATCAAGGACATTTGTACTACATTCTTATGAATGCACAATGTAATGATAAATGATGAATTTGAATTTGTAATAATTTGATCAATACTTAGAGTACATAAAATGAAAATATGATAATAAATGTAGTAAGTGAATGCAAATCATCAAAACCTATAAGATAGTGTTAAATGGATAACATGTACATGCAAATTTCTCTTTTAGTGCCTATTTTGTTGTATGATTAAATTTTGGATAACAGTACTCACTTAGTTGACATCAATGAAAACCAACTAACAATATCTCAACATAGTACCAAATACCAACAATACATAATCTGAACAATCTCTCCCTTTGGCATTGATGGAAAACATATACTAACTCAAGCATATGCTAACAATTGTGTACTCATAATATCAACTTATGACTCTCTACCTACACATACTCTCCCTTACATACTCTCCCTTTGAAAACAATGACAAAGTCTTACTGAATTCAATATATGTAGACAAAATATTATTTACATCTTTTCAAAAATTACCTTGAAGTGAATCTTTTTCAAACTCAAGGTTGTTTCCCATAGCTTCTGCAAGTAACCCATAGAAATGATTTTCTCAATTAAACTCGAGGCTAGCTCTTCCATGCTATTTAAAGTGTTCATGTCTAGTAAGGAAAATATAGCTTCTTCCTTCTTCACATTCAGTTGCATCACTTCTAATGTAGGAGATAAGGTGGATTGAAGTTCTAGTAGAGTGACCATTCTCTGCTCTTGCTCAATTTGAATCTTCTTAACCTTGTTGTTGATTTTCTTTACCTGATTACTGTAAGTTGTGAAAGAACTTGATAGTGGATCAAGTTGATCACTTCAATTCTCCAATTCCTTCACTGCTTCAACTCATCTTTGTTCCAAGTCTTGAACAAAGGTTAAATACCTTGATACCTTGACAATCAGTTGACCTACCTCAGTCAAGATACTTTTAACTCCCTCTATCAAATTTGGTAATTTGATCCTATCTTTAGTAATATTTTCCATCATCTTTCCTATCATCTTCTTTTCTAAATTATCCTCTGCATTCTTCACTGCAGATGACTGTGAATTTGGACCTTGATGTAAAATAGATTTCACAAGAGTGTCCATCTGATCAATAGGTTGTCATCTTCATCATATGTAACCTCAAGAACTAACTCATCTAGGATGTCTCTAGCTTGTCTTAATACTTCTGTCTTCTTCTCCTTCTTTGATTTCTCCTTGTTCTTTACATCTTGAATCCTTAATTGTTTTGAAAGTTTCATCAGTTCTTTTGGTTTTTGTTTGGATATATCTACCGGTGTAATCAATAAATATTCTTCATCAATTTCATCTTCATCTTCTGCAATAGTCATTGGTTTATGTCTCATGATTGCACTAGATACTACAAGACTTAATTTCTTTGCAGTCTCAGGTTCTGCTTCAATCTTCTTTACAGTCTCCTCCTACTTACTTTCATCAACATTCTCCACTTCTTTCTTAGAAATCATCTCCTCTATAGGAAATGGTGAGGATGAATCCTCTTTTCCTGTCGTGTCAATAGTTTCAATCTCATCACCACCGATTTTTGATAGACTGATATTCTATGTTGCAATGTCTTGCACCAAGTTAGGAATGTCTAGAACAATATTCCCAATTGTCTGATCTACATAAAATGTGTCATTTCCCTGTATTGGCTCATCTAATTCTGCATGAGATTTTTTTGTTTGAACTGCTACCTCCTTTATCTATTGTAGTTATTTCCATGTCTTAACTATTTCATCATGTACATTCTATGTTTCATCAATTAGAAGTCTAGCTGCTCTGCTCTTAATATTTAATTTTTTCTTGTGAGAAGTAATCATTATCTTAGCATCTTCTTCACACAACTCAGGTTAAACTTGGATAAGTGTTCTTTCCACAATCTCTCTATCCAATTATAATGCAATGCTCCATCTGGCATCAATCACCTGATATAGCTCATTAGGGATGCAAGAATGGATTTCTAAAGGTGTTCTGCAAAATTTATGAAAATGATATAGAATAAAATCTTCTATCTTCTTCTTATCTTCACTGCTCCCCAAAATATATATTTTTCCAATAGTAGAAATTCTACCACTATACTCAATACCTTTTACAATATCATCAATAAAAGAGGCCAACAATGTTTCACCATTCTTCTTCTATTCAGAAGCATCCTTATATGATTCTGTCCCTTTTTTATCAGTTAATTTTTGCTTCCTCTTATAGATTGTCTTTGTAGTAGAAGTGTGTTGTCTTTTCTTCCTTGAGGATTCCTTTTCAGACTTAACTTCACAAGTAGTTGGTCTTCTTTGTTTTTTCTTAGCTACAGTTAGGGTTGTAATGGTGCGAGATGTTCTAGAATCACTACTACCAAAATTCTATTCTTGATTAGATACCATTCTTCTTATTTTTCTTTCAATGACTTGTTTCTTCAATTCCTTTTGAATTTTAGAAACAACTTCATCACGAGTTACAAATATTTGTGCTTGTTTGTCTAAAGGTTTTGACAAAATCTCATCAACATGAAAAGTTACTAAGCCAATTTCAACTTCATAACCCATAGGAGGAATCCAACAAGCCACTTTCAACTTCATAACCCATAGGAGGAATCCAACATGTCCTAGGTTCCACAACTTGCACAATACATGAATTCGCGTCTACAAGAAAAAATATCTCTCTTGTACTTCTCTACAGTGCTAGCTGGAATCCTTTCTCGTATATGCATTATAGATTGGAAATATTTGAAGTAACTCCACATGACCTTATTGAAATTATTCCCTAATTCCTTTATGAATTCACTTATTTGCATAACTACCGGTTTTTCCTTTGACCATATAACATTTCCTTTACCGGGGAAGAGCTTTTGAACATAGAAAAACATACATACCAATATAGCTCCATACTTGAATGATTGTATCTTGTCTTTCTTTCTCCTTTCCATGTTTTCCATGAATTGACTTCTCGTCATCTCACATATATCATATGTTGAATCGTCCTTCACAATCCAATAAGCAACATGAATAACTCCACCAGGCACACTGTTAACTCGAATGGACTGGTAAACTTTGTATCCTATCACCATAGATGTGAAACGAACTTCCTTATCTGCAATATGATCAATTTTCATTGCTCTCCCATATAGTTTGGACTTGGTTAGTTCAGTGACCAGATGAGTAGACATCGTTCTTAATGTACATTCCAAACCTTGTGCTCGGAATCTTGTGACTGCGAATTAATGTCTTTGAAATCTTGTGCGGTCTTTCCAACCAGATAAATTGATCGTACACTCTATTCAAAACATAAAAATTCCAAGTGGGATGGAATTTGGTAGGAATATCCACAACATAAATCAAACCCTTCTCCTGTAGATGCTTGTGCTCAACTTTCAACTTTCCATTGATGTACATACCATTGTATTCTTTATGGATTGCTTCAGCTCCCAATTCTTCGATTATACAATGGATATAAGAACAAACATCTTAAATCAACATCACACCATGATGGATAATGGATAGGGCACCAGACATATCAATCTTAGCTTCTTTTCTTGGATGGATTTTGAATACGGGTCGAGGTTCCTCAGAAATGTTCACCAGAACTGGTGTATCATTGTTTTCAGCCATTGCAACCAACTACAACAACACACAAATATAACCATATACTAAAATGATATCTTACAAAACATAGGTACAATACACAGGTTAGTGTTCACAAAAAATCAAATTGAAGCTAACTCAAGATCTCAATCACCAATTTAACCTTTTGCACACACTAGCTCAAGATAGCTTTCGAATTCTCAATTGAAAGTAAGAGTGTGAAAAGAAATTACTTGTCCCTTTATATGTCGCTAGGGAAATAGACGTTGCATACATCAACAATAGGAATAGTGTCACATCACCGATTAACACTTATCCACGGGTTGGTACCCAACCGACAGTAATAACCGCTATCAAATAGACATTTAAATCTCAGTGCAGTCTATACACAATCTCAAAAAAAATAAAATCATAGAAACTTACACCATAATGTGCATATAGATCTTTACCGCTCTTGAGTCTAGGGGACCAGTAATGGATTTTTCTTTAAGTGCTCCCCCTAAGAAAATAATATGATTAGTTTACCGATGGAACTTCCACATTTCCTGAACTTGTAGAGTTCTCGGTCAACTAAGAGAAATTTAGTTCACCTTTCTTCACCCATTTCATCTTCATATCACTTCTGACTTTTTCAACATCCTAATTTTCTTTTCCATATTCTGACTGATGAGGAGATTAGTTCTTAAACCAAAAATCTTTAGCCAGATGACCTATCTTATGACATAAAAAACATGCCATACCTGTTGACTTCCAAGGACCAATATTAGCTCTCATAGTTCTTATTCTGCAATTTATTGCTTGGTGTCCATAGCTACCACATACAAAACATGTAGTGTTGAATTGTCTTTCCCTTCTTATAGTATTCATCGATGGGACTGGTGACCTAGGTACATATACTCTTGACCTACAATTTTCAGGTTTGTGTCCATAATTATTGCATGAAAAACAATATCCATGAAAGTTACCATCACTGTATTTAATTCTGGATCTACACTCACATGTAGCATGACCATACTTGTGAAAATTGTAACAATTCCCATTAAAAGTCCAAGGTCTATTCATCATTATGCTTCTACACACATTTGTAGTATGACAAAGCTTTCCATATTTATAGCAAGTCTGTTTGTTAGGTCTCTTACCTGATTTGATTGGATCTTCCTTCTGATCTTTCTATGCCTCCTTAGGTTCAACATTAGAGGACTCTCCAAATTTGAATGTTTCTTCTCCTGAATAACCTAAACCGATTGTATCTATGTATCTTCTTTGAATCTTCAATTGTGCATCAAGATTTTGTGAGATTTCATTGTATTTTCCTAGTTTTTCATTTGCTTCTTTCTTAGTTTCAAGTTCTTTCCACAATGACTCATTCATCTTCCTAAGTCTGTCATTCTCAACTAATACTTCTGTAGCACTATCCTGCATTTGATTTTGATATAGGATAAATTCCTATCTTAGTTTGACAATATCTTCACCTTTTTCTTTTAGGGCACCATCAACAACTTTCTTGGTAGCATCTGCACTCCTTTTTTCTTCCGGATCTTCACACATCCCGACAGACAAACTTTTAAACTCCCTTCTCAGATTATCCATATTTTCTTTAAGCTTCTTGTTCTTTTCCAACAAATTCACCACTAATTCTTCAAATTATTTAGATGTAGTTCCTTCAGACAATTGTTCTATGTAGTCTTGACTCTCACTAAGTTGATCAACAAATTCTCTCCTCTTTGCAAGAGAATATCTCATCTTTTCCTTTAGCTCCCTGATCACCCTTTTGGCATTATCAAGTTTCCTCTCATACCTATACTCTTCCATAGTAGTGGATCTTTTCCAAAGCTGTTAGACTTATCACCAAATAGGACCTAAGCTTTGATACCAATTGTAGGAATTATAGGTACTAAGAGGGGGGCGGCGGGTGAATCAGTACAAACAAATAATGAACTAATTCTACTAGTAAACCAAATAACTGTTGAAATACTTCCCAAGCTATAAATTAAATAGCTTATGAAAATATATGAAAGAAATTAATATCAAGCATCCAAAAACTCATCACACATAACAATGACATTTTCATGTGGAAACCCTTGTAAGAGGGAAAAAACCACACTGGGGATGACATCCACAAGCACAATACTACAATATACGAATTTGCCCTGTTAGGAGCTACAAATACCCTTTCTGAGGGTTCACCCTGTTAGGAGTGATTAGTATATTGTTATGAGTACAATAAGATCAACTATGATCTACCTTGCTAGAGGATTTAAAACCTCAATAAACAAGTCACCCCATTAAAGGATTTACTAAAAGAACTTGTTAGAGTCCACCAGGTTAAGGGATTTCGCCTGCTGCAACTATTAAGAAAACAACAAGATAAGTGATCTAGATGTAGTAGTGATTGCTTTTACAGATCCTATAATTTCTTTATACTCTATACCTCTATACTTTGTAACTAATCTCTTCTCTCTCTCCTCTTTGATCACAACTTCAACTATAAAACCCTAATCACCCAAAACAAAACTCTTCAACAACAACAACTCTCTCTATTTCCTTATAAAAACAACTTGCACCAACCTAAGAATGATCTTCAAATTGATTTTCTGATATAATACCATGTGTCAAATGTAGACCTTATGGCAAGACATATTTTCAATTAGTTCCAAAACACTTAGTCATTCACATGGTTACAGTGTTAACCGAGCTAAGCCGTTGCAGTGTCAACCAAGTAACTAGTTCCAAGTAGTGTCTGCCGAGTCACCAGTGTTAACCGAGTTGCATACCATCTCCAAGTGATCAATGTGGACCAAGCACCCAGTGTCAACCAAGAGCCAGAGTTTCCAAGTTCACTGTATCGCCCGAGTGTCAGTATATTACCCGAGTGGATTATTGGACCTGAGTATCAACAGTGGGCTGACTTAGTAAATATTGTTTGATACTATTTAATATGATAGTAGCCGAATTATGGGGGTAATTGATTTGGATAGGTATATATGTAAGACATTTTATTGGACTGAAAAAGTGTCTTACATATATACCTATCCAAATCAATTACCTCCATAAGTCGGCTACTATCATATTAAATAGTATCAAACAATATTTACTAAGTCGGCCCAATATTGATACTCGGGTCTAGTAATCCGCTTGGGTGATATAATGACACTCGGGCAACACAATGAACTTGGAAAATCTGGCACTCGGTTGACACTGGGTTCTTGGTCCACTTTGACCACTCGGAGATGGTATGCAACTCAATTAATACTGGTGACTCAGTAGACACTGCTTGGAACTAGCTGCTCGGTTGACACTGCAACTGCTTAGCTCGGTTAACACTTCAAGATGTTGGATCGGTTAACACTGTAACCATATGACTGACTAAGTGTTTTGGCACTAATTGAAAATATGTATTTCCATAAGGTCTATAATCTCCCCCTTAGGAATTAGTGACAAAGACACTCATCCATGATAAAAAAATTTTAGTTGCAGAGCTTATGATGGAGTTGTCTGCAGAAATTCAGATTGAGTTGCACATCCTGAAGGTGTTGCAAGACAATTGGGACAAGACTTTGTCTCAAATTTTAAAGGTACATAGTGATTTCCTTTCACATTTTGGTATTACCTTGTAGATATGCATTTTTGGCATTTGTGTCAAAAACAAGGGGAATGATAGGATATATATATGCATACAAAAAGGAAATATAGAGTATATCAGAGGGTATATATATGAGGAAATACATGTACACCGAAGAGGAAGATATATATAACAGAGTTAGAAAAATAGTTTTGAAAAATAAAAAAAAGAGTCAGTTGCAATCGAGTTGCAGAGTAGTAGTCAAAACTGAGCTAGAACCCAAGCACATGGAAAGGGGGAGTTTTGACTTATCAGTTTGTTTGATCAGATTTTTTGGTATGATAAGTGTTTTTATAACTAATGCAAAAGGGGGAGATTGTAGACCTTATGGCAAGACATATTGTCAATTAGTACCAAAACACTTAGTCATTCATATGGTTATAGTGTTAACTGAGCTAACAACTTGAAGTCTTAACCAAGCTAAGCAGTTGCAGTGTCAACTGAGCAGCTAGTTCCAAGCAGTGTCTGCCGAGTCACCAGTGTTAACCAAGTTGAATACCATCTCCGAGTGATCAATGTGGACCAAGCACCCAGTGTCAACTGAGTGCCAGAGTTTCCAAGTTCACTGTGTCGCCCGAGTGTCAGTATATCTCCCGAGTAGATTACTGGAGCCGAGTATCAACATTGGGTCAACTTAGTAAATATTGTTTGATACTATTTAATATGATAGTAGCCAAATTATGAAGGTAATTGATTTTGATAGGTATATATGTAAGACACTTTGTTGGTCTAATAAAATATCAATCATTAGAACAACATTGAATACATGTATCAGTGCGAATATGAAGAGGCAGATTGATTAGAAGGCTACAATAGTATAAAGGAACAAAAAAGAACCATCTATCACATTCGGTTGATCAGTACTACATCAAAGGATCTTAATCATCAAATCAAAGTTGCATAGAAGATCATTCACTGCTTCATCCTAACAGGTGTATAGGTCAAAATCCTTTAACAGGGTGGACCTAACAGTCCTTCACAAATCTCCTAGCAGAGTGCATACTTAACTGTATTGTATAAATCCTTTCACAAGGTGGACCTAATAGTCCTTATTTATCCTAACATGGTAGATCATCAGAAGTGGACATTTGTAAGCCTTAGCAGGCCATTTGTTATTGCAGTTCTAAAGCTTGTGGGTATCATCCCCACCCCAGTTTTACTTTCTATGTGGAAGGTTTCTGGGTCACCATATCTTGTGTCAAGTGTTATGAATGTTTATTTCTTTTTTGTTCCATGCATGCAATTAGATTAGACAATCTAATAAACGATAAAAGTAAAGAAGTTTTATTGGTTCTTGATTCACCCCCCTCACTAGTCACCTAGCCTACAATATATTTCCAACATCAAATTGATAATCTTGATGAAAGAAACGATTCATCATGATCGCGCTAGGTTAAGATAAGATCTACAAGTTTATATCTCCAAGGTAGTCAAACACATTTTGACTCCTCCAATGCAATACCTCAAATCTATCTTAAATGATTGCACCAATCTTGTAAATACCCATATATTAGATGTATAACCTTTATTCCATGTCATCAAATCATTGGAAATGATCGCATACACTTTACCACTCATTGATCCGCGATCTACTAGCTAGATCAAGAACATACGAGTTCTACCTGTCTTAGTGTCTATGACACTTAAAAATCTATCATTGCTCAACCAAATAAGTTGTGGTTGGAACCACTTTTCAATGTAAACCGGTTAAAGATAATTTTGTGACCGCTCCTCATAATTCTTTTTGTACCATGACCACATCCAAAGTGATGTAAGTGTAGTCTACCAATCTTCTGGACTTAACCAAATTTCAGTAAGACCTTCTTACCGATTGTATCTTCACTTTACCTGTTGAATATTAGGAGTTGTACTCACTTAATTGACATCAATGATAACCAACTAACAATCTCTCAACATAGTACCAAATACAAACAATACATTATGTCAATACTAACTCACTAAGAAGGAACCAATGCCTCATGAGTCCAACATCATCATAAAATATATATGCATAAACCCATCCAAGCATAAGGTAAGCACCACCAATCACATAAAGCTACAATGAGGCATCCAAAGCTATACCAAGGCATCATAAAGGAGTTCTAATCCAAATGCACAAAGGCACCACCACATACATATTTCCAAAACTACATCCAAAAGGATGTCATGTAGGAAACAAGTGAAAGAGGCACTACAATATACATATACATATACATGTGTGTGTATCAATATATATCGATATATTGTGTATAACACACACACATACACATATATGTATCTACAAAAGTATAATTATATCTTTATATATATATGAGCATGTGTGTGTAATATTTTATATCAATTTAATATTTGATAGTGGATTATTCATATATTCATACCCATTTTTAAATTTTTTAAAACATGGGTGATGGTAAAAATTGATAATTCAACACAAAATGTGAAATTAATATTATCCTCTTTTTTTGTTGAGAGAACTAAAGGTCACTTGTTTATTTTAAATCATAAGAACAATGCAATTTGGTTTATTTGTTTGTTTATGTTGCAAACCTTGCTACACTCTATAAGAGATGTAGGGCCATCTATATAGAATGAAGCTAGAGGAAGCAACATTCTAGTTGCTTGTGGGTTCAAATGAAACGAGTGATGACTTTGATTTCTAAATGAGAAAAATGAGGATTATTGATTGGGGTATGTGTTGTGTATGTATGAATTGCCATATTTTTTATTGTCCCCTTCCAAACTTTCCCTAGAATCACAATTTCAACAAATTAGGGTTAGAGTTAAATCTTTATGAAGAAAAAATGTCTCCTTAAACAATGTGATCCTAGAGTTGAATCATGTAATAATAATCAAAGAAACGCATACATATGTATATGAACTTATATTTTTTTAGGGTTATAAAAGAGCACATGACATTCATATAATATCTATAATATTATAAAACACATTAGGGTTTCAAGGAATAAATATGATAGGTCCGCTTGAAGCAATATCCACACTAAGCCCAAGAGTGGATTAGTATTAGAGCCCTCTTGGCCCTAGTGTGAAAGCAACATGGACATCCACTAGGGTGGCCTAATTAGTAGGGTTCTTGTCCCTTCTTTCCCTATCCATGCCTCATCCTCCTAAAGGAAGAAGCCATCATTTTAGAGTCAGAGAGGAGATTGTAAAAGGGGTTTCTTGATTGTTTTATCTAAGACCAAGAGAAAATTGGCATCACGACCCTCTTGGCCCCAGGGGTATGCAAAATGGACATCCCTAGATTGGCCTACTTAGATAACCATCATATAACTCCCCTCTTACACTACCTAACTTTCATACAAGATAGATTTTAAATAGTTTCATCATCAAACATATGCATTTTATATACCATCGTATGAATATACATATATAAGAGACAATTATTATTTATCTATGCATAAGCAATATATATATATATATATATATAGAAAAAGTAGTTATAATATTATAGTGTCTTGAAGAAAATATCTTGGAAATTATCAGTCTACTTACAATTGAAGAAACAATAGGAATGAGAGGGAGGGGTGAATCAATCTAGACCATAATAAATTTAATTATCACCATAAGCAATTATCTCTTATGAATCAATACAGTAGAAAAATATGATCAACACAAGAACACCAAATTTTTGTGGAAAACCCAAGAATGGGAAAAACCACGGTCAGAATTTAACTCACTATATGAATAAATATTATTAAAATGATTAGGATCATTTCCTAGACTCACACAACTAGAGCTCACTGCCTTAGGGAAAGTTACAAATGGCTTGTTTAATTGAAACTCACCAGCTCAGGATTAGATACAAAATGATCTACTAGGGGACTCATTTTTAACAAGTAGCATGAACTTCATAAATGAAATAAGGATCTTCTGAAAATGAATCAACAACAACTAGTCTTTGAATTTATTTCTTTGATGCTTAGGTTATTGTACATCTTCTTATCTTCTCCCTCTTCTTTCCTTTATACAATGCACTTTTCTACCTTTTTCCACACTTCTCCACACAAACTTCTTTTTTCCTTGAATGCATTCCTTAAATATATGATAGATCATCAAAAGATTCAATATAAGTCATCCTTAACCAAGATAAACCAATATTATATAAGATAGGCTATCCAGACCCAAGAAACATGAAGCGATACACTCCATAAGAAAGAGGGGACCCAAAAAAACTTTCTTTATATAGACCCAATGTTTTGCACTTCAAACAAGGCCATCTCTGAAACACAATGTGTAATAATAGGTAATTAAAGCTTATAAAACTCGTCAACCAAAAAACAAATTTTGAAGTAATCTTGAATCATTCAGATCTCCACGCACCACAGTTAGACCCAAATTAACACCTTAACATTAATTATGAATTATAACCAAACCAAAAGAATAATCCCAAATGATGTAGCACATTTGGATACATAGGAACATAACATAATTTAACATATTGAGTATAAAACATTAAGGCTCACTTGTGAACCCCAAGCATCACCAAAAAAACATACTATATGATCATGAAGGAATACAAATATCATTCAACAACACTATATCCAAACATATCCAAAGGAAACCAAAGATACTATGAACCGGTCTGATATAGCACACTTCTTATCAGAGAACATTACCAATACTAGAGTATTAACCTTATCTTCAACTGTAATACAAATGTTACCACAAGTAGTAGATGAAACCAAAAAGTATAAAGCCGAATTTCAATAGATGATCAAAACCACAAAGGAAACTTTTGAACAATAGAAAACTAACAAATATCTTCTGAACCAAACCGATCATCTCGGCAAGTAGTGATCTCACACTCAAAGAACACCACCAAAAATGCAATTGTATACAGATCAAATCACAACAAGGGAGTAAAAAAAAAAATCCAATCCATCATCACAACCATAGTATCCAAAACACAATATAAGTGCTTGTAAGAAAATATTTCAGACCAAAAGAATTCAAGAATATGTGTATAAAATGTATACTATTCAATTAATTACTATCATGATTCCTGTTACCCATACTTGACTGACTAATTTGAATATAACTGCATAGAAAAGATCAACACATCATCCTTCCAATAAGTCTTCCACCAATACTTCTTCTTACAAGTTTGACATCAATGAAAACCAACATGCCATATTTGTAACAATCTCCCTCTTTGTCATTGATGACAACACTTGTGAACTTCTACCCAAACTTCTCCCCTTTTAACATCAAGGACAAAGGGAAACATTTCTTCTATTAAATCAAACTCACCGCTCCCCTTGAGATCAATAATCAAATTTAGTCCAAGAGATAAAAAATAAAGCTTTGAGTCTCTTCCCGACATATCTCTATTTCTGAAGAGAAGATATTTCAAACTGTAACAAGAACAATTATCCTAACCACTTGTATTGAGAGCAATCAACACTCAACAACGACGAGGGGAGAGAGATTTTGCAATTTGGTTCTCCCCTCAACACGTACACTATTTTTCAATCAGAATAAATAATCAACACCACTAGAGGGTGCAAATTCATCCTCAAACTTTTTTTCTACCTTATTTAATTCTTTTATCCATAACTTCTACATTTTTTCTTTTTCTTTACTAACATTGATTTTCTTTACCAGTCCATTGTTTTCTTCAAATCTTCTTCTACAAAATTCTACAATATGACCAAGCCTGTTGCAGCTATAGCATATTATATCACCTTGTGGTCTTCCTCTATTTACGTGGTTATTGCTTCTTCCAACAATCTTTTTTATCTTGCATTCAACAACTTTGTCTCCATGCATCTTACAAAAACATCCATTGAAAGTTTTACCATATTTGATAAAATGTTCATATGTGCTACAACCATTTTTTTTTTTTTTTTATCTTACTCGTACATTCAACTAGCATATGTCCACATTTATTGTGCAAGAGTAGCATTTTATATTAACTTATTGACTTTTGGTTCAACTTCTGCAATCACTAAATCTATGATTCAACTTATAGTATGAAAAAAAATTACTAACAAAATTAGAGAAATACTTGTTTTTCATAGAAGGAGAACTCCTAAGTTCTTTTCTAAACCAAGTGAGATTAGTTTTTATCTTATCTCCTTTAATCATAGATATATTCTTAGATCCATTTCTTCCATTGTCCTTTTTATGTTTTGCAAATATTTTATCCCTGTTATCATCTTTGGACTCCTTGTTAATTTGTTTTGTGAACTGTTTTGCATCCAACTTCAGTGTTTTTCTTTCCTTTATTTGATTCTTTGCATTTGTTTGTATTAATTTTGGTTTTGGTTTCACTAATTGTACTTTTTGTGTTTTATTTTATGCATCTATTTCGGTCAATTCTAATATCGGTTTAATTGTTTGTATTTCTTCTGTTTGATTCTCTGCATCTATTTCAGCTAATTTTGGTTCCAAATTCAATGTTTATTTTTCCTTTGTCTAATTTTGTTCTTCTTCTTCAACCATATTTTCCCAAATCTTATCTTCATTTACCTTCCTTTTGGATTCATCTTCAAGTTTGCATATTTGTTCCATCAAATGGTTACTCTGACCATTATTACATATGCAATAAAAATTTCCACTTACTCTGACACCTTTAGAAACAATTTTCTCAGTATTTCTCTTTTTGATTTCACACCTAATTTTACTAAAGGTAACCTTTAATGCACATTTTACTAACACTTAACAAGTTATGTCTCAATCCTTTAACATATTAGACATCATTAATTTAATGCTTACTACTGATTGAGATGCTTCCTATCTCACATATAGAGACAAATTCTTTTCCTGCAAAACTCACAAATCCTCCATCTTACTCCTTAAGCTTTATAAACTTCTCTTTATCCCCCATCATATGATTTGAGCTTACATAATAAATAATGCATGTAGTAGGTTCTACTTTAGGATTAAGTGCATTCATCTTCACCTCTACTCTTATGAATATCTCTTTTTCACCTTCTTTTATATCTAGGAACAAGAGTTCTTCATTTGAATTGTTATCATCTTTATCCTTACATAGATTTTCCTCCATAATGCATAAGCTTCTCTTTTATTTGTCATTTTTATCTATCTTCTTTTTATCTTAAATGTCATAAGTATTTTTATTTTCATCATATCTGTTGAATTCTTCTTGATAAGGAGCCTTAGTAGCCAAATGACCAATTCTACTACAATTAAAACATTTAGAGACCTTTGTATTTTCCATTTCCTCTCATTATTCTTCTTACAAAGTTTGCTTCAATTTTTTCCATTTCTTCTTCAACTTCATCTCTAGACTTGACCAATGTTTTGAATACTACTTCCTTACTTTTTTTCTTGATCACATATATTTCAGTAATCTCAAAAGAAGATAGTGAACCAAGAAGTTGATACAATGTGTAGGAATTCAGATCATGAATTTCTTCAATTACATGTTTCTTTGACTTGTAGGGTTTAGGTAGAGGCATCAAAAAATTTCTCACTACTTCATTTTATTTAATTGATACACCAACACCCTTGATGACATTTAAAATCTCATTTATTCTATGAATATAGTCTTCAATGAACTCATCATCATCCATCTTTAGATTCTTGAACTTGTGCTTCATATTTGTTAGCTTGGCTTCTTTTGTTTTTGGATCTCCTTCATAAAAACTACTTAGTTTATCCCAAATCTCTTTCATTATGTTCAATCCAATGAATTTTCTGAATACCTCATCGCTCAGACAATTGACAATAGCACCACTAGCTTTTAAATTACTTTCTTAAGCTTTGATGTCATTCGAAGTCCGTGGTCCACTTTGAGGTGTAGTATAACTTTTTTTTTTATAAAATTTTATGATAATCTTTTTGAAGAGACTTTAAATGGAACTTCATACTTTCCTTCCCATAGGCATAATTTGTACCTTCAAACTCTGGAGCCTTAAACTCAAATCTTACACCATACTAGATCTCTCTTACATGGTTAAGATTTATAATAAGGGACCAAACTCTTACACCAATTGTTGAATGCACCACAAGACTGAGAGGGAGGGGGGTGAATTAGTATGAACCACAATTGTGTTGTGCTTCCAAAACTCACACCCCATTTTGGCTACTTGGCCTAGTGGGGACCCCCTTTATTTTTATTTTTTGCTTCATTTTCATTTCCCTAGGTTCAAGTTGGTCAATCTCCCGGTGAGTCACATTGTGAGCTTCCAACTCCCGATAGTTGGGTACCTGTATAATTCTAAAGCTAGGTTTGTTTGGGTTGTTTTCTTCCCTTTTTCCTCTTTTTTTTTGGTTTTTGTCTTGGGTTTTAAGGTAGATCCCCTTAAGAAAGGTTTTTGAGTTGTCTTTTGGGATTTCAGGATTGACGTGTTCAAGTACCCTCGGGTCCCCAAATCCTGAAAGACCAGATAACCCGCACATCATTAGCGACAAGTCCAAAGCCCTTTCAAGATAGCGATGGTAGGGTGATCAGGGGTAACATGAGCCCCACAACCTTGAAACCCCAAACCCCGACCCCCCTTGTTTGAGAGTCGAGTGATGTCACCTAGAGATCAGCAATTTTTCCTATAAATAGGATGTTGACTTTCATTTTTCACACACCACAACTTCGAGCTTTCAAAACCCTATTGTGAGAAACCTAGTTTTTGATCCCCAAATGACCTCATACACTCACCTCATTGTGGATTTTGTTAATTTGAGGCTTCTGGATCAATCTTTCATGTGCGGTTCAATGACCTTACCTTCTTTTTTGGTTATGGTTTCGTACCCTTTCTTTGTGTTTTTTCTTTCCTTTTTTTCTTCTTCTAAGTTTTCTTGCATTTAGCTTAGGTGTTTTTGTCTAGTTTTGTTTGATTCCAACTTAGGTAATCAACATTTTTCACATCTTTGTGAGTTAGGGTTTTGTTTAGAACTTCAAACTTGGCATCATCTTGCAAACCCATCTAGCTTCTGGGCTATCAGGGTCTTGGAGCCCTGAAACCCTGAAAGGAGGGATGTGATCCAAAAACCACGATGCACCATATACATCTTCCAAACCCAAAATTCCTTAGGCATTTTCCTTGCAACCCTATCCCTTTCAGGCCATCAGGGTTTCGTACCCCCAAAACCTTGAAAGGGGAGTCGATGTCTGAAGCCTTGAAACCTTGTCCCTTTCTTCCTTTAAACCAAATCCCTTTGGGATTTTGGTGGTGCGAACCCCCAAAACTTTGAAGGATTCTCAAAGGTCTAAACCCCTAAAAAACCCTAGTCCTACATTAATTCTCATAGGCATTTCAAGGAAAGGCTCGGGGTTTCAGGGTTCTAGGTCACCAGAACCCCGAAAGGGGTATTCAGACCCTAAAGCCCTAAAACCCTAATATACTAACACCATGTTGATTGTCTTGTTTTCTTTGTGTATTTTATTAGTTTTTTAGCTTTCTTTTCTTTTCTTAGTAGTAGTTATTATTATTAGAGTAGTTTCTTTTCACAATTAATTATTTTTCTCTCGTCGTTAGATTTCATGTTTTTAATAAAATATGCTGACGAGAATTTTTTTATTTTAAGTTTAATAGGTATGAATTGTCCACTGCTAATGAAGTACAAATTCAAGGGATATTACCCAACCTCCAGGATAGTTAATCGCCACAACAAGATTACTGACACAGACATTGGCCATATGGAATTTAGCAAGCTCATGAAGAACATATCCAACCCTGTTGGCAGATCACCTGATGCAACTTCCATGGTGTACTCAGGCCTCGTAAATGTTTCCATACAACCAATCTCTATTCTTCCACCAAACCTTATAATAACTACTACAAAACACTATGACCCAAATGAAAGGAGGCTCAAGGAAAAAGAAGACGATGTCATGTTGGACATTAGGATAGATATTACTGAGGAGGTGTTTCACATTCCAAAAGTAGAATCATACATTAATGTTTCAAGGGAGAGGGAAAAACACTGCTATGCAAACACTCCTGATATAGCCTACAAAATCAATGAAAAATACCTTGAACGTGCAAAGAAAGACTCCAAATTTGATAAGATAGACCTTCACATGACATACCTAATGAAGGATATGAAGAATTGTGTTACCTTTTTGAGAAAAGTATATGGTCTCCCTTAGCCTAGGAAATTAGAGACATGGATGGTGCTACTAAAAAACACTATCAAGGGTAGGAAGAACAAGATTGATTGGGGTTGCATCATAAGTGACAATTTAGATGAACAATTGCAAAGAGTGAAGAGAGACCCAAGATTTTATATGACATCCTATGTGGTATATCTACTGGAAGCCCATGAAGAATACCTGGGCCTATATAAGAGGGGATCTCTCCAAGATCCAAATGTTTATCCCTATAATATATACCCTCAGTTGGTAAGAAAAGACAAGCTGGATGCAAACAATCAAGGGTACATGATAGTCAATGATGCCTTCACCTTCATAATCATCTTCTCTATTGAGGGAGATTATGCAAAGAGAATGTCAATGGATGCCACTCCTAGAATCAAAGATGTGAGAATCTATTTCATCTAATTTAGGAATTTTACGTACCTCGGGGTGACAAGAAGGACTCCCAATCCTAAGAAGACCTGAGGTACCCATCAGATAGGATTATCTTGATGGAAATGTGTACACAACTAGAAAGCGCCCATAAGCTCATTGTCCGTAAACAAAATCCATGCTTCACGTTCTCCATATCCACAGGAGCTTACTCAGTATAGGAAAGAAAAGTGGCTATGTCATTATGCTTGGAGTGGGATGAGTGGCCTCTCGATGAATTGAATATAGAGGGGTAATTTTGACCCTATTGGCACATTCAAAAAAGTGATTTGTGCTCACTACAAACACAAGCCCCATCTAGAAGACCATTGGGAATACTATATGGATGATTACATAGTTCGTATAAGAGATTATTGCAGACTCTCTCTTGAAAGATATACATTCCACTAGATGCATGGGAGAAAAATTTAGAGGATATTATATTTCCTATGTACAATAAAGATAAGAAATAAACTAAGGCAATGTTGAATTTAGAAGTGGATACCCCTGAAATTGATTCTATTAACCATAGGGAAAGGAATGTTGTTGAGTGCACCAAGTCAAGTAGTAGGTGGTGCAGGAGTACCTAAGGTTAGAAGCATTTTTAGGATAGAAAGCTTGTCGGTTTGTAAGGTGTTTTGTTCCACCATTTTTGTAATGACTGAGGTCAATCGGTGAACAAACACCATAGTTGCTAGATAGTTGTTTCCTAGCTTAAGTGTGTGTTGAGGTAGTTTCTAAACTTATGGAAATGTAATAAGGCTCTAACAATTGAAGATTGATGATCTATGGATCAGTGATACTGGTGTTCGGGAATGTTCGTCGGGAATGTCTCTTAGGAATGTTCGTCGGGAATGTCTCTCGGGAATGCTCATCGGTAATGTCCATCGTTGATGTTGGCCAGTGTCTATGTTTGTTTTTGGGTGTGTGATCTGATGCTCGCGGTTGAAGACCGACGACATTTATGTTGCTTAAAAAAGTCAACACTGACACTCGGTAATGTCGGTTAACAACCCATGAAATGTGGGATGTGACATTTGTGACCAGTTGGGTCACCTGCAACGACTCTCTACGTGTCATTTTTTCTTGGAATGAATAGGGACATCTATTTCAGTAATGAAAAGGTCATTTATGGCTCGATGAGGCCGCCTGTGTAAGGTGGTTGAAGTTGTCAAAGAGCACGAGATATTTTGAGGGTTTGATGTATAGCTAAAAGCTTTTGTAAGTAAGAGTAGTTAGGAGAGAAGAATAGAGGGATTGTAAGACAAAGAATACTGTACATTTAATAGATTTCAAAGAGTATTTATTTCCTTCTGTAATCTGTTATGTGTTCTATGTTTGATCTATTGAGCAAAGAGGTTAAACCCATCGGTTTAGCTTGGAGAGTGAATATTTCCTAATGGATTCCTTATTATGAATTAGTAGCTTTACAGTGTAAACCAGGTCTACAACGCATGAGGTGAAGATCTTAGTGACTTCCTCAAGCAAGGGTAAGAATATACCATATAAGATCTGTGCAAGAGGCCTTAGAGTAGAGTCAAGTTGACTCTTGGTATCAACTAGACCTACGTTTTACATCAGATTGGTATCAGAGAAAGTTAGAGAATTGGGCTTGTATTGTTTGGGTGCAATTTTTAGAAGAGTCTATAAATTCATCCAACATGGTGTCCAATGCAAAATTAGAAAGAGATGTCAGAGAACAAAGAGAGGAGAATGAACTCCTGAAGGAACAACTAGCCAAAATGGCATGCAAGATAGAAGAAGTGTAGCTTCAAACTACAATAGTCAGTGAACTAATGAGAGAAGCTGATTAGAAGGGTAAACAAGTGGCTAAGGAGGACATGATCCTAGAGCTAGACCCTATGCTTCAAGAAGAGCCATTCTTGAAAGCATTAAAGGAAATGAGTGGTAAGTCCTTAGAAGGTGTGCCCTTATTTAGTGGCAAAATGGATCCAGAATTAATAATGGAATGGATATAAGGAATTGAAAATCAGTTTGATTGTGATAGTGTGACTGAAGCTCAGAAAGTCAGAATAGCTAGGACAATATTGAGAGGAATTTCTCTCACTTGGTGGAAATTTTTCCAAGATGAAAGGGAAAAAGAAGGAAAGAAATCCATAACTAGTTGGAAAGATATGGTGGAAAAGGTGAAGGAAACTTACCTTCTTGATGATTATGAAGTGAAACTGCATAAGAAAAGGCAGAATCTGAGGCAGAAAGACTTAGAAGTCAGTGCCTATACAGAAGAATTCCACAAGCTATGCTTGAGATCCCATGTGATGGAAGAAGAAAGCCTAAAGGTGGCACGATATCAGAATAGCCTCAAATGGAATATTCAAGAAGAGATCAGTCTCTTAAGCCCCAAGACTGTCCACCAATGCTATCAATTAGCTCTCAAAGTGGAAGAGAAGTTCAAGAAGAAACAAGACTCAAATAGTATAGGCAGAGGAAGAGACAACAAAGGTCATAGAGGAGGATATGGAGGAAGAAATCCAAAATCTAAAAATCAGAGTGAGAACAAACTCACATAGAACCAAGGAGAACCTAGTAACACTAGAGGTGGTTACAACCGAGGAAGAGGTTCAACTAATAGTTCAAGAGGAAGAACTGATAGCCAAGAAAGAGGATCTTACTTCTCTTCGATGAAGTGTTATAAATGTCAATAGTTCGGGCATCCTACATATTGGTGTCATACAAAGAGCTCTACTTCACAAGGAGGAGAGAAAAGAGCTAATTATGTGAAAGAAGAGTCTTCTAGCAGCAAGACTGCAGAAGTCCCAGTAGGATTAGAAATGGGAGAGAATTTGATTGTTTAGAGAACACTCCTCAAAGAACCAATCAAAGAAGAGCCAAGCCAAAGAAGATCTTTGTTTTGATTCAACTGCAAGGTACTCGGTAAGGTCTGTAAAGTTATCATAGATTTAGGTTCTACTGATAATATAGTTTCCTTAGAAGCTATTTAAAAGTTAAAATTGACAAGGATACCTCACACTAATCCTTATAGAGTTACTTGGTTGAATAAAGATCAACATGTAATAGTCACTTAACAAGCTTGGGTATAATTTCCCATATGGAGGTATAAGGATAGAGTTTTGTGTGATATCCTACCCATGGATGCGTGTCATCTTCTATTAGGTAGACCTTGGCAGTATGACCAAAGTGCAGTGCATGATGGAGTTCAGAATTCCTACTCCTTCAAGAAGGATGGAATAAATTTTAGGGTACAATCAATCTTGGAAGAAGAGAAAGAAAAGAAAAGAGGTCCCAACCTACTGTTGGTCAGTGAGAAGGAATTCTTAAAGACATTGGAAAAAGATGGAGTAGGATTTTCTTTGGTTTTAAAACCAAATGGTGAAAACGGAAATGAAAGGGAAGAGTTGCCTTTAGAGATCCAAAGGTTTTTAACTCAATACCAAGCCATAGTTAGTGATGGTCAACCAGCTACCCTACCACCTGAGAGATCTATTAGTCATCAGATTGACTTTATCCCAGGAGCCTCACTTCCAAACAAAGCTACTTATAAGATGACCCCACAATAGAATGCAGAGATTTCTAACCAAATCCAAGAACTAATTGACCAATGGTTGATTAGAGAAAGCATAAGTCCTTGTGTTGTTCCTATAGTACTAGCCCCAAAGAAAGATGGTACTTGGAGGTTGTGTACCTATTCCAGGGCCATAAATAGGATAACTATCTGGTATAGGTTACCTATACCATAGATAGAAGATTTGATGGATTGTCTTGGTGGAGCTAGATATTAATCCAAGATAGATCTTAAGAGTGGATATCATCATATCAGAATTAAAGGGGGGGATGAGTGGAAGACTACTTTTAAGACCACTAAAGGACTGTATGAATGGCTAGTTATGCCTTTTGGGTTGTAGAATGACCCACGCACATTTATGAGATTGATGAATGAGGTTTTGAAGGAATTCATTGGAAAATGGGTTGTAGTGTACTTAGATGACATCCTGGTGTTCAGAAAAACAAAAGAGGATCATCTTAGACATCTGCAATTGGTAATGCAAAGATTGCATGAAGAAAAGTTGACAATTAACTTGGAAAAGAGTGAGTTCATGAAGCAAGAGTTGGTGTATCTAGGTTTTTTTTCATCTTAGAAGGTAACTTGAAGATGAATGTTAGCAAGGTGGAAGCAATATTGAATTGGCCTACACCGAGATCAGCAACTGAAGTAAGAAGCTTCCATGGTTTAGCACAGTTTTATTGTAAGTTCATCAAACAGTTCAGTGAAATTAGTGCACCTACTCTAGATACCATCAAAGGAGGTATGAAAGCCAAGTTCCAATGGAATGAGAAGGCTAATGAAGGATTTGAGCATTTGAAGAAGAGAATAGCGACTCAACCGATATTGACACTTCCTAGTTTTGACAAACTGTTTACTGTGGAGTGTGATGCTAGTGACATTGCTGTCAGTGCCGTCTTAAGTCAAGAAGGAAAGCCAATAGCTTTTCATAGTGAGAAAATCAACGATGCAAAGAAGAAGTATTCCTCATATGATTTGGAATTATATGCATTAGTTCAAGCACTAAGGAAATGGAGACATTATCTCCTTCCCAAGGAATTTGTAGTGTTTACCGACAATCAGGCTTTGAGTTTTCTAAGTTCGCAGGATAAACTAAGCCATAAGCATATGAAATGGGTGGAATACATCCAAACCTACACCTTCACTATAAAGCATAAGAAGGGAGTGCATAAAAAGGTAGCAGATGCATTGAGTAGAAGGTTACTCACAGTGCAATAAGTTCAGCTAAGGAGCATTAGCATTGAAAGCTTCAAAGATCTGTATTCAACAAATGAATATTTTGCAGCAGCATACAAGGTATTCCAAGAATACCAAATCATTTTCATAGTGAGTATTCGGAGTATAATCTTCAAGAAGGTCTTATATTTAAGGGAGGAAAAATTTGTGCACCAAGAGATTCCATGAGAGAGAATCTAGTACAAGAGAAGCATAATGGTTCCTTAAGTGGACATTTTGGGTTAAATAAGACTCTAGAGTTGGTCAAGAGGTATTACTATTGGCCAAGAATGAATCAAGATGTCCAAAGGTATGTAGAGACTTGTATAGTCTGTCAGAAGGAAAAAGGGACTTCATCCAATGCATGATTGTATTAGCCCCTTCCTATCCCAAATAGACCATGGGAATGCCTTAGTATGGATTTTGTAGTTGGACTACCAAAGACCAAGGAAGGAATGGACAACATCTTTGTGATTGTTGATAGGTTCAACAAGATGGCTCACTTTGTACCATGCAAGACCACACATGATACATGTTACATAGCAAATCTATTCTTTAGAGAAGCAGTAAGGATACATGGATTAACTTTGAGTATTGTATCCGACTGAGACTCCAAATTTATGAGTCACTTTTGGAAAAATTTGTAGCAGAAGCTTGGTACAAATCTTTCTTTTAGCTTAGCATATCATCCACAGACTGATGGTCAGACTAAAGTGGTGAACCGAAGATTAGGAAATCTTTTGAGATGCCTCACCAAGGAGTATGGACAATCATGGGATCAGTTACTTGCTCAAGGAGAATTTGCATCTAGTGATACAGTCAACAGATCCACTGGAAAGAGTCCTTTTGCAATAGTGTATGGGATTCATCCCAGGGGTATATGTGAATAAAGGGATATTGGAAGAAATGTAGAGAGGAGTGAGTATGCTGAAGATTTTTCCCAATCCATGAAGGAGGTCCATGACTCAGTTAAGGTAACATTTATAGAGAACAACTCACATCGAACAAAAGGTGGATGCAAGGAGAAAAGATATTCAATTTATAGTTGGAGATATGGTCATGGTGCACCTTAACAAAGCAAAGTTGCAGAAAGGAGTTCTGACTAAACTTCAGATGAGGAAGATAGGCCCTTGTGAAATATTGGCAAAGTATGGGTCTAATGCTTATAAAATTGATCTTCTTGGAGACATAGGATTATCTCCTATTTTCAATGTGGCAGATTTGGTATCCTACAAAGGACCAATTCCAGAAGGAGATTCTGATCTCATAGGAGATACCGAGGATCTCAAAGCACTCAAATTTCCTATTATACCGAAACTGAAGGCAAACCTGATTCTGAATTCAAGAGTTGCCAAGCAGACTAGAAGGCAGACCTATATGGAACATCTGGTCAAATGGCAGGGACAAGCTAATTCAAAGGCTACATGGGCACAGGAAACCGATTTCAACAAGTTAGGCATCAATCCTGACTTACTCCAATCACCTTGAAGTTGATTTATTTTTGTTTGGGGAGTATGGTGCAGGAGCACCTAAGGTTAGAAACATTTTTAGGATAGAAATCTTGTCAGTTTGTAAGGTGTTTTGTTCCACCATTTTTGTAATGACTGAGGTCAATCGGTGAACAAACACCATAGTTGCTAGATAGTTGTTTCCTAGCTTAAGTGTGTGTTGAAGTAGTTTCTAAACCTCTGGAAATGTAATAAGGCTCTAGAAACTTAAGATTGAAGATCTATGGATCAATGATACTGGTGCTTGAGAATGTCTCTCGGGAATGTTTGTTGGGAATGTCTCTCAGGAATGCTCATCGGTAATGTCCATCGGTGATGTTGGACAGTGTCTATGTTTGTTTTTAGGTGTGTGATCTGATGCTTAGGGTTGAAGACCGATGATATATCTGTTGCTCAGAAAAGTCAACACTGGCGCTCGATAATGTCAGTTAACAATCCAAGAAATGCGGGATGTGATGTTTGTGACCAGCTGGGTCAATTGCAATGGATCTCTATGTGTCGTGTTTTATTGGAATGAATAGGGACACCTATTCCAGTAATGAAAAGGTCATTTATGGATCGATCAGGCTGCCTGTGTAAGGTGGTTGAAGTTGTCAAAGACCACGAGATATTTTGAAGATATTTTGAGTGTTTAATATATAGCTGAAAGCTTTTGTAAGTCAGAGTAGTTAGGAGAGAAAAATAGAGGGATTATAAGACAAAAAGAATACTGTACATTTAATAGATTTAAGAGAGTATTTGTTTTCCTTCTATAATATGTATGTGTTCTATGTTTGATCTATTGAGCAAAGAGGTTAAACCTGTCGGTTTAGCTTGGAGAGTGAATCTTTCCTAATGGATTCCTTAGTATGAATTAGTAGCTTTACGGTGTAAACCAGGTCTAGAGCACTTGAGGTGAAGATCTTAGTGACTTCCTCAAGCAAGGGTAAGAATCTACTCTATAAGATCTATGCAAGAGGCCTTAGAGTAGAGTCAAGCTGACTCTCAGTATCAATTAGACCTAGGTTTTACATCAGTAGGCCATGCTAGGAAAGTAGTTGAGCACAATACCTCCTTTAGAATGCCTAAGTACAAGGAGCCATAGAAGAAGAATATCATGATAAAAGAGAAAGCTCCCCTACCCTCACAATTTTATTAAGAAACTAGTCCAACAACTAGTACAGATACTTGAAAAAAGGTTCCTTCCTCCTCCAGACAATGAAGGGTTCCACCCTTTAAGATAAAATTTCCTATATTCGACGAGCCTAAACCACAAAATAAGAAAGTCTAAAAGAGACTTAAGAAGAAGTATTCAATTTCTCTTGAGTTAGAAACACTTGTGGAAGAGGAGGAACTAGAGAAGGATGATGTCCCACTAATCAAAAGGAAAAATAGATTAGCCACTGAAACAATTAGAAGGAAAACACAGGTCCTTCTTTGGGAGACCTTTCAAAAACCCCAAAGGAGGGGACTAGCTAGGATGATCCAAAGGTGGTGACAATTGAGTTAGAATTTGAAGCAGAGGGTGAGCAAGGGAAACATGACCCTTTGGGAGATGATGAGTTTGATATTTTTTATTTTGAAAACATCCCAGGATTTAAATAGTCCTCTCAAGAATCACCTAGTGGTGATGTTGGGACTAGTGAGGATGGGTAAAAGGATACTATAGAGTTTAATGTTTATCTAACCCCCTTGTATCATTCATAAGATCATACTGAGACTGAGGTCTAAATGCCTCTCAAAATTGGGGTACAAGTCCCTCCTCAAGTTGAGACAGAAGTGCCTCCAAGTGAGGAGATACAGACATAAAAGACTACTCAGGAAGCTGTATAGGTTGAGACAATAAAGAAACAACTAGAAATGGGTACATATGATGTATGAACTGAGGAGACTAAGGGTGATGAATCAAAATAAAATTTAAGAGCCACCTTTGGAACAACAAGAGAAACAACAATAGGATGAGATAGTTTCATCTTTGTCCACAGAGCATGGGGAAGACACACATGAATAGGAAGAGGAAAGAGAAGAAGTGCCAATGATTATGGATATGGCACCATATGAACCTTTGTTGGAAATCACTAATCCCACTTGGCTTGCCAAGGCCGTGTAACCTAGGAAGAGAACTTACACAGAAATGGAGACCATCGACCTATCTCAAATTGGTCAGGCCTTTCATAAAGAAGATTCTAGTAGGAAATCACAAAGGATATCCTATGTTAGTACAAACAAAAGCGGGAACTAGAAATATCAAAATAATTTAAATATATGCAACAAGATGAGACCAAAATTTACTATCTCCAAGAGGATAATAAAGTCCTTAAGGAATTTATTTCTCAAATAGTTGGTCCCATTGACCAAAATAACCCAGAGGCATCATTACAAGAAGCACTTTATAAGAGGGAAGCCCTCGAGAAAACTAATCCATTTTTAAGGCATATGCAAAATGGGAGGAGGAATTAGAAGAATTTGGCAAGGAAACTATTAAATTGGTGCTAATGCATTTCTGTCTCATTATCACAGAGCTAACTCATTTATTGTTCTTAGTTTCAGAATAAGGGTGCATAGAGAGGAATATGGAATAATGACTTAAAGGATTTGAGGGACATGAGGAAGAAAGGTGTTGATATTTTTGGTTGAAGCTGATTTTTTCAAGAAGTAGAGCTGGATAAACTAGATATTTGGATAAGAGCTATTAAACTCATTGTCAAAGAATATAATAAGAGGCGAGAGTTAATAGAGGCCAAAAGAGAATTAAAAACTCCAAGGGTGAAGTAGGTGGAATATTTCTTTGAGAATATTGATAGTGAGATATATTAAGATGAGGAAAATTAAAATTTGCACCCGACCAAGAATGTCACCCAACAATTTCGTGGGATTTTGGCGAGTATAAACAAAAAGGAAGATGTGAAATGGATGTTTGATGCAAAAGAATACATGAGGATGATAATGGTGGACATTAAAGAGATTAAAAAAGTGGGAACCCGATTAAGAGTCTTCCAGAAGAATCAACAACCTCATCTTGATTTTATGAAGTTGCCAGATTATGAAGAAGTGGATACGGTCATAGAGAAATTTTGTGAAAATAACTTAGGAATTCTTACCCAATGTTAGGGGTTCTATATTAATTAATTATTTCAATCAATTGCATCCATGTTAGTTTAAGTTCAAGTCGTGGCCCAAAATTGAGAAAAGGAGGAAAACCCAAAATTCTGGGAAATCATATTTTTGTTCAAAAATTAGAAGTTTCAGGTCTATATTGCATGGAATGGGTCATTTTTGGCATCTATGAGGTTTCCAATCAGTTACATATGCCAACAAAAATTTATCTCTTTGTTTGCATGGATCAAAATCAAGTGTGGAGTTAACTAGAGACATTTTTGGTGAAGACACTTTAACTTCACTTGATTTCGAGTTTGTAGGGAATGCTTTGGGTGTCAAATTTGCATGATTTTGACAATGTAATCAATGTAAACAAAGTTAGCATGTTAAATAATAATTTTAGGAGCATTTTCCTTGAGTTAAACTCCAGTTTTAAATTTATTGTGCCATGTTTGGGTGCCCAAAAACCCTAATTACGAGATTCATGATTTTGAGATGTAAAATCTATATAAAATCAACTGGGTATTGTAATTAGGGTCATAATTTTTGCATAAGAATACACTCTACATTTGGTGTTTCATTCATGGTATGTTTAGCTTCCACCAATGCGAATTTGAGAAATTTATTTCTTCATATTCAAGAGCCGAGTGTATTTCTTGTGTGATTTTTCTTGCATATTTATTAGTTGGTGTTTGTTGTGATCTATTCTAATCATTATGGTGAATGATTAGATGAGATAATCATATTTGATCGAGGATAATTTTTTTATCATGTGTGCGCATCTATGGTATAGCTTTGTGATTTGATAAATTTTGAGATATCTTTGGTCTTCTAAATTCCTTTGATGATTGCATCTACTTGGTATGATTTGTGCGTATTATGATTCATATCCTTGTGGGTTTTCGATCAAATATGATATAAAATTCGCAAGTTTGATTTATTATGGTTTATGTCTAGTATAATTTGATTTCAGTTATTTTCTTATATTCTCTTTACCATCATATTTTCACATTTTTTTGGCAAAAACAAGTTTAGAAGTTATAATTCATCACAGTAATCAAATTAGTGTGCATTGGTAAATTTGCATGCATATGTTGGTTTAAAACCAAAAAATACAAAAAAAAGTGTTTATCAACTTTGGTGTTTTAGCTTTTCAAGATTCAAAACCAACAACTTGGCCTCCTTGTGATTTTCACATTATCTTCCGTTGAGTCTCTACGTATTTGTACCATGACCACCGAGAACCTTGGGAATGAATTTGTTGCGGGGGATTCACTTAGTGAACTTGAATCATAGCATGTGCATTTGTGGTATACTAAAGAATACCCCTATTTTCAAAAAATATTGTCTGAGACTCCTTTTTTGTTACCCCCTCTAATACCCACCCAATACCCCCCACACATGTTTTACTATATAAATCCCCACCCCACCCCCAAAAAAACCTCTCCCCCCTATTTAGGCAATATATTGCCCTCATTTTTTCCATTTTAAACCCCCAAATATGGATGCATGTGGTATTGTATTGCCTCTCTAGTGAAGACCCTGTGGACTTCGTCATTCTTTCAAGAGAGATATTTGCATCACATCTCCCTAGTGTTACATCGTGTAAAAATAAAGCTCAACAAATTGTTGAAGATCTGATATACTTATAGGGGAGGTATGGATCAATATACCCTTTAAAAATTTTAAACATTATTGTCCACAACATAATTTAAACTTGATGAAAATGAAAGACTTGAAACCAAATGGAACAACACCATATAACACCAGATTTTTTTATTGTGGAAACCCAAGATGGGAAAAACCACAAATACAGTTGACTCTCAAGTATTAGGTAACCGATTACTAAATACAGGGGTGACACACTACCGGTTGGGCTCACTGCCTGAATTACAAAAAATAGAAAATATAGCTGATATTATGATATACAAAATTTGAACTATTATGAATGCATCTACATATGCACAAAATGTAGTTCTTTCTGAAGCATAGATATCATTCTATACAGTCACTATAATAAATGCAAAAATTTACAATATACAATTCACATTACATCTATCATATCATCATATATTATCTATATCATATGTTGAAATTGCATCCCATATATACTGCCATTGGTATATGATACTTCCATGTCAGGTGTAGCTTTTGATATTGGTTGGGACCAAATAGGAAGCTTGTGATTATACCATAAAAACATGTCGGTGAAGTTGGCCATGTAAAAAACTATTGCTTACACTGAGAACTATCGGTCTGGACCAAATCAATTATATGACATGGCAGAGATAAGTGTACGCCGATGATACCAATGCCGACAAAATAGTTAATCAGGCCCAAAGATGGAACTAGAGAGATATTGTGTCGGAACATCCAAAATGACATTAATAATAACCAGAAAAATGGGCAACTTTACAATCTCCCCCTTTTTCATTGATGACAAACCAAGTTTTTTTAGAATGCTCTAAACTACAAAATTTCCAAAAAAAAAGATAAAATGCCCACAATGTGGGATAACCCTATTTTTCTTCTTCTTTTCTTTCCATTTTGTTTCTACTTATTAATCCCCATTTTGACATCAATGAAAAAGGGGCACCATACCAAAACACAATGTACAACTTCAAAAAACAAAGACACTTATCAAGTTTTACCAGATTTTTTGGCCTCAAATTTCTGCTTCAATTCATGAAGCTGTACAATCCACATGTCCTTGTTAAAGTTCCACTTTTGGATTGCATGTCCCAAAAGATAAATGTGTACTTGAATCAATGCAAGTAAATTTTCTCCATCTTCAATGGAGCTGGGATTAGTTAAGGTGATTTATTGTGTTGTTAGAATAGCATGACTCAGTAGCATTATATAGTTTGCACAAAGATCCCAAAGATTTCCCTGAGGGATGATGATGTTTTTTCTTTATTGTTCCAATGTGAAGAAATTTTTGTGCAACTTCTCAATGGTGGTCCTAATGGTGCCAGTTAAGTATTTTTAAATTTTAAAAGAGCCATGTGTCTCCCAAATAGAAATCTCAATAGCATCAATTATAGACTATACTCATATAAATAATTAATGTTCTCAAGAAGATTTTGTCCTTCCTTAATAATAAATTGAAGATCAGTGACATAATTTTCACATCTATCCTTCAATTCCTGTAGCATCTTCTTCTTTATGGCATCTTCTCTCAAATGAACCTGTTTATCTATGGATGCAGTCAAATATTTGACAAGATTTTTTCATTTTTCCTTTTGATTAACAGATTGGTCTACTATATAATTTGGTATAATTCTCTAGAGAGTAGCAATGATTTCCTCATTTTCTTCTAAATCCATGAATAAATTATTTTGGACTGAAGCTGAGATGGTTTCACTTATTTGGAACTTCTAACAAGGGGTAACTTTACTAAAAGAAATAAATAACTTGGAAGTAGTGACCGATTGAATCATGAGAGGTGAAGGGAGAAAGTTCCTCAAAGATTTATCAGAGCTTGTGTCAATGTGATCCTCTCTTCTGCTAATGATCTCAACTTTTGGTTCTTTGTCTTTCTTCTATTTCATTGTATCCTATACTAAAACAAGTATCTCTGTAGAAACCTCTTCTTTTCTAATCTCATCTTCCTATTTTCCTTTTAATTCCTCCTTTCTATTTTTCTCTTTTTGTACCTCTAATCTTTCCTCTAGTTCCTTTTCAATTCTTAATTCTTCCTTTTCTTCCTCGGTTTTCTTTTCTTCTTTTCCTCCTTTATTTTCTCTATTACCACAGATTGTCTTACCGGATCAACAATTTTGACTGGAGAGTGAGGATGCTCTAATTCTGGAGGATTATGATCAAGGTTATATACCTCCTCATCATCATAATCTAGAAAATGATCTTCTTTACTTATTTCTTTAGATGATGATGGAGCCTCAGATGATTGACCATGCTTAACACATGACAACATGCTTAACTTGCAAGCCATACTAGTCAATTCACCAATTAAATCTTCCTTAAACTGAATTATTGTAGATTTTCTATCCATGAGAACATCACTCTCTTCCTTTTTCTTCCTACCCAATCTTTAACAATAGATGAAAAAGATCACAAAAAATGTTTATCTACAATCCTTGAAACTTCAATTATGGTAGTTTTGATAATATCCTGATCAATTTTCTTTGCTTCCATATGAATTTCATTTAACTCTTCCCAGAGGGTTTCAGGAATTTCTTTGAAAAGAATCAATATCTACATCTAATCTAGCATAGTATTGTACAAAAAATTCTAAAATATTTACTTTTTCTTTTAATGTGGCAGACTCATAACTTTCCTACTTCATCTTTACAAACATCTATAAGCATATCAAATAGAGTTTTTACGTCAAGAGGGTCTTCACATACCTTTTTATCTTTCTTCTCATGGACATGGATATGAAATTATTCTTTATATGATTCTTCTTCTAATTCGACTAAAAATGAAATCCTTGGTGACTTTAGCTTTAACAGTTTTCACCTTCTTTGATGATGTAGAAGCTGAACTACTTTACTTTTTTTATTGGATGAGATTCCTTTTTAATTCTCAACGTTTACAACTAAAGGAGAAACCAAAGGAGTGGTGCCAGAAGAACTATCAATAGAACTCTGAGGGATTCTCTTAAGAGCAGATTACTCTTCTTCTGTAAGTCCTCCTTGTGCCTTAATTTCCTTCATATGTTTTTGACCTTCTTTTTTATATCTTTGGAAACTTTTTCTCCATATATCTCATTGTTCTTCTCTTGAGTAGTTCCAAACCTCTTCTTAGATGTATCCACTGGACTTTCCAAGAGTACCTTAGAATAGTTTTCAGCCAATTCTTCTAAAATTTCATAACCAAGTGCCAATATCCATTGTATCCTTGCTTCTACAAATTCCATTATATATTTATCCATAGTGAAAATAAAAGTGACATCGTTATTTTATTTTTCAACAAAAGACTTAGGGATCCTATCCCGATTATGCATCTTATATTGGAGCAAAAAATAAAATCTATGTAAATTGCACATCTTGATTAATAAGATCCTTGTACCTTCTCAAGCATCGATCAATCTAGTACACAGGTGGTCTGTCAGGAGATCAGAGAATATTTCCTTGACTGGGTAGAATGTTTGAGAAGTAGAACAACAAACACAATGCTATGGTTATAAAATAGAATGCAACATTCTTCTTGCTAGTCTTGACTTGGCATAAAATTTCAATGAATTATTCCTTAATAAGCTCACAAAGATCATGATCAATGCCATTAACAACCATATCATAGGCCATGAATACCACCATAGAAGAAATGAAAATTTAACTATTTGAATAGGAGACTTCGTTTCCTGTTTCTTGTGCTGCATACCTCACTGCAAGGTTTGAAATATGATTGACTTTTAGGAACCTTCTATCATGTACAAATTAGGTGAGGTCTATGACATTTGTGTTCTTCATAGCCTTTTATTTTGGTAGAATATCGGTATCGTTGAGTCCAGTTGCTGTCTTCATCACTTCCTTGGTAAAAAAATGAGAGTCATCCAACCATAGGAAAGTGTCATGAAATCTTCTTATTACCATTTTGACCCATTTATCTTTGCCAGAGAAACTCAAAAATTAATTCCATACATCCAACTTCTACTCAACCAAAACCTTAAATTGCGGCTTAACCTTTAAATCTTTATCAGATAACTTCTAAACCCATAAATTCATCAATTTCAAATGATAAAATTCATCCAACTTACATTGGAGATGAATTCTAACATCTTCTGCAGGAAAAACACCATGAGGGATCCTCGAAAGACATACTGTCAAGTCATTTTCAATCAAAATATTTAGACAATGCTTAAACATTATATAAGGTTTGATAGAAGCATCAACCAAGATTGGAGTAGAAGGAACGGCCATTGCACAAAGATGCAAGAAAGTAATAGAACATTGAAAAAGTACCTCTTTTTCCATTGAGAAAACCCTTGTTCGCTTAGTCTTTGCTTCTTTTTCACTCTTCCAAAAACTTTTTTTTTGTATTTGTGAGATTGTTTTTAATCAAATTCCCATTTAAAAAGTATTCTCAAAATAAACAACCTTAATTGCATTTAATGTGTCGTAGGCCCACTACATGACCACTTTTCACTGGATGAGACACTCATTATATATTGATCCATTTGATACTCTTTTCTTTACCAAAATCTCCTTGATGAATTAAATCTGACATTTATGTGGCAACTTATTGTTAGAGTAATTTAGCAATTGCTCTTTAGTGCTTAAGTTTCACTTAGGCAGTTTCAGTTGTCTTAGGAAAGTTTCTATTTCCTAGCAGTTGCCCGTTTAGGGTTTCGACATCCTTTATAAGGATTGTCATCTTTGTTTTTCATACTGAGATTGTATTATTTTCATCATTGTGTTAATAGAAGATAATTTCTTTCACAATGGGTTTGCAGTCTCTCTCTTTTTGGCCGCCATAGCTTTCGGAATTACTTCTCTCTTCTGTCTTCTTCTTTCTTGTAGTAGTGTTTGCATGCAGGTTTCTTGGGAAGATTTGACGTTTGTCAAATCCTATATGGTGTCAGAGCTGATCTGCTGTTCGCTGCTCCTGTTTCATTGAAGCTCAGAGGGTTTCAGAAGCTTTTTCGGCTTCTCTTAGTGATTCTGGGGGGTCTCTGTTTTTGGAGGCACTTTGGGCCCAAACGGAC
>MU227039.1:878752-909096 GCA_018584345.1 Thuja plicata
TTCAGACATGCTTCAGAGATGCATCTTGCTCTATTCTTTCTGCTTTATGTTTTGGGTACCTGATCAGGCCTAGTTGTCGGGACCCTTCTTTCCTGCTTTCTGCAGTAGTTTAGCAGTTTTTGCTTCTTCCTAAGTTACACTTAAGGGGGGGTGTTAGAGTAATTTAGCAATTGCTCTTTAGTGCTTAAGTTTCACTTAGGCAGTTTCAGTTGTCTTAGGAAAGTTTCTATTTCCTAGCAGTTGCCCGTTTAGGGTTTCGACATCCTTTATAAGGATTGTCATCTTAGTTTTTCATACTGAGATTGTATTATTTTCATCATTGTGTTAATAGAAGATAATTTCTTTCACAATGGGTTTGCAGTCTCTCTCTTTTTGGCCGCCATAGCTTTCGGAATTACTTCTCTCTTCTGTCTTCTTCTTTCTTGTAGCAGTGTTTGCATGCAGGTTTCTTGGGAAGATTTGACGTTTGTCAAATCCTATACTTATTAGTAGGAAGAGAGACGACCATTGAATATTTCTCCTCCTGACAACAACTGAAAGACTACAAATTACCAGAACAGGTTTGTGTACCGGAACCAGAGCATATATCTTCCTTATTTTTCTTAATCTTTGTCATCTCTTCCTTAACTTCCTCTTTGTTTATCTTCTTGACTGGTTAGATAGGTTTGACTTCAATATATTTGCAGAATCTTGCTATCTGCCCAAACTTGTTCCACTTGAAACAATTGTTAGCGTTCTTCTCTTGTCTTGACCTACACTAGTTAAGCTTATGTCCATATGCATAACAAGTATAAAAATAAAAATAAAATTTATTGCTTCTTGTAATGCCTTTCCTGAGATTCCTTGGAAAAAAAGGATAAAACATGCGCTGAATAATTTTTTTGTTAAGATAAATTAAAATTAAAGAACCCAAGTGCAACAAGAATAATCATTAAATAAGGAACATGGTATATTTTCACATGTACTTTAACACAAGAAAAATCTTTACTACACTTCCAAAGATTCCCAAGCCATAACCAACTCATTCAATCCCAACAGTTGTTCTTTTTAAGAACCAAGTACAAATTCCTATAATGGTTAAGCATGCAAGTTCATTTACCTTTTTAAATCACACCCCAAGACAATTGACTAATAAAATAATCATAATGAGAAATGAGAAGGCTCCCACAACACTCAGGGACCCTCGCGTAATCCCACCTGGAAGCTTGTTATTCAAGCCCGTAACTCAAAATTGGAAACAAATCAATACTAGGCAGAGACGCCAATGAGACCGGAATAGACGAAGATTGGTCTGCAAAGATGTCAATATGGGAAAATGACAATTAGAAAAACTAGTGAAGTCCAAAAAAGACCCAACCCAGTGAGTTTGAGGATGACAGACCTCAGACACATATGTAATTCTACACAGAAAAGGATTTGTCAATAGAGTTTTATGGTGAAGTCTGAGACCAAAACATCTCAGACTTGAGATTCAGAGATGACTCTGGTTAAGTTTAAACGATGATTGGGTTATTTTTGGTTGAAAACATAAGGAAAAACCACAAACTAATACAACACTAACATACAACTAAAATTTGTCTAACTCCACACTGGGGAGTACCAGATACACATATACTGAGGTAATGGTCACTTGATTGTGTCAATAAACATGAAAGGAAAGCATGAACATAAAATGCTAGATCAAATATCTAATAGATCAATGAAAATGATTTAAGTACATAACTGAAAGAACATCTAAGTATGTACAACACGAGACAAGTGAAGCATAACACGAAGTACTCAATGCTAGAACACTCTAATTTTGGAGGAAGCTCATCCCTGTACGCCGGTCCCCAGGAGTGATATAGTAGTGCAATGCCACTCTACCACATGGAACTATAACACCCACCCCACCGTGCTCACAAAGATAGTAGCTCGACCAAAAACATAAGGAAAACACTCAAGCAACAGGTGGCTAAACCACACACCAAGAAGATGCATATACATGACACAAGGAGATCACTCAACATGTGCACCGATGCAATATACAAGAACCAAAATGTAATCATACACGGGGAACACTCAACATGAGATCCAACATGCAAAAATAATACAACAACAATCAAGGATCATAGGGTCACTAATTAATAATACAATGGCTTGGTATAGAGACTCTTGAGTGGGAGTGTCATCACGTGGCACATGGTAGCACATATGACTTCAATAAATCCTTCTCTTATTAAGGAAGCTCTACTAAGTCATATCAATGTCCATAGATAGAAAGTTGAATCTGTACCATATCAACATCCGTAGATGACAAGGTACTATTCCCTACCACCATCATCAAATAATGGCAAGGAAAATACATACCATATAAATGTCCCCAAATGATGAAAAAACATTCACAATAAATCTCATTGTTAACATTAGTAATTATATTTTAACCCCATTCATTTATTTAGTTATCACTTATTAAGAACTCTACCAAGCGATACCCTGGGACCCCTTTGTGTCCCAGCCCACATTGGAGAGTCACTCCACTCCACTACTCAAACACCAACATGAATCATCTCATTGCAAAAATAAGGCACAAACTAACAAAGCAACAAGACATAAATCAAGGACTCAAAAATCATAACAACCATAAAGAACACGGTAAACTCGATTGGTCTCAATACCAAGAGCATGGGTCACTTGGAACTCAGCATAGGAGCATAGCTCAAATACATGCCTGGATGCAGTCTCAAAACCCTATAACCACATATCACATGCGAGCTTAACCTCAAGCACAGAGTGTGCCAACACAAGGAAAAAAGAAGACACAATAACCAAGAGAACACAAAAGGCTCAAATAAAGTTTCCATTGAAATGCAAGAAACACTCAATTGGTAACATAATGAGAGTACAGGTCTCTCAAGTTCCCTTCAAGTAGGCATATGTCAACTATACTCAAGGTTGCGCTCTCAAACACACACAACAACAATCCCAACACAAAGTCCAAAACAAGTATACAAAGGCCAAAAAATACCAGACAAGAAGATTATGCACAAGCATGATCTATTGGTCTCATCACCAAGAGAACATATCCCAATATGGTCCAACATATATACATGGGATGCCAAAATCCCTAAATTTTCCAAGATCTATCGCACATACCGAAATCAAGTGAGGATCTCAAAAGCATAAAAATACCAAATTTTGACAAAGGTCTAAAATCAATATTTAGCATTGAAAGGGCACTTTCAGATAAAAATATAAAAATACCTGGAATGTCCTATGACCATTCCAACCCCACAATGTCATTTCCTATAGTAGAGACTACCAATTTCAATAATTAGATCATGCCAAATAGGTTCTAGGATGACAAACAAAATGATGCACCTACAAAAATGTCCAAAAATGAAACTTGGAATTTAGCTAAAAAATAAAAACCTATTGGTCTAAATCCACCCAACATCACACTTTTCAAATAAAATTATCATTTCAGGATCACACAGAAAAATAAACATTATAACAAAATAAAAAATTGCATTTAAAAATTGAAAATACATATAGGTCCAACCAGGCAATGGAAAACAATGAAATTGTGAGGGAACACTAGTTCTCAGCCCACAAGATAATAGAAATTTAGGTCATTAAAAAAGACGGCTTAAATCAAAAGATATAGATGTTGGAAATAATGGGAAGTGAGTACTAAGAGGGGAGGAGTGAATCAGTACCCTCAAAACTTTTCTCTTTAATCCTTTAACCTTTATGTAATCAATTGTATTACCAACCATATGTTCTATACTATCTTTGTGTAAGATATATCAATTCATAAACTTTAACAAACATGTAAACATTCATAGAAATATTCATGAAAGTAATTGAATCATAACACAAGATATGGTTCATGAATCATAACACAAGATATGGTAACACAGAAAAATCTTGTTAGAAGGTAAAAAATGAAGTGGGGATGACACCCACAAAAATCTTCACTATCTGCAGATTGGAAGGGGCCGGTTAAGGCTTACAATTTTGATCACTTCTAATGATTTACCCTCTTAGGAGTATCTGTGGAGACTGGTTAAGGTATATTCTTTTAAGAGATTTATCAACACTATTTAGTGTGCACTCGGTTAAGAGATTTATAATAGGATTGTTAAATCCACCTTCCTTGAAAAGATTTCTTCTATTTGCTACACTTGTTAGAATGCAGACAAAAATACTCATTGACTTGAGTGTATGCAATCTAACTATTGCTGATTACAGATCCATTACAAATCACATGTATAAATGTATCACCTAATGTGATTGATTAATACCTTTGTTGCTCGACAACCTTTGTTCTTGGTTCTTGATAACCAAATTTATCTTTTGTTGTTCTGCTTCTTGAAACTTTTAGTCTGATCCATAGATGTGCTCGTTGGCTACATTCATCCTCTTATCATTGATAATTAATGATTACAAAATCTATTTATAAGATAGATTGACCTCATGTAGTTTCACATATTACAAAACTAGCTCTATGATCAAAGGTTTACAACTTGACCTTGATCTCCTAGTCTGCATGTTTTTAATCAGTTAGACTAATTAAAACAATTACAATAATTTTGCTTGTCTCTTAAGTAATGGTTTTAAAACAAATCAAGACTTTATAAATAGAATATATCTGTTTTATCTGAAGTGGAAGTCAGATCCAATTTTTTGGGATGTAACTAACTTTCAGTGTCTGATGCTCAGTTTGCTCTGAAATCAATTTGACTATCTTTCGGTGTTCCTTGGTTGAACTGTCTATCGGGTTGCTCCTTTTCTGTTCTCTCAGTTTGCACTGTGTTTTTCTCATCGGGTTCCACTGTCAGTTTTCTCTTGTCGGGTTCCTCTTTATCATCTTTGGGTTGCACTTTCGGTTTACACTGCAAAACTGTGTCGTTGGTTTTATCCTTTCTTAGCAATTTTGGTTTGAACTGAAAACTTGACTTTCGGTGTAGTGTAACCGATGGTTTAAACAACTTGTTTTCTCATTGCATACTAATGGAAAAAATTTATGTTTATCAATCTCCCCCTTTGACATTAGTATCAAAAACTGATATGTGCAGAATACTACCAAAATTTATAGTAGGAACACCTTGTATATTACCTTAGTTATTTCATGACTCCCCCTATGTATATGTCGGTATAGTATAGTATATGTGTATGTATAATTTTTCTTTATACTATCTCTTCCTTTTCTCCTTTGTGCTATATTATCCTTTTCCCCATTTGTACATATCATTCATCATTTTACCCCTTATAAGTACTATATGCTCTATACATATCATCATTATCCTTTTCCCCCTTTTTTGATAGTAAGGGAAAAGGTGTATACCTATATCTTATCAAAAATATGAGAGTGTGAGGACTTCATTTCCTACATCATCTTCTCCCATTTCTCCTTTAGATGTTCAAGAGTCATATGCTCTAATGTAATCCGTGCATGCATGTCATAGATGTTGTCTTCTACAGAAATCTCAGGGGTGGCAATAAGCTGCCTTGCTAAACTTAGGTGTGTTTGCAGAAGTGTGAGGTTCGGTAATAGTATAGACTGTATCTCGGTAACCTCCTCTATGAACTATGACTCTACTTCCCAAAGTTCTTATCTTAACATTTTAATCTCAATGATCTTCTCATAATTCAATTTGATTGCATTTCCATCAGTGGTCAGACTTTGTGCACTTGTAGTTAGATCAGATTTGATCTTTGCAATCTTGTCATTGTTTTCATTTGTAAATTTCTCTAAAGTGCATAGCTTTTGTATTAAGGAAACAACTTCAGTAACGATTGGATCTGTTTCATCTGATAACTCTGAAAGCTTTACCTTATTCTCTGCCACTTCTTGGCTGATCTTTTCTATCAATTTGTATTGAAACTTCTGTTCTGCTCGCTCCTCAATTGCCTTTTCTGCATCAACATTCTATTTTGTGATTTCTTCGGTGAGGATGACAAGTTGATCTAGAATGGGGGCATTCTGATCAACATCTATGTTGGGAACAATCTGACTTAAGATGTCCCTTGTATTCTCCAGTACCAATGAATCTCTGTGCTGGTTCTTAAGCTTCTCTTGCAAAGCTTTCCTTTGACATATTTCTCCATACTCTTGGAGAGATTCAAAATCCAATGTAGTTGGGTCACATTTCAATATTTATATGATTTCATCTAGTGTGACTTCCAACTTGTTCTTCTTTTGTGATCCACCTGTATGCAGAACCACAGCCAATTTCTCTACTTGGTCTGATGTGCTACTTGATGGCTTCTGAGGTGTTGTATCTTTCTCTTGCTTCTCGGCATTTTCCTGTCGATTGTCTGAGGATGTCTCCTTATCAAACTTTGGTGTATCTGCAGATTTTCCTTTTGTGTCCTTCAACGTGGTATCAATTGTCTTTACTTGCTCATCATTCTCTTTTTGAACTTCATCAACATCTTTCATCTGTGCATGTTTCTTGGTGGTATCTCCATCTTTATGTTCTCCATCGATGACATTATGTTCATCGGTTGTTCCATTCTTTTCTTTAGATGTATCTTTTTGTTCATCATTACCCTTGTTTTTGGGTATGCTTGCATCAGGCTCGTGGGTCTTCTCCTTCTGTGAGATTATATTTATTGCTTGAATCAATAGTGGCATCTATCCTGATATGTATACTTGTGCAACATTAATTGTAGTGTCCCGTTTGTCAGTTTGGTCCTTGAAAATAGTGACATATTCATCTTTCTGAATTTCATTTGAAGGATCATCGGTGATGTCAATAATAGTATTGTCCGACCATGTCTCATCTGCAACATCCATATTCTTGTTTCCTATATTGTCCAATTCTACTTCATTGATAGTAATTGGTTCAGTGCTCTGTGTAGCCTGATCATCCTTGTTCTATTGAGTTTCGGTAAGAGAAATTTGTGGCTTGGGAATTGTATCCTTTTTAGGGATATCAATTATCTTTCTCCATTTAGCCTCACTCTTTTTGTCTAGATCCAGTAAGTGTCCTCGAAGCACTTGGTAGGCTCTCAACTTTGGTAAGAACCTTTTGGAGTGAATTTTCATCATCTGTTTAATCTCCTCCATTTTAGATTCGGGAGGCATGAAAGATACTAGGGCTCTTTCCTTGATTTCTTTTTCAGAGTGTAAGGAAAATGTCCATCTTGCCGATAATCTATCTTGACGTTCTTTTGGCATATTATCTACCAGTTGTATTGGGAGATATTTAAATATGCACATCATTTTGATTATTGCCTCCTTAATCTTATTTTGTTCCAAGGGATCCAATGTCAACCATTTATTAATATTTCTATCATTGACTATACCTAATTTGATAATTGAGGCACACACTTCATCAACTATTTTAGGTATCTTATTCTTTTCCTTTTGAACAGATTCATCTTGTTCGGTGCCCTCAATGTCCTCCTTAGTTCTGATGAACTTTCTTCTTTTAGTTGGCCCTCTTTTCTGTGTTTGTGGTTTGCTCTTATAGGTCCTTACTTGACCTTTCTTTAATGGTGGAGGACTTGTATCCTTCGCTGTTTGACTCCTTGTTCTTGCTGCAGCTGTAGTCCTAGGCTTCTTAGCTCGTGGAGGTAATGTTGTATCTGACTTTATTGACTCTAATTCACTCTCCTTCTCAGCTTCACCGATGGGTGACTGTCCCTCAGTTTCTTCTATCTTTTTAGTTTCTTCTTCTGTAACCGAAAACATTTTCTTCAAGTTCTTGACCATCTTGTATTTATTTCTATCAATTTTCTTTACAACCAAGCCATTTTTGATTCTTTCTTTGGCTTCTTCATAAGTGCCAAAATTGGGTTGTGTTTTATCTAATGGCTCATTTATTAATACATCAATTGCATTGGATGCTTGATCTATGCTTACTTCATATTCAAGTGGAGATAGACAAGCTGTTCTCGGCACAACTGGATTAATGTATGTATAGTCAGTGTCTACCATAAATAAAATATATTTCTTGAAATTTAAATTAACTGTTCGGGGATCCTTACTCTCTTCTGCATTCTCTCCTTGAATCCAGCTGAGTATTCATCCATTACTGACTCAAAATTATCTCCTAGTAATTTTATAAAGTCACTAATTTGTATGGTCACTGGTCTTGTTGTGTCCCATTGCACATTTCCTATAGATGGAAAAGATTCTTGGAAGTAGAAGAATATGGACATGATAAGTGAACCAAACTTACATGAATTTGAATTTGCATTTCTTATTGTCTTTAAGTTCTCTTCTAACTGCTTGAGTAGAAGTTCTGACAGATCCAATGGAATTCCCTTCTTTAAAATCTTTTAGGCTGTATCCACTGCTCCAGATGCAATGTTGTTCATCCTACTAGCCTGAAAGAACTTGTATCCTAAGACACATGCTCCAAATTTTAGTTCATCATCGGTAAAGGTGGATACCTTAAGTACTCTTCCATCACATTTAGCTCACGTGTTCTTCTCAATGTCATCCTTAGGCGGGTGCTTCAATGCCTTTACCTTATCGGTTAATGCATAACCAGTGACAACATGTATAACATCTCATGTTATCGGTTTAGGCTCATCCAACCATAGCTTTCAGTCGTGGATCCTGCTCGGTACTAACCGAATCCATTCGGTCTTGAATTCCTTTGGGAACCATAGGGAATTTGTGATCCCTTTCACCTCAATGTGTTTGTGTTCTTCTTTAATAGTGCCATCATTGTTGCATAGCTTCTTGAAAGCTTTCTCAACCTCCAGGTTGCCAATCTTTGGGATTTTGCAGTGAATGTATGCTTTCACGTCTTCGACGAGAAAAACCCTAGCTAGTATTCTTAAGAATGCTCCAAAATTTTTGGGTTGTGAGGCAACCTCTGGGCATACCTTATAATGCGGTTCCTCATAAGTAGAGTTCTTTATAAGATTGATCTTGTTCTTCTTAACACTCTTCAGCTTAGCGGTTCTTCATGCGGTCGCCATTGTTTATGAAATTAGGGCTTTCCTGTAAATGATAAAAAAATTTCTTAGTTTATGCTTGGTACTTACTTTAACCTCTATAGCTGTAAATGATGTGCTTGGAGTGTTGTGAATCGGGTTGGAGTCACTCTGCAATGATGTTGCTTCTTTGCTTTGTTTTCCATCATCTATTTATAGACTTTGCCCTAAGATGAGTCATTAATGCTCAACCATTCCTTGGTGTGTGAAGACGGAGTTGTCGGGTGAAACACTAACTTTTCTTTCGGTGACAATGCAATGCTTCGGGCAGTCTTTTAACTTGTTTCATTCACCGACAGATTTTGGTGTATGGCAAAGACAAATTTTTCAAATCACATGATTACCAATGGATCTTGGTTTACATTAGCAACTTTTGCTTTTATATGTTAACTGACGATTCTCAGTTAGTGTAGGAAACTCAGTTTTGTATGTATACCGATGCATTTCGGTATGTATTAACCAATAAAATTGAATTCACTAAATCATAACAAGTAATACCATAGTGCATCTATAATCATGTTGATTTGGTATATTAACTATGTATAATGAAATTGATGCAAAATATAACTTGGTATAATGCAGTTCCATACTTACTTGTTCTTCTTAGGTGGGGGTGGTGATGTCACTAGATCCATTGGATAAGGTGTCACCAATTGCATTGCTCGGTCCAACTTCATCAGTTTTTGTAGCTTTCTTCCACATTTTGTTTCTCATCTTTCTGATGTCTTTAATGGTGTTTCCATTGGCAAAGGTGATGGTCTCTATCATTTGGTCTCTGCAGTCTTTCTTGAGATGACCGACTTTATGACAGTGTAGACATGCCATTCTAGGGTTAGTCCAGGCTCTAGGATTTCTTGTCCATTGTCTCATACAGTTTGCAACTATGTGACCAAATCTTAAACATGCTGTACAATTTTCCCATGTATTGTAATCCCATACATATTGATTACCAACTCTTTTCAATTGATAGGTAGATTCTTGACCTTTAGGCTTCCATGCTTTCTTTTTCTTTTTCTAGCATTCAAGAGTTGTGTGCCCATGCATTTTTCAAGTAGGACAGTATTTGTCCATGTAGGTTTCCTTCTTTGGTTGTTTCATCTCAGATTTACATTCATAAGCTTTATGTCCTTTCTTGTTACATTTATAATAGATTCCTATGAATGAAGATGTGGATTTAGGAATACCTTTCACTTTTCTCCTACAAACATTTGATGTGTGGCCTTGCTTTCCAAAGTGATTGCATGTTAGCTTTCTTGGTCTTGGATTTGCATAAACATTCTTTGGATCAGCTTGATTAGGCGATTCTCCATTCTCAATATAGCCTAGTCCAGTGTTGTTATTGGCTCTCCTTTGTCCATCAAGAAAATCATCCATTCTTTTATTTCTTTCTTCAGCTCTCTTGATTATCTCATTATGTTGCTATTGAATTCTTACTTCTTGTTTCATATTTTCATTTTCTTCCCTTAGCTCACCGATAGCTTCTATTCTTTCAATGAGTTCTATATTCATTCTGTTTGCCTCTTGACTCATAAGAATAATCTAATTTGTGATTTCATGGTGGTGCTCTGTAAGTCTTTGTATTTCTGACTCTTTTCCTTGTATCTTTTCAGTAATCTTCCTTCTATCATCAATAGCTAGTGTTCTCTCTTTCTCATCTTGTCTAGCATTGTTCATGACATCAATCATTCTTACCATCTGTGTCTCTTGACCGATTTGCAGAGATTTTACTTGTCCATCTAGATGTTGATTGATTTCATTTAAGCCTGTGATGCTTTCCTCTGATGTATCTGATGCTTTGCTTGTAGTAGATCCTGAAGACTCAAATAGATCTGGTATCTCTTCTTCTTGGTAGTCTATTTCATTACAGCAAGATGCCATAATGTTTCTTTCTTCTAACAACTATCTCATCTTGATTCTAGCTTCTTTATACTGCTCATAGAAGATTTGAATTTCTAGCTTCTGATTCTCAATACTTTTGTCAAGTCTGTACTTCTCCATTGTATGATATTTTCTCTTAAGTCTTTAATCTTTCCAGATAAGAGATCTAGCTCTAATACCAATTGTTGGAAATAATGGGAAGTGAGTACTGAGAAGGGAGGGGTGAATCAGTACCCTCAAAACTTTTATCTCTTTTATCCTTAAACCTTTATGTAATCAATTATATTACCAACCATTTGTTCTATACTATCTTTGTGTAAGATATATCAATTCATAAAATTTAACAAACATGTAAACATTCATAGAAACATTCATGAAAGTAATTGAATCATAACACAATATATGGTAATGCAGAAAAACCCTGTTAGAAGGTAAAAACTACAGTGGGATGGCACCCACAAAAATCTTCACTATCTACAGATTGGAAGGGGCCAATTAAGGCTTACAATTTTGATCACTTCTGATGATCTACCCTGTTAGGAGTATCTTTGGAGAATAGTTAAGGTCTACTCTGTTAAGGTCTTTAGAAACACTATTTAGTGTGCACTCGGTTAAGAGATTTACAATAGGACTGTTAAATCCACCTTCCTTGAAAGGATTTCTTCTATTTGCTACACTTGTTAGAATGCAGACAAAAATACTCATTGACTTGAGTGTATGCAATCTAACTATTTCTGATTATAGATACATTACAAATCACATGTTTAAATGTATCACCTAATGTGGTTTATTAATACCTTTGTTGCTCGGTAGCCTCTATTCTTGGTTCTTGATAACCAAATTTATCTTTTGTTGTTATGCTTCTTGAAACTTTTAGTCTGATCAATAGATGTTCTCATTGGCTACATTCATCCTCTCATCCTTGATAATTAATGATTATAACATCTATTTATAAGATAGATTGACCTCATGTAGTTTCATGTATTACAAAACTAACTCTATGATCAAAGGTTTACAACTTGACCTTGATCTCGTAGTCTGCATGTTTTTAATCAGTTAGACTGATTAAAACAATTACAATAATTCTTCTTGTCCCTTAAGTAATGGTTTAAAAAAAAATCAAGACTCTATAAATAGAATATATCTATTTTATTTGACATGGAAGTCAGATCCACTTTTTTGGGATGTAACTGACTTTCGTTGTCTGATGCTTGGTTTGCTCTGAAATCAGTTTGACTGTCTTTTAGTGTTCCTTGGTTGAACTGTCTATCGGGTTCCTCCTTGTCTGTTCTCTCAGTTTGCACTATGTTTTGCTTGTCGGGTTGCACTGTCGATTTGCTCCTGTCGGGTTCCTCTTTATCATCTTCAGGTTGCACTTTTGGTTTACACTGCAAAACTGTGTCATCGGTTTTATCCTTGCTTAGCAATTTCAATTTGAACTGAAAACTAACTTTTGGTGTAGTGTAACCAATGGTTTAAACAACTTGTTTTATCATTGCATACTAATGGAAAAACTTTATGTTTATCAATAGAAATCCCCACCTCACACCAAGAGGGAAAACTCAAAAATGAGAGAAGAAAATAAATCCACCGCAAAAATGCAAACATCTCCACATGAAGTCTAGCAATGACGAGACGAATCCAACGAGATGCTACCCACAAAAATCCGTTAAGCCCAAAATACCCAATTGCTCACAAGAGGATTTGAGAGAAATTCCTCTCCAAAAATGATTAAGTGTCAAAATGAAGTCTATTTCTTCATTATATGACACTTTTTGGTCAAAACCCAAAAGGATAAATAAAAACCCACTTAAGAGACTTAAAATAAAATAATTAATTTAATCAGATCCCAACATGGATTGATTGAGCATGATTCCTTAAATCGGAATTCACTTCAGCGCACTTGCCAAAAAATAATAATAAAATAATTTAAAAGAATTAAAAGCAACATTATTAATTAAAAATCCTCTTTGACAACAACTGCACGAACTATAATGCATAGACACACAACATGTCTTTCACAAATACAATATGAATCTAGTTTTACCAACACATATCAAAGGGAATAATGTATTAATTATGATTACATCGTCCATACTGGGACGACATTTGCTCGATATGAAAGGAAAAAATACTATCTTATGTGCCCACTGCCAGGGATATAGGCACACACTCAATTCCTGCAACTCAGGATGAATGTGCCTAGTACCTGTTCACTGAAACAAGAAAACATCAAATGAAGATTCTCAAGATCTAAATAGTCAAAGCACATCTAGTACATGATAAAAAAAAATGGAGAGTGGTACATCATGTGGATCTCACGAATGAGTGACGACGATTCCGTGTCACTTCATACTGGCACAAAGGGAAAAATTCATAGCAATTATGTGGTAAGGCAATACACATCATAGCGTAAATTAATATTGCATCTAAATCTAAAGAATTTAAATAATTCATTTGTAGCAATATGAGCATATATCAATGTAAATCTCCATAAAATACCCATCACTATATACAACATAATGTATAGGAATCAATGGTAGTAATCCTAACATATTAATCCAATATTATTGATTGTAAAACATCTCAAACATTATCAATAAGCATCATCATAAATATACGATCCAATTAGTAAGTAACAACATGATCTAACATCATGGTATTTCATTTAATGCAACATATATTTCTAGCTACATCAAAAGTATTTAAAATCAAGTATACTTACTTCATTACGCTTGCAATCCAAGGTCTGAGGCTCTATTACCTCTTGTAAGGATGGGGTTGGAGTGACACTCCATCCTCCTCTCCTAAGACTCAACTTACTCCTGGAAGTCACAAAGGCTAAGGTGAAAACATACCACACATTATTCCTAAAATATCTTTTATCCACTAACAATAATATAGATGTTCCTTGGTTCCATGCAATGATATAGAATAATCCTCATTAATATGGTTAGGCACAGTGCATATCTACATATCAACATCAATTCATACTCTCACCAACCGTTGAGATTCCAAACTCAATCCAATGGTAGTACAAGTTACATTTTAAGCCTCAACATAGAAGCACACTTAAACATTCCCACTCAATTTTCATTTAGAAACCATTCTTTTACAAATCAATCAACCAAATATGATATTTTTCACCATTTATCATTTAGAAAGTATGCTAAGTCACACAATATCACTCAGATTAATCTCATTTTTTCATCTTCCCAAGCAAAGTAAACATGTCAATCACTTATTTTCAAGATCTTTAATCATCTCAAGAGACACTCTTTCATGATACTTTTCAATTTTACAATTTTTATAGTACAATTAGAATAAAAAATCATAAAACATGATGATATATGAACATAAGAAACATGATGATCCACTTCTATTACTAACATGCAACAATGAGTATATGTATTTACACCAACACAAGGCTCGAGAGCGGACATGTACTAGTGCTTTGGGTAAACATAATGATCTCATCTAAATCCATAATCTATAGTCCATGTCTCACTCAGTGGTTTTATGAAGATGGACCTCACACAAAATGGTGGTACCTTCCATACAAGACCACATGACTTGTATCCCTTGTTTGATGTAAGGTGTTTATCCTCCAAGGGAGAGTCACCACTCTAAGGTAGGTAGTGGGCCATAACTGCATAACAACCTCCCATACCTCCATACTCAGGGGTTCCTTGCATCTACTTCCTCATGTACACTAACCAAGTACGCCTCATACATCCTTGGAGAGGAATCACATTACAACACAAGACCAACACTAAAAAACAATAAGGATAACTAGCTTAGCCACCAAAGTTCATAAATAAGAGAAGGTAACCATCAATTCCAACAATAAGGTAAGAAAAATCCATGGAATTTGCAACAATAAATCAAACATAATCACAAGAGATACATGCAATAAATCTTACAATTTTTTGGTAAACCATCACAAATAAAATAAGCAAATTTATGGTCCACACAATAAAAGATAAAAAAAATCATCACAAATTGCACGTTACATCACTATCTGACTACATCTAACCACCAAACGAGGAAGGAGGGAACAATCATATGGCTATCGCAATAGCCCTACATGTGTTGTGGAGTGATCACATGAACCACATGGCATGGAGTGTACACTTCAGCTACACCCCACATCAGGTGGTACAAAATGGGCACACCACACACCCAACATGACCATACACCAAGAAGAGAGGGAATACACTGGTTGTATGTCGCATAGAAATGTACCTCTTAGAGAAAGCACATATAGGTCACACTCTGCATCAGGTGGTACGTAATTATAATGCTACACACTCGACATACACCAAGTGGAGAAGGCACACAATGGTTGTATGTTGCATGGTAGTGTACCTCATGGAGAAAGCACACGCAGGTCACACCCCGCATAGTGATACCTCTCAAACAAGTGATCACCATAGCCAGAGGTATACATGGATATGGTCCTCCCAAATTCCTACTAGCACCTAAAAACCCAAGAAACCATGGGTTCCCCTCTAAAAGTATGCAAGCGCCTACCTATTTCTCTGCACCAAGTAGGAATATAATAACATATACATACTGTATGCCTTTGTGTATCTATGTACGTGGCATTGTGTCCTCAAGCTTGTCTCACTACCATCAACAACACAACATCATCACTAACACTGTATTGGAACACCAGTAGGTGTGGCATCGTATCCAATGCATCATGTCGGAACATGCGTGGTACAAAATACATCACACCATGGGAAAACATCTCCCTCCTCATGATGGATCACAAAAGTATACATATATATATGAATCAACAGTAGTAATAAATCTACCCATAGAATCTCACATCAAATAATGATACCATCCTCAAGAACTGTGGAGAATAGGGATAAACACATATGAACCATGTGTTTGGGTCCATCATAAGAGAAAGCATTGACTAAATTTTCCTCAAGAAGTGGAAGCTAAGGTCACTTCATGCCACCAGTACACGTACGCCAAACAACTACCCAAGGAAAAGATGATGCTACTACCCCTTCACATACTGCTTTACCAAAAACTTATGGGTTGGCTTTCAGTAGGGTCAACAAATGTAACAAAATGACAATATGTTCCTCCCATACCCAAATTAAAACATAACCTCCATGGATGGGTACATATAATCACCACCTCATGGGCACACAATGTAAGTACTGGTTATACACAACACACAACATAGCATTGGTACTCAATGTTCACATGCACATGGAGTACTTTCCAATCAAGAATACATCATTGTAACATAATTTACATTGCTTCTCAAACTAAGAAACATAAGCATCACATATGAAACACAAGTACTCCCTAACATCCATCATAGTTTTATTACTGGGCAAAATTACCCATCATTCATATTTCCTCATTTTTTTCTCTTCAAAAATCACTTTGTTTCAGAATAACACAAAGTTGGTTAACAATATCATAGCATTTCCACTTTAATGTGGCAATATCCCATTTTTATGACATATACTTGTCAACACTTATCTCTTTACAAAACATAAGGAAATAATATTTTATTGAAAATATGATTCCAATAACATATGAAGAAGGTGCATTAATAATATCACATCATGCCAAAAATTGTAAAATGAGCACACATTTCCATGTTCTAATCAAGGGAAAGATAATGACTTTATCGATTTAAAAGTATTCAAAATTTGCACTCACAAGAACATTAAAGAATTGCCTAAAATACATAAATACTAATCATACAATGCATCAAATTTTACCACACTTCTAATGTTTTCATCACTCAGAAGCATCCTTGTTAATCACATAACAAACAATAGAAAAGAGAAGAAGAGATAGTTTAATTCTCAATTCAAATAACCATTACTAAACAAGGCTCATTATTCAAACTCACAATCCACACATGGTAAGAGCCATATATTCCTAGAGAAATAGTATCACTTTACTAACCATGTTAAGGAAGCATTTATCATTTCAACTTAGAGGGAACAAAACATGATTACTTCCCAATACATCATCTTGTACATACATGGTATCATCCACAACAATAAGCATGCAACAATCATTTTTAAATAAGTAGCATAATCAACCATTTATCAAATGTTTATCTCATGCATTCATTAAGAAATATGAGTTAGGAATAATCTAAGGCCACGTGATATCAAATAAATAATTCCTTATACAACAAGGCATAACACATGAAGTAAATAAACATGAATCCATATTAGCCATCTTTAATCCAAGAAAAGTATGCGTAAAATAGGCACTTCAAGACTATCTCCAAGATCCTCAAGACCTTCCCACAAGCACATTAGGGAACACACATGCCTATATACCATCCAAGGTCATGAGGGGACAAAAAACCCAACCTCGAAAGAATATAAAATAAGGTTCACACTCCAATTGAGCGGATAAAGGGAAAAGGCCTAGGAGGCAAGCTCCTTAACAAACTAAAAACAAGGGTTGGTAACCTCAACCATCTATCCCCATGCTAAGGCATATGAGAAAGGAAAGATATCCATTGTAAGGTATCACAAATACACATTACTCACACAAAAAAAAATGGGAGCATAACACAAAGATCCCAATGTATGAACATGGCCTCTGATAATAGATGTAGTGCCCCACCCAGGAACCCTTGGAAAACAAGGATAAAACATGCGCTGAACAATTTTTTTAGTTAAGATAAATCGAGATAGCATTAAAGAAACCAAGTGCAAAAATAACACTCATAAAATAAGTAACATGGTATACTTTCACATGTCCTTTAACACAAGAGGAAGCCTTACTACACTTCCAAAGATTGCTAAGCCACAACCAACTCATTCAATCCCAACAATTGTTCTATTTAAGCACCAAGTGTAAATTCCTATATTGGTTAAGCATACAAGTTCATTTACCTTTTTAAATCACATCTCGACCTAATTGACTAATAAAAAAATCAGAATGAGAAATGAGAAGGCTCCCACGACACTCAAGACCCTCGAGTAATCCAACCTAGAAGCTCACAATTCAAGCCCGCAGCTCAAAAATGGAAACAACTCAATACTGGGTGAAGATGCCGATGAGACAAGAATAGACGACGATTGGTCTGTGTAAATATTGATCTACACAGATGATGATTAGAACAACTTGTGAATTCTAAAAAAGACCCATCCTAGTGAGATCAAAGATGATGGACCTCCGACACAGACGTCAATCTGCACAGACAATGATTTGTGAAAAGAGTTTTTTGGTGAAGTCTGAGACCAAAAAGTCTCAGACCTAAGAGTCGAAGATGAATCTGGTTAAGTGTGGACGATGATTGGGTGATTTTTGGTTGAAAAAATAATAAAAAACTATAAACTAAGTTGACACAAATACACGGTTAAAATACGTCTAAATCTATACCAGGGAGTACCAGATATATGCATACCGAGGCAATGGTCACTCGATTGCGTCAATAAACATGGAAGGAAAGCATGAACATAAAATGATAGATCAAATATCTAATACATCAATGAAAGTGATCTAAGTGAATAACTAAAAGAACATCTAAGTAAGTACAACACGAGATAAGTGAAGTGTAACATAGAGTTCTCAATGCTAGAACACTCTGAGTTTGGAGGAAGCTTGTCCCTGTATGTCGAGCCTCGAGAGTGATATAGCAGTGAAACACTACCCTATCACGTGGAACCCTCAGGCCCACCCACAGTGCTCGCAGAGATAGTAGCTCGACTACAAACATAAGACAAACACTCAAGCAAGAGGTGGCTAACACACACACATCCAAGCAGATCCATATACAAGACACATGAAGATCAGTCAACATGTGGACCGATGCAATATACAAGAACCAAAATGTAATCATACATGGGGAACACTCTAAATAAGATCCAACATCCTAAAAGAATACAAAAATACTCAAGGGTCACAGGGTTACTACTCAATACTACAATGGCTTGGTGTAGAGACTCAAGAGTGGGTGTGTCATCACATGGCACATGGTAGCCCATGCGGCTTAGAGAAATCCTTCTCTTAACAAGGAAGATCTACTAAATCATATCAATGTCCGTAGATAACAATTTGAATCCGTACCATATTAACATCCGAATATGGAAAGGTACTATGCCCTATCAACATCCTCAAATGACAAGGAAAAGACATACCATATCAACATCTTGAAATGATGGAAAGGCAATCACAATAAATCCCATTATTAACATTGGTAATTTTGTTTTAAATCTATTTATTTATTTAGTTATCACTTATTAAGAAATCTACCAAGGGATACCTTGGGACCCCTTTGTGTCCTATCCCGCCTTGAAGAGCCACTCCACTCCACTACTCAAACACCGACCAGGATCATCTCATTGCAACAATGAGGCACAAACCAACAAAGCAACAAGGCATACACCAAGGACTCAAAAATCATAAAAACCATAAATAACATGGTAAACTTGATTGGTCTCAATACAAAGAGCATGGGTCACTCAGACCTCGGGAAAGAAGCATAGCTCAAATACATGCTTAGATGCGGTCTCAACACCCTACACCCACATATCACATGTGAGTTTAACCTCAAGCATGGAGTGTGCCAACACAAGGCAAAATAAAGAAACAATAACCAATAGAACACATAAGGCTCAAATAAAGTTTCCATTGAAATACAAGAAACACTCAATCGGTCACAAAATGAGAGTACGGGTCTCTCAAGTTCCCATCAAGTAGGAATATCTCAACTACACTAAAGGTTGTGGTCTCAAACTCATGCAACACAAATCCCAACACAAATCCCGAAGAAAGTATACAAAGGACAAAAATACCAGGCAAGAAGATTATGCACAAGCACACTCTATTGGTCTCATCACCAAGAGTATGAATCCCAAGATGTTTTGACATATATATACATGGGATACCACCATCCCTAAATTTTCCAAGATCTATCTCACATTCCAAAATAAAGTGAGGAGCTCTAAAGCATAAAAATACCAAATTTTGACAAAGGTTCTAAAATCAATATTTAGCATTGAAAGGGCACTTTTAGATAAAAATATAAAACTACCTAGAATGTCCTATGACCTCCGACTCCACAATCCTATTCCTTCTAGTAGATACTTATAATTTTAATAATTAGATCATGCCAAACATGATGATATACATGTTCTAGATGGTACGCAAAATGATGCACCTACAAAAATACCCAAAAATCAAACTTGGAATTTAGCTACGAAATAAAACTCATTGGTCTAAACCCACCCAACATCACACTTTTAAAATAAAACTCTCATTCTGGACTCACATGAAAAAATAGGCAGCATAACGACATAGAAATGTGCATTTAAAAATGGAAAATACACATAGGCCCAACCGGACAACGAATGACAATGAAATTGTGAGGGAACACTAGTTCTTAGTCCACAAAGTAATAGAAATTTATTTCATTCAAAATATAGCTTAAATCAAAAGATATAGAAAGCCCTACCTCACACCAAGAGGGAAAAATTGAAAATGAGAAGAAAATAAATCCGTCCCAAAAATGCAAACAAATCCATAGGAAGTTTAATAACGGTGGCACCAATCCAACGAGTTTCTAACCACAAAAATCCATCAATCCCAAAATACCCAACAAGAAAAACACCCAATTGGTCACAAGAGGATTTGAGAGAATTTCCTCTCCAAAAATGACCAAGTGTCAAAATGATGTTTATTTATTCATTATATGGCACTTTTTGGTCAAAACTCAAATGTGTTGATGGGGCTTTGCTGACCGGGTCTGCCAACAGTCATAAGTTGTCACCGAGTTCCGGGGAAATCGGCCAACTCCGCCTGCAAAGGTTGTCCGGGGGAAATGAATCCTCTGGGCCTTCAAGCACCTGGGTGTTAGATCACGACGGTGCGGGGCTCGGTTGGGAGAGGTGACTATTTTCGAGGGGGATAGCTGGTTACTTCAACTCATTCCTCCGGAGATTCAGAACAGCAAGGGTTTCCCGGAGTACTCTACACTTAGCGAATAAAACGAAAAAGATCTTGTAGGGTTAGAAACATTTATCTAACTACAGTCATGCTGAAATGTCTGAAACATCAACAATACTCTGAAAGACTACACTAAATACCGAAGAAATACACAACTGTCAGTTAGCATTTTATCAGTAGCAAAAATAAAGAGGTCATTAATCTACTTTAACATATCAGAGTAAAGGACATGCAGAACATTAAAACATGAAATACCATTAACTCAGAAGCAGGGACGCTAACAACATCATTGCCAAGAATCCTTCCTTCTTCATTAAAATTTAGTCCAACAAGCACTGGTGCATGATACAATAGTGGCTTCAGGGGAGCATCTGACTACCAAGAATAGAACAATGGAGCATTGAGCTCTGCAACTAAAACCAGAAATCACTTTGCTATTTCTTATGGACAACAAAATCATCAATTTTGCCAACCCTTGGAAATGGGCCAATTTGCCTATTTATACAACTCTTTGCTAACCCTAACCCTATTTTACACATTCCATTAAAATACAATATCTGAGGGCCGGTACTACCTGCGCCACCCTACAAAAGACCTGGAGACGGAGTAGGTCTGTCATGTCAGAAGAAAAAGTCAAGAATATACATCGGAAGAATCGGCCTCAAGAAGAGAGCCGGAGAGGAGATAGAAGAAAGTAGGTCTTTCAAGGACCGAGGCTACATGCCTCATAAATGGGAAATGCAGTGCCCTGTCTCCAACGTGCCAGGTGTACCTTTGAATGGCGCCTTGAGAAGATCACCCTGTCAAAAATCAACTGCCGAGCCAATGCCTCTTAATATGTCCAACTACCTTCTGACAGTCTTATTAACCACTTCTGAAAGTGACCGGTCGGCCTCGGGGACTAGGACACGGATCACTTTAAAGAATACAAAATTTTTGGATCCGGGACTCCGGGATCTGGGAAATTACGCCCCCAAAAGAATAAAGAATACTTAATACTCAAGTTTCCCCAGTTCCCGGAGAATCGCTCAAGGCTGTTTATTATCATTGAAGGCCCGAAGGAGGCGGAAAATGCCATCTTCATCTATTTTCTTCAGGCTGGCCCTTCTGTGTCTGGCCACATCAACTAGTTCCCCCAGCTCTGGAACATTATTTCTAAACTCATCTGCCATCCTTGCGGCATCATAGCCTTTAAGCACCATTTTGGTAAGTTTTGTCATTTGGGCCCCATCTATCCCCTCCGGGGATTGATACTGAGATGCCATCATTTCATCAAAACTCCCCAAAATTGACTCCTCGGGGGTATAAGTGTCTGTACTAAGGGGATCAACCCCGGAAGCTTTTATTATAAATGACTTGTACAAATTGGAAGAATACTTCACGGTATTTACCTTTTCCTGCAAGGACTCTACCAGTTGTTTGGTTACCTCCAATGTGAGGTCCAGTCTGGAGTGCTAAGCCCTTACAAAATCAAATGATTCCTCACCCAGAATTCTGGATTCGGAAACTATGTCTTCCCCCAGGGTGAGGAGCTCTTCGAGCTCTGCCTTCCATGCCTGGTAATTCTCGGCGTCACTCTCCCATTGATCGATCAGTGCTTCTGCCTGGTGAGTAACCTGCCGGGCTGTATATAAATCGGGGAGAGTGGACGCTAAGAAACACCAGGTGTTTCCTATCTGTAGAGCGACCCATTCGTCTGCTGCTTGGGCATTCTTTTTCATTACTCGCAGGGAGTCTATGTCGCTCTGTGATAATTCTTCTGCTGTGGAAGTCTCCAGAGGAGCGGCATTGAGGGGCTGGGCCAGCTCTATAAGCAACCCCATAAGGTTTGTGTTCTTCTCTTTTTCTGCCTTGAGCCTCTAGGCCTCTTTTTCATATCGGGCCTCTACCGCCTTTGCTGCCTCCTTTAGCAGGTCTACTTCGCCTTACTTTCCTCTTTTTCCCAAAGATACCTCTGCGATATTGTAATCTGTGGGATCCACGGTCGCTTCATCGGCGTCTGGGGGAGGTGTTTCCAATACTGCAACTGTTTCTCCACCCGGCCCAGTCCGAAGGGTATGAACTGTCCGGGCCATTTCGGCCAGGGAGAGAGGGACTGTTGGAGCGGATTGGGCCTTTATTTTCCTGCTTTCTACCAGCCATGGAGGTGGGAGAGGTGACCTTCCTGCCAAAGTTTGTTCTTCAGATTCCCTCCCGGTGTCCGGTGGTGGCTGCTCCTTTTCAACATACATCTCCTCTGCTCCTCTCCCTGTCGGAACCTCTTCTGTAGCAACATCTTCAATTTCTATCTCCTCAGCCTGGTCCCGGATGTCAATTGATGTGTCTAGACCCTGGTCGGCTTCCTCGGGGATCTCTTCTTCATGCTGCTCTTCCTCTTCTTCATCTGTTGGTAGTAGGGGAGGTATCGGGCCAATATTCAGAGTTTGGGCCGCTGTGATTACCTTCTCGAAGGTTGCCCCCGGGAGTGGCCTTGGGAACAAGGCGACTGGGGTTACGGTTGATCCTGAAGTTTCGGGTCCGGGTTCCCTAACGAATGCCTTTTGTTCACTTGGTGGTTGTTGGTCCACTCCCGGACCTTGTGTTTCTGGGGCCCTGGAGATAACCTCTGGTTCTGGCCTCTTTTCTTCCATCTACTGCTCTTCTTGTTTTGCAGCCTTTTGTTCCAGGTCTTCTGCATCCACAGCCTCTTGCTCTTTTTCTGGGACTTCCATCTCTGCTTGTATGTCGCCCCCTTGCAGATTTCTGAATTCATCGGCTGTAAATAAGTCAAACTCCTCTTCCGGAGGGGGATTGGCTGGGATGTCTGCCTGTTCTTCTTCTTTCTCCGGTTCCGGGGAACTGGAAGAAAGGATTTCCACTTCTTTTGGGAGGGAAGCCCTTGGCGTTGGTTCTGCCTTCGGCTGTGCAATATGCTTTCTCTTCCTCCGGGTGATTAGAGGCGGCCCCGCATCAGAAATTGCTGCTGCCTTCGTGGGATCCACCCCCGTCGCCTTAATCATCAAGGCTGCCAGTGATGGGGAGGAAGGAGGACGAATTGGTCCGGCCATTAGCGGGGGAGTGCCAAGCCTCGTAATTAACTGCTCCCTCATTTGCTGGGAGGCTGCCATAGATTGCTTAATTTTCTCTTGTATCAGTACTTCTTGCGCCAAGGGGGTTGTAGCTATTCCTTTTTCCTTTTTCTGCGCCTTGTGAAGAAGTCCCGGCCCCCGGGGTCAATCTTGGTACTGGCGGAGGAGTTGGCCCTTGTGCCGGCTAGGCTGCCCGGCGAGTACTTCTGGGGTAGGCTTTCTTGAAGTAGGCGTGGCTTCACTCCACTACTTCCCAGGTGAAGTCTTCAATTGTGGGCTCCTCCTGGGTGGCCCAATTTATTGCCGGCAGTGGCATTTTGTCAATCCCCTTTTCTTTGTACTGGGGTCTGTGGTGGGGGCGGTGTCTGAGAAACCCGCCGGGAACCTACGGAGCTTTAGTTCCTGCATCATTCCGACTGTCATCCGGTCGTAGTGCCTACTCCAGACATCTACATCATCCTGGAAATCTGCCCAGAAGTCCTCCATGTGTATTTGGTGGGGCTCCGAAGCCCGGGGCAGTGCCGTTGCAATTCGGCCATGCGGATCAAAATTCCTCCATGCCAGATAAAATTCCTGCAAGTTGTAACATTTCAATTCATTATCTGCCTCCCTTGCGGCGGCCAGACTGTAGGTGTAGTTCCTGCAGGAGATTGGGAATGAGACGTTTGGGACCTTCTTGTGGGCCAAGAAGGTATGCAACTCCAGCATTTGTCTGCAATACTCCAGCAGCACGATCTTGTCCCCACAATGTTTGGGCAACAAGTAGGGTTTCCTGGAGAAGCCGGCGACCCTAATGTATGTATGCTGCTGGAATTGGATATAGTAGTGCCCATAACTACTAACCAACTTCATCGCCTCAGTGGATAGGCGGTATCCGGCATCCCGGGTGGGCGTGAGCAGATGGTAGTAAACAAAAGAATCGTTTACCCGGCAATAACTGGGGAAGCTGGCTTCCCATTGAATCTGTGGCAAATGGTCCCACGGTGCTTTTTATCCCGGGCCAAGCCCGAGAATGCCATCTATAAGCAGGCCATTGGAGTGGGGCCTCTGTTGGGCCAAAGCCCAAAAAATATAAGAAGTCATATAGAACTTCTTCTTCTCGTTCAACTACAGAAACTGGGAGTCGACATGATTGGAGATAATTGTCGCCCAATCAAAGAATTCTCCTTTAGTGGAGATGCCCAGTAGGAAGTAGTACATCCATTTTGCAAATTCTTGGGCGGAGGGTTGCCCAAATACCCGGGCCAATGCTATCATCCCCATCTGGATGCTCTCCTTGAATTCAGAGCGGGGGATATCTATCTTCATTCTTTTTGGGTCCCCCTTTGGGACCTTAAGCCAATTGGTGTTCATGTACACCCAGGCAGCATCCTCCAGTTGGTTGAATTGTTTCAAGGCGTCGGTCCTTGTGACCACCGAGGCCCTGTTAATTTGCGGGATACCCAGGCCTGCTTGGAAGGTGACTGGGTCGAGGGACACCAGTGGAGTGGGGTATCCCGTGGGTTCTGCAGCTGGGAGCATGACGGCCCGGACAGAAGAGTTATAGTTGGCAGCCAGGGTTAGAACAAGCTCCGGAGACTACACAGAGCATGGGAAGCAAGCTGCCAGAAGGATTCCAGAACCTCCGATGTTGGTTGCCATTTTGTCTCCAGCCTGTCGCTGGATGTGCATTATCTTTACCAGGGCCTGCATTTCTGCCCAAGTCCCGACACTGGCGTCGGTCATCAGTTTCACCCTGGACTCAATCTTTGAGCCCACAATCTCATTGTCCTGCATAAACTTCATGGTGAGGGGCAGCTTTGCCAGGGCCTTCTCCATTTTTGACTTTGGTGCTGCCCTGGTCTCGGTTGTAGTTGGTAATTCCGGACTCCCGGGAGGAGATGATGCGGATGCCTCAGACATGTTTGTAAGATGAAGTCCGGACCTGCGACACAAAGCGACCGTTAGAACATACTTATCAAAATAAAATAGTTACTCCGGGGTCCGAAGTTCTTACCACTGCGCCGTTTGCTTTTCCTGAAAAGTTAGTTTTACACAAAGATATCCGAAAAGAAAAACACATCATAAATTTAAGATTTTCACTATATCTCCGGGTCTGGGAAATCCTATCACACTTGGTGAAGACATAAGACGAATGGTGGAAAGAGGCCCGAGGCCTAGAGAAATGATCGTTTAGCAAAGAAGAATGTGGAGGTAGGTCTACGTGGACGCCACATGTGCTGGCATTGAATGGATGTGATGGCGATGACGGTGGAGCCAACTGTTTGAACGCGCAAAAAAGGAAAGCTACTTGGCTGGAAGTAATTGCGCCTATGGAAAATAAATGAGGCTCTGACAACCTTGATGGAGGAGAGAGAAAACTGCCTGTTTGAAACTGGCCGAGAGCCGAGTTTCAAACAGGTGGTTTTCTGCCTCGAAGCAAGCTTGGAGGCGAAAAACCAGGAACAAAGGTGACTCGACCAGCTTGTCAAGCCACCTGGAAGGATACACATAGAGCTGAGGGGTATATACATGGAACGGAGGAGATACACAAGGGATATCTACAAATATGCACATATATACACGAATATACACACGGGACGACTCCCGCGGGAAAACCAGACAAAGCAGAAATAGATATACAATTATCTACATCATTTACAAGCTATTTACAGACCTAACAGACAAACAACCTCTGCACAGAAGGTGGGCAACCTCCTAGCAGAGCCGACCCACCAACGAGCGGCAAAACCATAAGACAAAAGAAAGACACGACAGAGAAACAAAGAAAACGAAAACAAAACCAGGCAAACCAAGAGAACCCGAAAAAAAAAGAACGAAAGAAAAACAGAGAAGAGGGAAGCCGAAGGACCAACCTGAAAGTGCAAAAGGCGGAGGAAAGGAAAGATTACCACGAGAACCCTGCAACAACCTCGAATCATCAGTCTATCGAGATCACCACCACGGAGCGCTAGCGTACGTCTGAGAACAGTAGAAGGTGTTAAGCTTTGATTATCACAAATTTCTCTGTAACTGCTATGCTAATCGCTTTGAAAACCGCTCTATTTCGCTCTAAGTGCTCGAAGGTTTTTAATCGCGGTAAATGTGAAAATGACAGGTAAGTCTATTTATACCCGCGGTGAAAAAGTAATCCTCTTCCTTTCGGAGATTTTAGGTCAGGCGCATCCTCCAGACTCCGGGCCCGGGGATTCCTTACGATGATATTCCTAAGACTTAAGAACATCATAGCAAAGAATCCCGGAGTCCGAAATCTGGCTTCCAACCAAGGAAAAATCAAACCAAGAAAACAACACACACCGGGGAAGAAAACCCCAGAGAAAGAAAGCAAAAGGGAAAAGAAAGACAAGGCAAAGCCGTAGCAAAAAGAAAAGCAAAAAAAGAAAAAAAAGGGGGAACCAACATTTTTCACACAAAAATGTAGGGACGGGGATGCAGGGCATAACAGATGGCGACTATCTGGGACAAATGCCTTAGCGCATTTGAGAACCATAGAATCTCTGGTTAGCACAACTGGAACAAATCGTCCTCCTGAAGCGTTTGACAAGCAGAGAGCAACATATCTGAGAGAACGCGACCACACGGGAGTCAGTCCGAAGTCATTCATCAGTGGTGTCATGTGTGCTTTGGAAGGAAATCAAGCCGATGACCTCTTGGGAGGAATAGAGAGGCGGTACTAATTACATCGAACCAGTCATCAATTTGATTACTTTCCCCCGGAGGCCAGAGTTTCATCCCGCTTTTCCTCTTATTATTTTATTGATTACCAGGTGGGGAAGGCGGTACTTCTTTAACCATTGAGCCTAAGCTTAGCTAAAATTTAAATGGCGGTACTCCTTTCACCCATCCACCTATATTTAGATATTTGGAGAGGATAAACTTCGGACCCGGAAGGAATTTCTTTGGATTTTCAGACGTGGATCAACCAATTAGTACAACTGATCTACCCTCGACGTGTCCGATTACTTGTTCCTTATATTATTATTGTTCACTGATTGCCAGACTCCCGGAGACAACACCCAATGAAGATTGCTCAAAAATGTGCCATAACCTGCAAAACAATCCCGGAGACCGGGTTGATTCCACCGTGATAAAGATAGATTCTAAAGTTCGCCATGCCGGAGGCATTGCACCAGAGGCCAAAGTTATGCGAAGCATTCTAGTTCCTACAGGATGGAACAAAATGCCAGGACCAAAAGAAAGCTGAAAGCGAAAACAAAGACAACAAAAATAAAAAGGAGACTGCCCCAGAGGACAGCCAACAAGACTACTTACAAGGGGATATTTACATATAATACAACTTTTGGACAATCTTACCCTTACTCGAAGTAATGTTTGAGAAACTGCCCATTAACAGGCAATGCGACAGGTTCCCCAATCAAGGTGTTAAGGCGGTAAGTGTTTCCCCCGTAGATTTCTGAAATTAAGTATGGTCTGAGCGAGAGCCATTGGAACTTGGTATTCTTTCCTTTCTTCTCTCGGGCCTTATCCCACAACAGGACCAAATCCGAGATCTGAAAAGCCTTATATTGGGTTCTTTTGTCAAACCATCATTTTACCACCGCTTGATGACGTGCAAAATGTTCAAGGGCCGCATCTTGTTGTTCTTCCATTCGCACTAGATTCAGGAGCTGAACCTCCATAATGTTGTCCCTGTTGTTAAATTCCTGCATAAGCTGTAAAACCAGGATTTGTAGGTTGACTGGGAATATAGGGTTCTGACCATAAACCAAGTGGAATGGGGATGTTCCCAGGGCGGCTTTAATACGAATACAGTCCGCCCAGAGGGCAAATTTTAGTTTTTGGTGCCAATCCTAGGGATTTTGTTCTAACAAATGTTTGATCACCTCAAGTAGATTCTTGTTTGTTGATTCAGCAACGCCATTTCCCTGGGTGTAATAGTTGCCGGAGAACTTCAGTGTGATCTTTCGATTGTAGGTCCATTCGAGTAATTGTGCGGAAGAGAATGCTGGACCATTGTCACATACTAAAGCAAAGGGCATTCCAAACCTCGTGATGATGTTTTCTTCCAAAAACTTGATAACTACGTCCGCCGTGTTATTTTTGCAAGGGATAGCCTCAGACCACCGAGTACAGTAATCAGTCGCAGTGAGGATATATCGGTGGTTGGCAGACGAGTTGGGGTTGATCTCCCCGATGAAGTCAAATGCCCACTGGGCAAAGGGTCTAGCCTCGTAGACTGGTTCCAGAGGCATGGCTGGGTTACGCTCACGATGTGCTGTATTTTGGCAAGTATGGCATTTTCTGACATGAGCGTAAACATCCTTGAAGATACAGGGCCAATAGTATCTGGCCTGGAGGATTTGATGGGTAGTGGCATCGGCTGAACCATGCCCTATTCCAAACTGTCCATGGAATTCATCAATTATTTTTACAGCTTGGTTCCTGTCGATGCACCGGAGGTACACTCCCTTGTAGTTTCGGTGGTAAAGCGCAGAATTTTTAATCATGAAGTGGGCGCTTTTCATCCGCAAGGCACGGCGTTTGAGGGGGAGGTAATCTCTCCGGGCATTTGTTGTTTAGCAGCAAGTATACCAGGTCGGTATACCACGGGTCTTGGGTAATGGACTCCACCGTATAAGTTTGACATTCTATGTGGGGAGTCTCTTCTGCCATCGTTTGACTTAGTCCCTGTCCTCAGACTATTTTCATGGGCTGCATCTCTAAGTCATATTCCTGGAGGATGGCCATCCATTTCCCCCGTCTCTCGCCCAATTCACTCTGCATCAGCAGAGATTTGACAGCCTGGTCTGGGATGATAGCATGCACTCTGCTCCGGAGGATATAATGCCAGAACTTCTTCACGACACGAACTAGAGAAAAGGCCTATTTTTCCAGTGATGAATACTGGACCTTAGCATTTTTAAAGGGGGAACTCATGAAAGCAATTGGTCATTCCTCCCCTTTAACCTTTTGGGTCAATATTGCCGCGGCAGAATGCGGCGAAGCAAATGAGTATATGTAAAACGAGAGGGAATAGTCCGAACTAGCCAGGACGGGTGCCTCCGTTATGGTCTGTTTAATTTGGGCGAATGCCCGCTTAGCTTCAGGACTCCACTCAATTTTGGTATCCTTTTTCATCATTTCATTGAGTGGTTTAACTATTTCTACAAATCCTGTGATGAATTGTCGCACAAAGTTGATTTTTCCGAAGAAGGATCGCATTTCTTTCCTGCTACCAGGCATCTGCAAGTTCAACAATGCTTCGACTCTATCAGGGTCAATGGATATACCCTTCTCAGAGATGATATGCCTGAGCAACTTCCCCTCGGTGACCCCGAATATACACTTCTTAGGGTTGAGGGATATTCCATACCGGCGACATCTCTCACAGATCTGAGCGAGGTGGGCGGCGTGATCACGCCTGTCCCGGGAGAAGACGGTCAAATCATCCATGTAGATGATTATGCATCGATTTACAAGGCCCTCGAACGCAATGTCCATGGCCTTCTGAAAAGTAGCCCCTGCGTTGATCAACCCGAAGGGCAT
>MU227039.1:918037-946386 GCA_018584345.1 Thuja plicata
AGGGTTGCCCAAATACCCGGGCCAATGCTATCATCCCCATCTGGATGCTCTCCTTGAATTCAGAGCGGGGGATATCTATCTTCATTCTTTTTGGGTCCCTCTTTGGGACCTTAAGCCAATTGGTGTTTATGTACACTCGGGCAGCATCCTCCAGTTAGTTGAATTGTTTCAAGGCGTCGGTCCTTGTGACCACCGAGGCCCTGTTAAACTGCGGGATACCCAGGCCTGCTTGGAAGGTGACTGGGTCGAGGGACACCAGTGGAGTGGGGTATCCCGTGGGTTCTGCAGCTACGAGCATGACGGCCCGGACAGAAGAGTTATAGTTGGCAGCTAGGGTTAGAACAAGCTCCGGAGACTGCACGGAGCATGGGAAGCAAGCTGCCCGAAGGATTCTGGAACATCCGATGTTGGTTGCCATTTTGTCTCCAGCCTGTCGCTGGATGTGCATTATCTTTACCACGGCCTGCATTTCTGCCCAAGTCCTGACACTGGCGTCGGTCATCAGTTTCACCCTGGACTCAATCTTTGAGCCCATAATCTCATTGTCCTGCACAAACTTCATGGTGAGGGGTAGCTTTGCCAGGGCCTTCTCCATTTTTGACTTTGCTGCTGCCCTGGTCTCGGTTGTAGTTGGTAATTCTGGACTCCCGAGAGGAGATGATGCGGATGCCTCAGACATGTTTGTAAGATGAAGTCCGGACCTGCGAGACAAAGCGACCGTCAGAACATACTTATCAAAATAAAACAGTTACTCCGGGGTCCGGAGTTCTTACCACCGCGCCGTTTGCTTTTCCTGAAAAGTTAGTTTTACACAAAGATATCCGAAAAGCAAAACACATCATAAATTTAAGATTTTCACTATATCTCCGGGTCTGGGAAATCCTTTCACACTTGGTGAAGACATAAGACGAATGGTGGAAAGAGGCTCGAGGCTCGGAGAAATGACCGTTTAGCAAAGAATAATGTGGAGGCAGGTCTACGTGGACGCCACATGCGCTGGCATTGAATGGATGTGATGGCGATGACGGCGGAGCCAACTGTTCGAACGCGTGAAAAATGAAAGCTACTTGGCTAGAAGTAATTGCGCGCATGGGAAATAAATGAGGCTCTGAAAGCCTTGATGGAGGAGAGAGAAAACTGCCTGTTTGAAACCGGCCAAGAACCGAGTTTCAAACAGGTGGTTTTCTGCCTCAAAGCAAGGTTGGAGGTGAAAAACCAGGAACAAAGGTGACTCGACCAGCTCGTCGAGCCACCCGGAAGGATACACATAGAGCTGAGGGGTATATACATGGAACGGAGGAGATACACAAGGGATATCTACAAATATGCACATATATACAAGAATATACACACGGGACAACTCCCGCGGGAAAACCAAACAAAGCAGAAACAGATATACAATTATCTACATCATTTACAAGCTATTTACAGACCTAACAGACAAACAACCTCTGCACAGAAGGTGGAAAACCTCCTAGCAGAGCCGACCCACCAATGAGCGACAAAACCAGAAGACAAAAGAAAGACACGACAGAGAAACAAAGCAGACGAAAACAAAACCAGGCAAACCAAGAGAACCCGAAAAAAAAAGAACGAAAGCAAAACAGAGAAGAGGGAAGCCGAAGCACCAACCTGAAAGTGCAAAAGGCGGAGGAAAGGAAAGATTACCACGAGAACCTTGCAACAACCTTGAATCATCAGTCTGTCGAGATCACCACCACGGAGCGCTAGCATACGTCTAAGAACAGTAGAAGATGTTAAGCTTTGATTATCACAAATTTCTCTGTAACTGCTCTGCTAATCGCTTTGAAAATCGCTCTATTTCGCTCTAAGTGCTCGAAGGTTTTTAATCGCGGTAAATGTGAAAATGACAGGTAAGTCTATTTATACCCGCGGTGAAAAAGTAATCCTCCTCCTTCCGGAGATTTTAGGTCAGGCGCATCCTCCAGACTCCGGGCCCGGGGATTTCTTACGATGATATTCCTAAGACTTAAGAACATCATAGCAAAGAATCCCGGAGTCTAGAATCTGACTTCCAACCAAAAGACAACCTCTGGGATCCGGGATCCCGGAGGGAAAAACCAAACCAAGAAAACAACACACACCGGGGAAGAAAACCCCGGAGAAAGAAAGCAAAAGGGAAAAGAAAGACAAGGCAAAGCCACAGCAAAAAGCAAAGCAAAAAAAGAAAAAAAAGGGGGACCCAACATTTTGCACACAAAATGTAGGGACGGGGATGCAGGGCATAAAAAATGGCGACTATCTGGGACAAATGCCTTAGCGCATTTGAGAACCATAGAATCTCTGGTTAGCACAACTGGAACAAATTGTCCTCCTGAAGCATTTGACAAGCAGAGAGAAGCATATCCGAGAGAACCTGACCACACGGGAGTCAGTCTGAAGTCATTCATCAGTGGTGTCGTGTGTGCTTTGGAAGGAAATCAAGCCGATGACCTCTTGGGAGGAATAGAGAGGCGGTACTAATTACATCGAACCAGTCATCAATTTGATTACTTTCCCCCGGAGGCCGGAGTTTCATCCCGATTTTTCTCTTATTATTTTATTGATTACCAGGTGGGGAAGGCGGTACTTCTTTCACCATTGAGCCTAAGCTTAGCTAAAATTCAAATGGCGGTACTCCTTTCACCCATCCAGCTATATTTAGATATTTGGAGAGGATAAAAATCTGGACCCGGAAGGAATTTCTTTGGATTTTCAGACGTGGATCAACCAATCAGTACAACTGATCTACCCTCGACGTGTCTGATTACTTGTTCCTTATATTATTATTGTTCACTGATTTCCAGACTCCCGGAGACAACACCCAATGAAGATTGCTCGAAAATGTGCCATAACCTGCAAAACAATCCCGGAGACCGGGTTGATTCCACCATGATAAAGATAGATTCTAAATTTCTCCATGCCAGAGGCATTGCACTAGAGGCCAAAGTTATGCGAAGCATTCCAGTTCCTATAGGATGGAACAAAACGCCGGGACCAAAAGAAAGCCAAAAGCAAAAACAGAGACAACAAAAACAAAAAGGAGGAGACTGCCCCAGAGGAGAGCCAACAAGACTACTTACAAGGGGATATTTACATATAATACAACTTTTGGATAATCTTACCCTTACTCGAAGTAATGTTTGAGAAACTGCCCATTAACAGGCAATGCGACAGGTTCCCCAGTCAAGGTTTTAAGGCGGTAAGTGTTTGCCCCACAGATTTCTGAAATTAAGTATGGTCCGAGCCAGAGCTGTTGGAACTTGGTATGCTTTCCTTTCTTCTCTTGGGCCTTATCCCACAACAGGACCAAATCTGAGATCTGAAAATCCTTATATTGGGTTCTTCTGTAGAAGCATCATTTTGCCACCGCTTGATGACGCGCAAAATGTTCAAGGGCCGCGTCTCGTTGTTCTTCCATTCGCACTAGATTCAGGAGTCGAACCTCCACAATGTTGTCCCTATTGTTAAATTCTTGCATAAGCTGTAAAACCAGGATTTGTAGGTTGACTGGGAATATAGGGTTCTGACCATAAACCAAGTGGAATGGGGATGTTCCCAGGGCGGCTTTAATACGAATACGATCCGCCCAGAGGGTGAATTTCAGTTTTTGGTGCCAATCTCGGGGATTTTGTTCTAAGAAATGTTTGATCACCTCAAGTAGATTCTTGTTTGTTGATTCAGCAACGCCATTTCCCTGGGGGTAATAGTTGCTGGAGAATATCAGTGTGATCTTTCGATTGTAGGTCCATTCAAGTAATTGTGCGGAAGAGAACGCCAGACCATTGTCACATACTAAAGCAAAGGGCATTCCAAACCTCGTGACGATGTTTTCTTCCAAAAACTTGATAACTACATCTGCCGTGTTATTTTTGCAAGGGATAGCCTCAGACCACCGAGTACAGTAATCAGTCGCAGTGAGGACATATTGGTGGTTGGCAGACGAGTTGGGGTTGATCTGCCTGATGAATTCAAATGCCCACTGGGCAAAGGGTCTAGCCTCGTAGACTGGTTACAGAGGCGTGGCTGGGTTACGCTCACGATGTGCTACAGTTTGGCAAGTATGGCATTTTCTGACATGAGCGTAAACATCCTTGAAGATACAGGGCCAATAGTATCCGTCCCGGAGGATCTGATGGGCAGTGGCGTCGGCTGAACCATGCCCGGTTCCAAACTGTCCATGGATTTCATCAATTATTTTTACCCCGGAGAAAGAAAGCAAAAGGGAAAAGAAAGACAAGGCAAAGCCGCAGCAAAAAGAAAAGAAAAAAAATAAAAAAAAGGGGGACCCAACATTTTGCACACAAAATGTAGGGACAGGGATGCAGGGCATAACAAAATGGATAAATAAAAAACCGCTTAAGTCACTTAAAATAAAATATTTAATGTAATAAAATCCCAACATGGATTGGTTGAGCATGATTCTGTAAGACATAATTCACTTTGGTGCACTTGCCGAAAACAAAACAATAAAATAATAAAAAATTATTAAAACCAACATTATTAATTAAATCCTCTTCCGCAACAACTATGGAACTCTAATGCACAAACACACAACTGGTATTTCAAAAATGCAACATGAATCCGGATTTAGCAATACATACCAGAGGGAATAATTTATTAATTATGCATACATTGTCCATACTGGGACGACATTGGCTCAATATTGAAGGCTAAAAATGCTATCTTATGTGCCCACTATTGGGGATATAGGCACACACTCAATTCCTACAACTCAGGGTGAATGTGCATGGTACCTATTCACTAAAACAAGCAAACACCAAGTGAAGATGCTCAAGATCTAAATAGCCGATGCACATATAGTACATGACAACAAACACTGAAGAAGAGTGGTACATCATGCAGATCTCATGAATGAGTGACTACGACTCCATCTCACTTTGTACTAACACAAAGGGAAAAAATGCATAGAAATTATGTGGTAAGGCAATACACATCATATCATAAATTAACATTGCGTCTAAATCTAAAGAATTTAAATAATTCATTTGTAGAAATATGAGCTGATATATCAATGTAAATCTCCATAAATACCCAACACTATATAAGACACAATGTATATGAGTCAATGGTAGTCATCCTAACATTTTAATCCAATATTCTTGAATGAAAAACATCTCAGACATTATCAATAAGCACCACATGAACATATGATCCAATTAGTAAGTAACAACATGATCTAACATCATAGTATTTCATTTAATGCAACATATGTTTCTTTCTACACCAAATAGTATTTAACATCAAGTATACTTACTTCGTTGCGATTGCAATCCAAGGTATGAGGCTCTATTACCTCTTGTAAGGACGTGGTTGGAGTGACACTACACTTCTACTAGGTTTCCTACATTGACTTTCCTTATGAACATAATAGTGCAATTAAATCATCTACCAAAGTAAGATCTATCATTCTTATTCGATCCATTTCTACAATTTACCATTTTATGTCCTCATTTATTGCAATCGAAACAATGACCATTAAAAGAGTAGGGTTTCTTACTTACCTGGGTTTTTACTGGATCCTTAACTATATCCTCTTTGTTTGATTCAATCTTGTCTTGACTTACCTGATTCAAATCTTCCTTTTCCTTAGATTTTCTATGAGAACACTAAATTCCTTTGAGCATTTAGCATTTCATTGAGCTTCTCCATACTGGTTTTGAGTTTTTTTCCTCTTTTCTTTGTTTCCTCCATATCTGTTATAAGAGACTTAACTTCTTGCTCTAACTACTTGCATTCATCAGTTTTTCCTTTGATCATTGTATTTAGATGTTTTTTAATCTTTGCATCTTCTTCAATTTTGGCTCTTAGATCAATCATAGTTCCATTTTATAGCTTGATTTCATTACTGACTTCTTTATGTCTTGATTTGAATTTCACGATTTGGATATAGTCATTGGCCAATTGAAGATTTTTTGATAGTTCCTTCTTCTCATCTTCAGCAGATTCAAGATTTTCACATATGGACATAAAGTCATTTCCATCCATGGTGGACCTAGGTGAAGTACATTCAACCTTCTAGATCTCCTTCAAGCTATTAGACTCTTCCAAAGGAACTAGCTTTGGTACCAATTTTTTAACATCCGATATACTGAGAGGGGAGGGGTGAATCAGTATACCCTTGAAAAATTTAAAATATTTAAGCAATTGCCCACATAACATAATTTAAACTTGCTAAAAATGAAAGAACTGAAACCAAATAGTTGCACCACATAATACTAGATGTTTATTGTGGAAACCCAAGATGGAAAAAACCATGGAGAGGGTTAAATCTCAAGTATTAGGTAACCAATTACTAAATACAGGGATGACACACTTCTAGTTGGGCTCACTACCCGAATTACAAAAAAAAATAGATATTATCATATACAAAATTTAAATTGTTATGAATGCATCTGCATATGGACAAAATATAGTTCTTGCTAAAACACATATATCCTTCTACACAATCACTATAATACATACAACAATCTTCTATATAAAATAATTGATCACATATACAAGTCACATTACATCTATCATATCATCATATATCATTTGTATCATATGTTGAAATCACATCCAATATATACCGTCATCGGTATATCATTCTTCCATGTCAGTTGTATATTTATATGTTGGTTGGGACCAAATACGAAGCTTGTGAACACACCGTCAAAACAGTCGATGAAGTCGGCCATGTCAAAAACTATTTCTAACACTAAGCACTATCGGTCCGGGTCATAACAATTATATATCACGATAGAGATAAGTGTACACTGTTGATACTGATGTTAGTGAAATAGTTAGCTAGGCCCAAAGATTTAACCATAGAGATATTGTACTGGAACGTCCAGAATGACATCAATGACAACCAAAAAAAGGGGCAACTTTGATGAACCATAACCGATTGAATGTTTGAAGATGTTAAGTTGATGATTGTTGAGTTGCAGAAAGTTAATGCAAGACATTAAATCAGTTAATGTATTGTATTTTCATTGATGTCAACTTGATATAATCTAATTGGTTATATAAAAAGTGTCAAAGACATTAGAGAACCAGAAAGATAAAGGTTATGCTATCAGTAATGCATAAAAGTTCAGTATTCACTAAGTGACAACAAACACTGACGGGCAGTGCACCCCGACGGACAGAGAAACCCGAGAGGAAAGTCATAGTGATACCCGAGCAAGAAGCCCGAGCAATCATGACCGACGAGAAGAATCTGTTAGGATTGGATTATACTGAGAAGGGGGGGTGAATCAGTATAATAGCACTTTAATAAATTCTTCAACCAATTAATTATTAATCATACATTTACAGTAAAGTAAAGAACATAAGTAAATGACACAGTACTCATAACACCATATTTGTTTTCGAGGAAACCCTGGCCAAGGGAAAACCCCGGTGGGGATGGTACCCACAAGCATGCACTAAAGTATAATGTCCCTGTAAGGAGACCTAGCCCTGTTAGGAGCTGAATATTACATAGTACATTTCCATGTTAGAGGAATAACAACCCTGTTAAAGGTTCACAACACCCTGTTAGGGGCCAACTAAGCTTACAACTCTTTCAATATAATTCAAGTTACAAAGTGTTCTCAGTCATGAACAAAGAAAGCAACACTGGTGCTTAGATAGTTCCTTTATAGTTCTTCAATGATCTCTACCATTCTCTACTCTGCTATTCACTCAAAAACTCATCCAACTATCCAACATATCCATCCACACTTCCATACAATCTTTATAAATCTTACATATATATCTCACAACTTTACAAAGTCGGCTCACATTATGAATATAACAAATATTACTAAGTCGGCCTTCAATACAAAATACATTTAATATAATAAACACTAAATGCATATTCGGCACTCTTTCATAGTCAATGTGGAGGTTATCAAAAACCAAAATACAACTTCGATTGCCTGGAGTCCAAGCCATACTCCCTCAATCTTTGCTACTATCAAACTGCTATGTTTCGTTGTTCTAATGTAGTATGTCTGTCTTCAATTCTGTCCAACTCACCGTAGACTCAACCAAAACACAATATATCTTAGGTGGAGGTCATACATACCTCATACTAACTTCCTCTGATCTCACTTTTCCTAAATCATCGATCTCAATCTTTGACACCCAAAACACTTATGTATCTCTGCTTCTACACTTAGTCAATTTATGAATCACCAAAACTTATCTTTTCTGGAATCGGTCTGAAACCCAGATGTATTTCCATAAATGACAACAAAAAAGTAAATCATATTTACACAAAATTGATTACTTGCCAACAATCTCTCCCTTTGGCATTGATGGAAACACTTGTCAAAAAAATGAACAAGTGTTCCAACTAATCTGTCTCTTCTATAATATTTCTCTCTCTCTCTCTCTCTCTCTCTCTCTCTCTCTCTATATATATATATATATATATATATATATATATTTCCTTCTCTTCTCCCCCTTTGACAACAATGACAAAGGTGCATATATAACAAAAGGTTTTAATTCTTGCTCACCAGTTTCAAGATATCCTTAAAGGAATCTTCCAAGATCTTTACTTCTGCAGTCCATGTCTTAAACAAAATTTGGCTAATGTGAATTAAACCATTCAGTGCAAAGGATGTGGTATAATATTCTTTCCAGTTTGTGGGAAAATATTTATCCAGTGAATATGTCACTTTCTCCAAGTCTGAGAGATGAACCTCAAGTATTGATAACTTAAGAGTGATAAAAATTTTCAGCAAATTGAACCTTGTCAATACTCTCCCTTTCTCATTATCCAGTACACTGAGTTTAGCCAAAATCCTTGTGACCTCTTTGTCTAGCTCTATTGTGGATTGCGAAGATGTTTCACAACCATCCATCATACTATTTAGAGTTGCCCTCTCTTTGGCAATAATGTCTTCTACATTCTAAATATGCCTTATAGGATTCATGCAATAACTGAACAATTTTCTCCCATGCCCAATGCAGCTTCTTACATTTGTCAAACAAGTCTTTACAATGCCTAAATCCCATGTAATAGATTTGTAGACTACTGTTAGCTTCTTCTCTGAGTAAGTCTTCTATGCCTTTTCCTCTGCTATCTTCAGTAGGTTCTCATAGTGTCCATCAAATTCATCAAGTGTGATTCTCAGATTCTCAATGTCATCTTTATTCTAGAAAACAATAGGTGTTGGAAGAAATCTGTTTACAGTATCAATTGCTCTTGTGATGAATTTTTCCTTCTTGTCTCCTTTCTTTTCTAATCTCTCCTTTGCTTTGTTTAAGGCAGTAAATGCCAATTTTACTATCTCTACTTCATCCATGCTGTCAACATTTATCTCACTGCTTGCCAATAATGAAATGGATGATGTATTTACCTCTTTCTTTTCATCCTCTTTTTGATCTGTCTTGTTTTCTTCTTCCTTCTGCTCTTCTTCCTTCTTTTTTTTGTCTTCCATTTTCTTTTCTACCTCATCTCCCACAGAAGTATCCATATTCCTTGAAAAAGGGTCCTTCTCATCTTGAGATGTGTCAAGAGTTACTACTACACCAGAAACATATAAACATGGTGGAGGATCTTCTTCACTCTTCTCAGTAGATGTCTCTGTTTCCTTATATCTCTCACCCATTCCCAATTGTGTGGGCGATGTGGTCTTAGGAGGTGAGGTCTTGCTAGAAGTAGAACTCATCATAATATTCTCTAATGCCTTCTGAATTTCCTCAGTGACTTCATCATATTTCCTAGCCATGATTTTCAATAATCTCACCTTGGTTCTTAATAGAGGTTTTAGTTTCTTGTAAATTCTATCCCTTTCTTGGACTGATATCAAAGGTAGCATGTTATCTATTTCTTGGTTTCTGATTGTATCATCTTCAATTTGTGCAACATGTTTTCTTATTTCCAATCTCCCATAAAGGTCTATGGGTATGCTTCCTTCAATCTCTAAAAATGTCTTCTTAAAATTAAGTAGGTGATTTATCACAATGTCTTCAATTTAAGTTTGTTTTCCTCTTCATACCTGTTATAATATCTATCAATTGTAACCAATTTGCCTTGCTGTAATGCTCTTTTCTCTAGCATCTTCATGTCAGGTTTCCAAATGTGTTTTTCTATTTTCTTCTCTTCTCCTGTTGTAATCTTCTCTTTAGGTGATGTTTGCATGCTTGATCTTGTTATTCTGGCAGTGATATTTTTAGTTTGTGTTGTTACCTGTTAAGGAGGAGGTGGACTATCTACCATGATTACCTCAGGAGTGGGAGGGACTGAAGTACTTCCACTTGCTAGTCCAAGTGATCTCTCTATCATCTTCTTCTTGACTTCTTTAAGTTCCTCTTCTGTCAATCCTTCTTTAACTCCAAAATCATGTACAAGATTTTCTATCTTTCTCTTCCCCAGACCTCTAATTTGTTCTTCTCTCACGTTTGCTGATTTTTCTTCATAAGTTCCTCATCTTTCCTCTGTTGTGTCAATATCTGATGCAAGGACATGTTCTACTTGCATGGTAAGCACTTCATAACTCACTTCATAACCCATGGGGTAACACCATTTCTTCCTGGGTATGACTGCTTCAAAGCACGCACAATCAGTTTCAACCATGAAACAAATTGTATCTTTGTATTTCTCTACAATGTCTTCATGTATTATGTACCTTGTCTTCATCTATGTCTGTAAAATCTTGATCATACCAAATAATTCACCATCAACCCAAGTAGCATTCTGTCTTTTGTAGCTCTGTGAAATCAATATGCCAGTGGGTACTCCAGACTTCCAACCGCTAGGATGTAAACTAGGAAACTTGTGCTCAATATGAATGAACATATGCATCAACAATGAACCAAATTTGAAGGTTTTTGATTTGTCCTTCTTTACAATCTTTACATTCTCAAGGAATTACTGTGCCAGAACTTCACATAGATTATACTGTACATTTTCTTTCACCATTCTCCATGCCATCATGATGACTCCAACAGATACTGAATTTGGTCTGCTACTATAGTAGAACTTGTACCCAAGTATCATTGCAATCAATCTTACATCTTGCTGAAAGATGTCATTTACTATCATTTCCCGTCTACCCCATTTAGAATGAGTTAGGGTTTCAACTTATTTCTTCATATGCTTCTTCGCAATAGGAATGACTCTGGTGTTGTCCAATCTAGTAATTTCATGAATTAGGTCACTAGAAATCTTTACAGGTTGATCAACAATCCAGATAAACTGATCATGAACCCTACTTAACACTATTTTGAACCATTCATCTTCATCGAATTCACATAAATCCAGTATTTTCATTATGCTCAGTTGATTGATATGTTTTTATTCTTCTCTCATGACTCCACTATTAGTCATATACTACATCTCAGTTGATATGTCATCAATTCCTAGTATGTGATACTTACAATGTATGTAAGCCCTAATATCTTCTACGTGTAACACACCATACGGGGTTTGGGAAAATGCTCCCTTTGGATCCTCTTCGCATGATTTGAATGGGTGTTTCTTAAACTTATACCTAGGTCTATCTGTAACATCAAAAATAATAGGTGCATCCATCACTTAGATGATGTGAAATACCTTTCTGTCACTGAATTCTGAGTTTATCCTTTAATTGATCACACACGGCCAATGTAGAATAATCTGAACTTCTCTGCTCTCTGATTTCCTTAGCTCGCTCTTCATCAAATGATAAAGAGATAAGTCATAAAGTGGTGTTTTATACAAGTTAGGTTATGAATTTCACTTTCATTTAAAACTATCCAGTCGGTTGTTAGATCTCACAAACAAAATATGTGTCAGCTGATGTTGCGCTCTTAGATGTATACTTCATGATGTCGGCCAAGCTTATACCCAAGCTCGCATGAGCTCAATCCACAAATTTTGGGGGAGGCTATAATCTGTTGTCTGTATACAATGCTCCCCCTAAGGTCATGATCGGCCAATTAGGTCAATTCTATCTTGCTATCATCAGGCGAGGATCCATTAGCCTCTACTGACTCTCCCTGAACTGATGTCTCACTAGTTTCTTTGATCTTCCATATCTTACCACTATTGTTGTCTTCTGCCTTCTTGAAACAACTTTCAAAATCACTCTATACATCTACAACACTCTTACCAATATCATTTCCATTCTTCTGTGAATTCATAGGAGGTGGTACTCTTTTGTTGTCTGATCTATTATACCTACAAAATTTTGCTATATGTCCTGGATTATTGTATTTGTAACATATAGGAGGTCTTCTTTCCTGATTGACTTGTAGCTCATAGTATTTCGCAATGTGTCCAATGTTATTACATTTGTAGCATGTAGGTTTCATTGTAGGTTCTCTTCCATTTTCTTGTCTATATCCTGATTGATTAGGTTTTTTGCATTCTACTTTCTTGTGCCCATATCCATTACAGTTAAAACAATAACTAGAAAAATTTCTAAAAGGGGCATTACCTCTGCAGTCTCTCTTCATGTGTCCAAATCTGTTGCATCCAAAGCATCTTCCTCTAAAGGGTCTGATCTATTCTTTTGTCTCTTTAATAGAAGGTTTCTTAGCATCAATCTTCTCTTTTGATTTCTCTTCCTGATTCTTTGAACATTCAGCTTCATTGAAGCCAATACCAGTCATATCACCTTTAGGTTTCTGTTTGTCTCTTTTTTCATCAATCAAATCACTGCTGGTGTGAAGTTTCTCAATGTGATTCTTTGCTTCAACAAGTTCACCTTTTATAATATGATTGTATTTCTCCATTTCTAGATACTTGTTCTTGTAGTTGTCAGCCTCATTCTTCATTTGGTCTAATGCACTGTTTAAAGCTTCTTCAACTTTCTTCTTTGCATCCTTTTGTACCTATATTTCTTTAGCCATAGTCTCATTTTCAAGTTTCAAAGTTTCATTCTCTTTTTTTAGTTGCTTCACCTTATCTGAACTGTCTTCATATGAATCCTCTTTTATCTGAACCACAAGATCGTGTCTTTGATTTCTTGAAAGTTCAAGTTGATCTTTGAGTTTCTTTATGAATTTCTTAGCTCTTCGCATGTTGAATCTCAATTCTCCATTCTCTGCTTTTGCTTTATCAAGGTCTTCAAGTGCAACATCAAAGTTTTCTTGCAAACTGTCCAAATCCATTGTGATCTCCCTCAAGCTGTTAGACTTTCTCTCCAAGGTCCAAAAGCTCTAATACCAATTGTTAGGATTGGATTATATTAAGATGGGGGGGGGGGGGGGTGNGGGGGGGGGGGGTTGAATCAATATAATAGCACTTTAATAAATTCTCCAACCAATTAATTATTAATCATACATTTGCAGTAAAGTAAAGAACATAAGTAAATGGAACAGTATTCATAACACCATTTTTTTTTGAGGAATACCTAGCCAAGGGAAAACCCCGGTGGGGATGGTACCCACAAGCATGCACTAAAGTATAATGTCCCTATAAGGAGACCTAGCCCTGTTAGGACCTGAATATTACATAGTACATTTCCTTGTTAGAGGAATAACAACCCTGTTTAAGGTTCACAACACCCTGTTAGGGGCCAACTAAGCTTACAACTCTTACAATATAATTTAGGTTACAAAGTGTTCTCAGTCATTATTGAAACAAGCAACACTGGTGCTTAGATAGTTACTTTATATTTCTTCAATGATCTCTACCATTCTCTGCTCTGCTATTCACTCAAAAACTCATCCAACTGTCCAACATATCCATCCATACTTCCATACAATATTTATCAAAAAGATCTTACATATATATCTCACAACTTTACAAAGTCGGCTCACAGTATGAATATTACAAATATTACTAAGTCGGCCTTCAATACAAAAAAAATTTAATATAGTAAGCACTAAATTCATAGTCGACGCTCTTGTGTAGTCAATGTGGAGGTTATAAACAACCAAAATACAACTTCTATTTCTTGGAGTCCAAGCCATACTCCCTCAATCTTTGCTACTGTCAAACTGCTCTGTTTCACTATTCTGCTGCAGTCTGTCTGTCTTCAATTCTGTCTAACTCACCGTAGACTCAACCAAAACACAATTGATCTTAGGTGGAGGTCATACATACCTCATACTGAATTCCTCTAAGCTCTCTTTCCCTAAATAAATGATCTCAATCTTCGACACCCAAAACTCTTCAGTATCTCTGCTTCTACACTTGGTCAATTTCTGAATCACCAAAACTTATCTATTCTAGAATTGGTCTAAAACCCATACGTATTTCTATAAATGACAACCAAAAAGTAAATCATATTTACACAAAATTGATTACTTGCCAACATAATCAATGAAACCCAAGCAAAACTTCACAGTGTTACCCGACGGATAGACAACCCTGACGAACGGACAACCCCGACAGAGGTGCCCGAGGAGAACTGAAGTGTTGACCGAGCTAACAAAGAATTAAACACCGAAAAGAACTAAAGTTCATAAATGACAAAAGACTTAGCTATCAAGAGCTAAAGATAGAGTTAACTGGTTTTTAATATTATTTTCATCGAAGAGTTAAAAGCCAGAGATAAGAGAGAGTTTTAAAGTTTTTTTATTCCAATTGTCAAGAAGAAATCTACGAGATAAAAATGAAGTAAAGTTTTTAAAAAAGATTGGATAGAATTGAGGATCACACCAAGATCAAGAAAGTCAAGGACTTAGAAATGGTGAAATCATGTCTATAAAGAGACAAGCTAATTCATCGTAAATTAGGGGAGTGAATGGAAAAGAGGATGCTGGAGAGAAACTGATGAAGAAAGACATCAATCAGACCTGATCAATAAAGCTGAAGAACAAAGCTAATTCTACAGACACTGAGAAATAGAGGAGAAAAACATCACCGAGTAGAAAGAAGTGGAGCAAAGGTATTGAAAATAAACTTTGATCAGAAAGGTATTATGAGCTTACAATAAATCTGAAAATCTGCAAAGTATAGTTGTATATGTGAACATATCATTTACTGTTAACCATTGGATCAAAAAGTCTCTTAACTGAGAAGGACTTAATAATCCTTTATATATTGAGATACATCCTAAGGAGTATCAAAAGGTTTGGTCATGAAGATAGCATATAGATGCCAGATATCAAGTGACAAACTACACTAGGTTTGGTCATAAAGATAGCATAGAGATGCCAGATATCAAGTGAAACTATTCTATTTAAATCCTCTAACAAGGTCACAGCTAAAAGTGTGTTTGTAACCTTTAATAGGGTTGACTCTTCACCGAGCTCACTTCAGAAGAGTGAAAATTTTGGGTTACCGGTCCCAAGTGGTTTTTCCCTTAACAGGGTTTCCACGTTAAAAATCTATGTGTCAATGTGTTTATGAGTCATTACTTTAGTGTTTTTCATTACACATAACTAATCTGGATTGATCGGTATACACTAAATAATTTATTGTATTTTGGTAAATGAAAGACTGCTAATCGGTAAATAGTAAGAATAAGGTTTAACAGTGAACTCCAAGCAGTAGCATCTTGTGGGACTAAAGATAATTTGAGGTTTATATTTAAGATATAAAGTTTTGTGGTTTACTTATTGGAATATTTTTGAGGCCACTGATTCACCCCCCTCTTAGTTATTCTAACAATTGGTATCAGAGCTTGTGTGCTTAGAAGGAAGGTTTCAAGACCTAAGAAAAAGATCACAAGATGAGCAAATGAGATGTGCCCAAGTTGAACAAGGATAACTTTGCATCATGGAAAAGAAGGATAAGACTCCACCTATCAAGTATTGGAAATGATGTTACTCAATACTTAGATACTAAATATGTGTTGCCTACATGACCTCACACACTTGAGCAATACAGAGAAAAACACGAGCATAATTCTATGATGATAGAACTTGCTTCCTCTCTCTCCGATGCTGAATTTGAAGATGTCAAAACCTGCACCTCTGCAAAGAAAATGTGGGACAAATTGAAGCTGGTACATGGAGGAGATGCTAATGTACTAAGAGCTAAGGCAGAAATCCTAAGAGGTAAATTTGATGACCTAAGAATGAGAGGAGAAAATATCACTCAGTACAACTGCAAAATAAAAGAAGTAGTCAATGCTATCTGAGGAGTTGGAGGTATACTTGAAGAAGATATAGTGGTAAGTAAAACCCTAAGAACCTTACTGCCTGTATATGCTATTAGAGTATCTTCTTTACAAGAAACGAGAGTAGAAACAAACAATAATGTCATTCTAGATAGTTTGATTGGAAGACTGATTTCATTTGAGAGGAATAACTTTGATAACAGTGTCTTACCATCTATTGAGTCTAAATTCAAATCTTCTTTGAAAATAAGCAAGTCAAGTCATAAACACACTATGAGAAATGATAGTGAAAGTGATAGTGATGACCAAGATCTTGATTAGATTGAAGCACTAATGGATAGAAGATTGCAGAGAGGCAAAGGTAGATACAAAGGTAAATTACCACTTGTATATTTTAATTATAAAGAGATTTGACACTTTTTTGCTAGGTGTCCTAACAAAAGAAAAGATGACAGAAGTAATGACAGACCATATGAAAAGAAGTTTGATAGAGGTGATAACAAAGATTACCAAAGCAACTGACAATCTGACAGAAGAGATACTCAAGACTACAAGGACAAAGGGAAGAAATATTGTTACCTGGCTAAGAACAGAGATGGAGATACTGACACCGAATTTGATGAAGACATTGAGATGGTATTTGTGGCCATGAAGGATGATTCAGATAAAGAAGAAAGGTATGTAGAGACTGCACTCATATCTAAGGTTAGTAAGAATGATGTTTGGATTATAGATTGTGGCTGCACTCACCACATGATCGATGATAAACAAAAGTTTGAAACTTTTGAGTATTGCAATGGTGGATCAGTTAGAATGGGTAATGACACACCTTTACAAATTGAAGGTAATGGAACCATAATGTTGAATAACCTGATCAAATGTGAAAATGCATACTGGGTAAAAGGACTTAACTATAATCTAGTGAGTGTTTCACAGCTAAATAACACAGGTCACCGAGTAGCATTTGAGAATAAGAAGGCAAAGATCTTCAATGAATCAGGAAGGTTGATCGGAATTGGTGAACAACCAAAAGGTAACCTATTATATCTTGATGATATAAACACCACTTGTTTAATTTCTAGAAATGAAGACATATGATTGTGGCATAAGAGATTATGCCATGTGAATTTTGACAACATGATTAAGATAAACAATAAAAGGAAATTAAGAGGCTTCCCAAGCATGTCAAAGCCCAAGCATATCATGTTTAAGAATTGTCAAAAAGGTAAGATGAAAATGTCTAGTTTCAAGAGCAAAACCCATACATCTAATTCCATTCTAGAATTAGTCCATACTGATCTATGTTGACCCATGAGAACAAAGAGTTACTATGGTGATAGATATTTCATTCTCTTTATTGATGATTATTCTAGAATGATGACAATTATGTTTCTAAAAGAAAAATTAGAAGCATTCAAGCTGTTTAATGAAGACATTAATTTGACATTAGTATGCAAACACCACTTTCGGTAAGCTTACACCGAAAGATAGGAAAAGAGCAAACTGAAGATCAGATTAAGAGATCATCAAAGATGACTAAGTACATAGAAGACCAACAACACAACTCAGTGTGTAAACCAAAAATGAAATGATAGAAAGACAAAGTGGAACCCAACAGAGGAACCCAATATGCAAGTTACAGTGCAAACTGACAAGACAGATATAGTGCAACCGACAGAACAAAACCGAAGGACCATCAAGCATGACTGACATACATAACCGAAAGTCAGTTGCAACCCGCAAAAAGTGGATCTGAATTCCACATCCGATAAAGCATGTGTATTCTATTTATAGGATATTTAATTATTTTAAATCTATTTCTTTAGGGATAAGATATGTGAATGTAAGTGCTAAAATCAGTCTAACTGGTTTAAAACACATAGACTAGGAGATCTAGGTATAAGTTGTAAACCTGATCTTAGAGTTAACATTATTTTTATCATAACTCGATGAAGTCAATCCATCTATAAATAGATGATGAAATCATTCATTATAATGGATGAATAGATGATGTGAAGAAAGAGGAGAACATAACGAGCACATCTATGGAATCAGATTAAGAGTTTGAAGAACAAGGACAACAAAAGATGAATTTGGTTAGCAAAAATCAAGAACAAAGCATACTGAGAATCAAAGGTATTATTCAGTCACAGTTAAGGTGATAATCTTTTTATGTGAACTAAATAAGATCTGTATCAGGAATAGGAGATTGCATTTACCAGGTCAATTTGTAATTTGCTATCATTCTAACAAGTGGAGCAAAGTGTAAAAATCCTTTCAAGGAAGGTGAATTTAACCATCCAACAAAAAATATCTTAACCAAGTGCACACTCAATAGTGTTGCTAAAGCTCTTAACAAAGTAGACTTTAACAGGTCTCCACCAATACTCCTAACAGGGTAGATCATCATAAGTGATCAAATTGTAAGCCTTAACCGGCCCCTTCCAATCTGCAGATAGTAAAGATTTTGTGGGTGCCATCCCCACCGCAGTTTTTACTTCCTCATAGAAGTTTTCTGCAATATCATATCTTGTGTTATGTGTCAATTTACTTTCATGAATATTTCTATGAATCTTCACATGTCTGTTAATGTTATGAATTGATATAACTCACAACAAGATATTTTAAATCAGATTGAATGGATATACAATTGATTACAAATGTTAATTGATAAATGGATACAAAAGTTTTAGAGGTACTGATTCACCCCTGCCCTCTCAGTACATACTTCCCATTAATCCCAACAGTTTAAATGGTATAAAGCTATGGTAGAAAAAAAAAGTGGCAAGGAATTGAAATGCTTAAAATCAGATAGAGGAGGAGAATTTGTTTCTGATGATTTCACTAACTTTTGCAATGAGCATGGAATTAAAAGACATGTTTCTGCACCAAGATCACCACAACAAAATGGGATTGCAGAAAGAAGAAACATATCCATTGTTGATTGTGCAAGAACACTAATGATTGAGAAAAACATCACTCAAACATTCTGGATGGAAGTTGTCAGTACTGCTGTCTACACATTGAACAGAGTGCAATTGAAGAAAGACACCAAAAAGACACCCTATGAGCTATGGTATGGTTACACACCCAATGTAAGTTACTTCATAATTTTTGGTAGTCAATGTTATATTTTGAAAGATGATAGAAATGGAAAGCTTGACTCCAAAAGTGAAGAAGGTATCTTTCTAGGGTATTCCACCAAGAGCAAGGCTTATAAATGTCTTAACAAGTCCTCTAACAAAATCATTTAAAGTGCAAATATCAGAATAGATGAATATGCAGAGAAAAATGATAAGGAAAGCATAAAAGAACTAGAAGACTACAACAGGTTTGTTTATACTAAAGAACCTAACACTCTGTCCAGGCACTAGTGCATCACTCCCAAGCAACAGAACATTGCACCCAAGCATTAGGTTGCAAATACTGAAAATTAGGAAAATACTCAAAATAATATTCTGAGAGATGGAGATCAGAATGAAGGTCAAGATGATGATTAGAATAATGGACAAAGAGCTGAACCGAAACTTTCCAAGTATGTCAGAAGACATCATCCACATAATCAGATCATAGGAGACAAGAAGGCTGGAATGAGAACAAGAAGTAAGTCACTGAACACTAGATGTTTAATTTGTGATTTTGAGCCTAAATCTATTAATACTGCACTTGAAAATGAAGAATGGGTCAGTGCTATGAATGAAGAAATAGAACAGATTCAGAAGAACAAGACATGGACATTAGTACCAAGACTAGATGACAAGAATGTCATCAGTACCAAATGGATATTCAGAAACAAGCTGAATGAGAATGGAGAAGTCACAAGGAACAAATAAAGGTTAGTAGGCAAGGGATATGAACAAGAAGGTATTGACTATGGAGAAACCTTTGCACCCGTTGCTAGACTAGGAGTAAGAATACTACTTGCTTATGCTGCATTCAAAGGATTCAAGGTATACCAGATGGATGTCAAATCTCCATTCCTAAATGGAATACTGGAAGAAGAGGTATACATTGAACAACTAGAAGGGTTTGTTGATCATGAGAAGAGAAATATGGTTTGTAGACTACACAAAGCCTTGTACGGATTGAAACAAGCACCTAGAGCCTGGTATGAAAGACTTCACTCCTATCTCATAAGCATTGGATTTGTAAGAACAAGTGAAAATAGCAATTTGTATTTAAAAGAAGATTTTGATTATAATATTCTAATTTTTGAAATATTTTTTGATGATATCATATTTGGGGGTAATGATATGTTATGTAAATCCTTTTCTAATGAAATGAGAAAAGAGTTTGAGATGTAAATGTTTGGGGAGATCAAATTCTTTCTTGGTCTACAGATTCTTCAACAAGATACAGGTATATATATCACCCAATCCAAATACATCAAGGAAGTACTGAAGATATTCAAGATGGAAGATTTCAAACTAGTTGGAACACCTATGGCAACCAGATGTAAGCTGACAAAAGAAGACAAATCAAATTAGGTAAATCAGTCTGTGTATAGATCAATGATTAGAAAACTAATGTATGTTGTTCATACTAGACCAGATATAACATATGTAGTTGGAATAGTTGCAAGATTATTTGCTAATCCCAAAGAATCACACATGACTTCTGTCAAGAGAATTCTAAGATATCTAAAGAACACCGAGGACTATGGTTTATGGTATAAAAGAGAAGGCAAATTTGAGCTTCAAGTCTATACAGATGCTGATTGGGCTAGAAAATTATATGGCAGAAAGAGCACAACTGGAGGAGCATTCTTTATGGGTGAAAGACTTGTCACATGGATAAGTACGAAGCAAGGATGCATCTCACAATCTACAACAGAAGCATAATATGTGGCTGCTGTTGCAAACTGCTCAAAAATTGCATGGATCAAACAATTACTGGAAGGTATGAATATGAAAATTCTTGAACCAATGATTATCTATTGTGATAATACCAGTGCAATTAACATTTCAAATAATCCAGTCATGCATGCCAAGAATAAGCATATTGCTATCAAGTATCATTATTTAAGAGAGAAAGTGCAACTGAAAGAAGTGATACTAGAACATGTTCAATCCAAGGAACAATTAGCTGACATATTCACCAAGCCATTTCCTAAAGATACATTTGAGTACCCGAGAAAGAGACTAGGGGTCCAACCCCTGTCCATCGGTCAGTAAGCTCACTAAGAGGCTGCATCAACCTATACACAAATCAGAAGATCATTCATGTTGATGCAAGAAAAGAAATGGACTGCGAAGATACATCTGTACACAACAAGGTACAAATCTGCACCTAACACCAGAGATATTTATGGTTAATACAGAGCTACATTACTGATAGAAGGGAAATTCAAGGAATATATTAAATAAAGTGATTGAATTTGACATTGTTGTCAAAGGGAGAGATTGATGTCAAAGGAAAAAGAGATGATCAAGGAGAGGAATAGTCAAAGGGAGATTCAACATCAAGAAGATATTCTACAACACAGGGAGAGACAAAATCGGAAGCTGCAACATCTATCTAGTGAAGGGATTGAAGATTGAAGAAAGTACTCTGCAGGAAACAAATCTAAGCTTTATGAGCTTACCGAGAGCTAGACATTTGTATTGGTTATAGAATAATAATATTGGTAGATTGATGAACTAAATCTGATATAGTTCATAATGTATTAAGTAGTATATAGTGTGTTTCCATCAATACCAAAGGGAGAGATTGATGAACCATAACTGATTGAATGTTTGAAGATGTTAATTTGATGATTACCGAGTTGCAAAAAGTTAATGCAAGACATTAAATCAGTTAATATATTGTATTGTCATTGATGTCAACTTGATATAATATGATTGGTTATATACAAAGTGTCAAAGGCTTCAGAGAACCATAAAGATAAACTAGGTTATGCTATTAGTAATGCATAAAAGTTCAGTATTCACTAAGTGACAACAAACACCGACTGGCAGTGCACCCCGACGGACAAAGAAACCTGAGAGGAAATTCATAGTGAAACCTAAGCAAGAAACCTGAGCAAGCATTACCGACAAGAAAAATCAATGAAACTCGAGAAGAAATTCACATTGTTACTCGACATATAGACAACCCTGACGAAGATGCCTAGGGAGAACTGAAGTGTTGATCGAGCTAACAAAGACTTAAACATTGAAAAGAACTGAAGTTCATAAACGACAAAAGACTTACCTGGAAAAAGCTAAAGATGGAGTTAACTGGTTGTTAATATTTTTTTCATTGAAAAGTTAAAAGCCAGAGATAAGAGAGAGTTTTAAAGCTGTTTTATTCCAGCTGTCAAGAAGATATCTACAAGATAAAACTGAAGTAAATTTTTAAAGCAAGATTGGCTAGAATTGTAGATCATGCTAAGAACAAGAAAGTAAAGGACTAAGAAATGGTGAAATCACGTCTATAAAGAGACAAGCTAATTCATTGTGAATTAGGGAAGTGAATAAAAAAGAGGATGTTGAAGAGAAACTGATGAAGAAAGACTTCAATCAGACTTAATCAATCAAGTTGAAGAACAAAGCTAATTCTGCGGACACCGAGAAACAGAAGAGCACAACATCACCAAGAAGAAAGAAGTGGAGCAAATTTAATGAAAAGAAACATTGATAAAAAAGGTATTATGAGCTTACAATAGATCTAAAAATCTGCAAAGTATAGTTGTATATGTGAATAGATCATTTACTATTTCAATTTAACCATTGGATTAGAAAGTCTCTTAACCGAGAATGACTTAACAATCCTTTATATATTGAGATACATCCTAAGGAGTATCAAAAGGTTTGGTCACGAAGATAGCATAGAGATGCCAGATATCAAGTGACAAACTACACTAGGTTTGGTCATAAAGATATCATAGAGATGTCAGATATCAAGTGACAAACTATTCTATTTAAATCCTCTAACAAGGTCACACCTAACAGTGTGTTTGTAACCTTTTAACAGGGTTGGCTCTTCACCAAGCTTACTTCAAAAGAGTCAAAATTTTGGGTTACCGGTCCTAAGTATTTTATCCCTTAACAGATGTTAAAAATCCATGTATCAATGTGTTTATGAGTCATTACTTTAGTGTTTTGCATTACATATAACTAATCTAGATTGATCGGTATACACTAAGTAATTTACTGTATTTCGGTAAATGAAAGACTGCTAATCGGTAAACAGTAAGAATAAGGTTTAACAGTGAACTCTGAGCATTAGTTATTTGTTAAGATTATTTCAAGGCTTGCATCTTGTGGGACTAAAGATAACTTGAGGTTTATATTTAAGATATAAAGTTTTGTGGTTGACTTATTGGAATATTTTTGAGGCTACTGATTCATCCCCCCCCCTCTTAGTTATTCTAACAAACTTTACAACAATAACAACTTTAATTTAGACTTGATAAACCTCAAATCACCATAATAAATTATCTTTTATGAAATACTAAAGAGAAAAGCAGGATCAACACAAGAACACCGTATTTATGTGGAAAACCAAAGGATAGAAAAAAGAATGGTGAGAATCTAACTCACTATATAAATACATTGTATTACAATGATTATGATCACTGCCCAAATTTGTACAACTAAGGCTCACTTCCTTAGGTAAAGTTACAAAAGACTTGTTTAACTGAAACTCACTATCTTAGAACAAGATACAAAATAATCTACTAAAGGACTCATTTTCAACTAGCAGCACGAACTTCAAAAATGAAATAAGGATATCCTGAAAATGAATCAACAACAACTAGTCTTTGAATGTATTTCTTTGATGATTAGGTTACTATACATCTTCTTATCTTCTTCCTCTTCTTTCCTTTAAAAAATGCACACTTCTACCTTTTTCTATTGTTGTCCACACACTTCTTTTTGCCTTGAATGTATTCTTTAAATATAAGATAGATCATTAAAAGCTTCACTGCAAGTCAGTCTTAACCAAGATAAAATAATATTATATAACATAGGTCATTTGGACTGAAGAAACATGAAGCGGTGCACTCCAGGAGAAAGAGGGGACCCAAACACACTCTCTTAAGATAAATCCAATGGTCCGCACATCAACCAAGGCCATCTCCAAAATGTAACACGTTAGTAGGCATTTATAACTTCTAGAACCAATCAACCAAGAAATATATTTTGAATAAATATTGAATCATGCAGATCCCCACACACCACATTGAGACACAAATTAATACCTCAACATTAATTGTGAAGTATACCCAAACTGAAAGAATAATCCCAAATGATGTAGCACATTTAGATACACATGAACATAACATAACTGAACATATTGAGTACAACACATTAAAGCTCACTTGAAAACCACAAACATCACTAGAAAACATATTGTATAATCAGGCAAGAATAAGAATATTATTTAATAATACGATATCCAATCATATTTGAAGGACAACAAAGATACTCTAAACTAGTCTGACATAGCACACTGCTTATCAGAGAACATTACCAATACCAGAGTATTAAACTTGTATTAAAAAACAATACAAATGTTACCACAAGTAATAACGACAAATCAAAACATCACTCTAAAAATACTAAGTGATAGCTATATCAGATTAATAACATGCATGATTGAACATTTTCAAATCTTCTTCATCAATCGTCATCTCAGTCTTCTACAATTACTGCAACCAGATATTAATGTCACACTAGGGATGAATGACATCAATGAGACCACAAAGTATAAAGCTTACTTTCAACATATGATCAAAACCACAAAGCCAACTTTTGAACAACAACAGACCAACAAACATCTTCTAGAAAAAACCAATCATTACTAGGCAAGTAGTGATATCACACTGAAAATACACCAAGCCAAAAATGCAACTGTATACAAACTAGAGCACAAAAAGAGAGTAGATAGAAAATTGAATCCATCATCACAACAATAGTATCCATAACAAAACATAAAGTCTTGTAATAACATCTTCTAGACAAAAAGAGCACAAGAACACGTGTATATGATGTATGTTATTCATGTAATTACTATCATGATTTCTACTACCCATACTTGAATTATTGATCTAAATACAACATCATATACAATCTCAATACATCATCCTTCCAAAAATTCTTCCACCAATACTTCTACCACTGATACTTCTTCCAACAAGTTTGAAATCAATTACAACCAACATGCTATATTTGCAACACTTCTTTCAAGCCTGGTCTAAATATTAACCTCTGTGGGTAATACTTGACTGTATTGGCTGATGAATTTATATAAGTTTGATCTTTAAGATTATTTTCTTCCTTTTATTGGAGCACTTTCATGTTGTTCGATCTGCTGATGCTTCCTTGACTCCCATAGGTTTACTTATGTATCTTCCCCGATCCTTGAAGTTGTGTGTCCTTTTAGTATGATTATCCTTTGTGAGGGGACATGATTGTTTATTGAATTCCAAATAAAGAACATTTGATTGAATCACACCTCTTGATTACTTATTTAGTTTATTATTTCTTTGTTCATGTTATTATTGCAATTTCTTCCTAGATTAAGATCAATGTTCCTTAATGAATAAGGATCATTGAAAAATGATCACTGATAGGTAATTATCAATGTCCCTTACTCCTTAAATGTTTATTGCTTACCTTATACATTGTTGTAGTTGTTTGTAATGAACCCCTACATTTATGATAGTTATCAATTTCATAGTGGGGCATGACATAGTCTTTTTAAATGATTAAGATTCTGATGCAGGAGAATCTTAGGATCTTGGCAATCTTGAATCAAACAAAAATATTTTGTGTTTCTTGTTTGATTAGCTTGGTGTTTTGGTTGGTGGTTGATCTGTGTTTGTTCTTTTGTGTTGCGATCGTGGCAATGTGTTCTTGGTTTCGTCCTGGAGCTTATCCTATGATCGCACATCATTTGGTTTTGTTGTGCATAAGTTATGACATATTATTCATGTGCTTGTCATGTTCTTCATTTTCCCAGTTGGTTGTTGTGTTTCCAATTGTTTGCCGATCTTACGGTGGGATTCTCCATATGCGATCATGCCATCTCACTGTTATGTTTGGGACTGACATTATTGTGTGATTGCATCTCTTAAATCTTTCATTGGAGGTTGTTCCTAAAGATTTCGGTCATAACCTATTTGTTGTAAAACATTTTTGCAATTATTGATAAATGTAATCTTTTTTAGGACGACTAGATGTTGTGATGGATTTATAAGCTCATGGACTTGTTCCTAAGGGATAGGTGATCTCATAAGATTATTTGGCTTATCTTGGGTAGGATTTGTGAGGGTTTTGAGTGTAATCAGGCTTGTGTGTTGGGCATGTATGATTGGCATGTGAAACAACATGTTGCGGATATGTCGTAAGTGATTTTTTGATGATAATGAAGGTTGAATATCTCATTTTCTTCCTTCTTGTCTTGTTTCTTCTATTGTGTTACATTGGCTTCAAGGTTTGGACCAATCTCCTTGATGTTTCTCCATCCTTGAGTGCATCAAGTGGTATCAAATCATGGTTGAGCATAAGGTTGAACAAGGATGAGGTTGAGAGAGGTTGAGATTTCCATGTTGGTAGATCTGAATTCCTGACTCATAAATCCCTAGACCTGTTGATCATGAGGTGGGATAGTGAAGATATGACTTGCAATCATAAAGGAATTGTGCAAGGGGACGAGGAAGGGTTTTCTATTGGTTGTTAATAGTTGAAGACATATCAATTGGAGGAAGGTTGCATGTGTGTCTAACATATCACTGGTTGGAGGAGAATCTTTTAATAGATCACTAGATTACTTTTCATGTTCTATTGGGAAGACCTTGGCAATTTGGTAGAGGAGCAATTCATGATTGCAGAAGAAACTTGGTCACAATAGAGAAGGATGAGCAAAAGTTTCCTTTAGTTCCTTTGAGGGGAGCAGAGGGGAGAAGTGCAAGGAATTTTAGTATGGTGAAGAGTTATTGTTCAGAGAAGCAGACTACATAAGTTAGTGTGGATCAAAAGAAGGATCTTGAAGGCAGGTCTGATGAAGGCAAGTTGCTATGAGATTTTAAGAAGGGTAAGGTGAAGCAGTGAAAGACTTTGGTTGCTGAACAGATGAAGATTTGTAACAGAGGTAGACCATTTATGCAAAAGGGAGGAGGTAGTGATTTGAGTTCTAGTGTTGATAAAAGATATGGCAGAGTGAGTACAAAGAAGAGTAAGTTGATGGATCTGACAGAGGATAGTGCAGAGGTACATAGAAAAAGAGTTGTAGATAAAGATGATGTTTGGATAAAAAAAAAAGCACGGGATTTTTGTTCCATGGCTTGTCAAATGTTCACAAGTTTTTCTTATGGAATATTTTATTTTACCTGGGGTGTCTGATGCAGGAGTATCTTAGGATCTTGGCAATCTTGCATTACACAAAAATATTGTGTTTCTTGTTTGATCATCCTAGTGTTTTGGTTGGCGATCGATCTGTGCTTGTTCTTTTGTGTTGCGGTCATGAAAATGTGTTCTTGGTTTTGTCCTAGAGCTTATCCTATCATCACACATAATTTGGTTTCATCACGCATAAGTTATGAGAAATTCTTCACGTGTTTGTCATGTTCTTCATTTTCTCGGTTGGTTGTGTTTTTTATCGTTTCCCGATCTTCTTATGGGATTTTCTGTAAACGATCATGCCAACTCATTTTTATATTTGAGGTCAACATTATTGTGTGATCACATGTCTTAATTATTTCATTGGAGGTTGTTCCTAAAGATTTGGGTCCGGACTTACTTTTTGTAAAACATTTTCTCAATTATTGGGAAATGTAATCTTTTCTTGGCCGACTAGATGTTGTGATGACTTTATAAGCTTATGGACTTGTTCCTAAGGGATAGGTGATCTCATAAGATTATTTGGCTTAGCTTGGGTGGGATTTGTGAGGGTTTTTAGTGTAATCAGGTTTGTGTGCTTGACATGTATGACTAGCATGTGAAACAACATGTTGCAGATCTGTTGTAAGTGATTTTCCGAAGATAATAAAGGATAAATCTCTCATTTTCTTCCTTCTTGTCTTGTTTCTTCCATTGTGTTATATTGTCTGCAAGGTTTGGACCGATCTCCTTGAGGTTTCTCCATCCTTGACTACATCAGATTCTCCCAAATAAAACATAGTTAGTTGGAGTGTAATTGAAGTTGCATGTGGGTCAAATGAGCCAAATGATGAATTTCATGTTGTCAATCAAGATCAAGATGCAAATTATTGATTTTAATATTTTGACATATATACAAGTGATAGTGGCAAAAGACAATTGAACCATGTTTACATGATAGTACATAAAAGACAATTGAATTGTGTTTTCAATTATGTATCAACGTAAAATGTCAAATCAATATATATATATATATATATATATA
>MU227039.1:946548-979608 GCA_018584345.1 Thuja plicata
AACCCCATTATTTGAATAAATTATGGTAAGTTAAGCAACAAATACATTTATATTATACTTAAATAGTTACATCCCAATTCTTCATTGCCTCTTGTAATTAACTCCCTTATGTGAAAAGAGGTGCAAGTTAGAAAGCATACAAACCAAATCTTGTATTTTATTGCAAAAAACAAGTAAGTTTAATAGTTGTTGGTAAACAGATTCGTCACTGCGATGTTGTTTTGAAAATTGACCCTGTTTTCCCTATGAGCAGTGATCACCGTGGCAATAGTTGGAGAGATTGCAACTAGATCACGATCTAATCACAACGTTCCTCTACATTTGAGAGGGGCATCTCCCTCGTATGATGTGGGCATTTAGGATTTTTGTGTACTTTTAACTAGAAAGTACAAAAAGGAGAAATTGTGAAACTAAAAGAGAAAGAACAACATAAACCCTATTGGAAGACATATGAAGACTAGATGGGATTCCAAAATGGATAACAATTATAGAAGAGTTAATCAACAAATAGGTCTATCTATGCAATTATGATGAAAGACAAATCACAAATCTCGACATACGATGGATAGCCTACTTCATCACATTCAAACTAAGATACAAAATCCTAATTATGTATCATTAAATCAACTGCACAGATATCAATGTCTAACACACATGTATAAAAGGTTATCAACTTAACATACGAGAAGTAGGTAATGATAACACAAGAACACATTTAGAACACACGAACTGAACTAAATTCTTCATTAACCTTTGAAATCATACGATTTCAAATTCCTTTCTGTAGAAAATGTTAACATAAAATGTCTCCAAAATACCTCTGAATATTTCTCCAGAGTTTTCCCTCTGTAAGAGTTACCCTCCCCCCTTTACATTACAAAATGCCTTGTATTTATAGGCTACACAAGATAACTACCTAGTAACTACCTTCTTTTTCAATTTAATAACTAACTTATTTTTGTGTGATTCAAACAAGGTTATAAATTTCACAAATTCCACGCAAAAATAGTCAATTTCTTAACTTTGACTATGGGTGACAAAAGTCACTACTTTCAAACAAGATGAGGAAACATTGATTTTCCCATGTAACTGCAACCAAGGAAATTATAATTTTGTCCTCAACATCTTCTAAAGAAGTAGTCTGACTGGTAGTTCATCTCTGTTAAACTAAAGCTTTTGCCTTGTTAAAGTAGAAATGTGTCTTCTTGTAATCATAAACAATCTGGTCTCAAAGAAAATCTGCTCCACTTACATCTTTATGTAATTTTGAGAGAATATTTTAAATGATGCCAATATTCCCCTGTGTCATGATCATAATGTATCTAATTGGATTGATGAGCTAGCATAATCGTCATAATAGAACTTTATACTACTAATCCCTTGTTCATCCATGCCATTTTTGCTAGACAGTGCATTGACAAGTCTCCTCAATTTTTGCAAGTGATTGTGTCTATACACATTCCATCATTTTCTCTTTTTCCTTTAGCATGGTCTTTTCTTTGTTTGACAATATCTTCATAGTTACCTCCATGTTCCCTCTACCAACAAAATAACTTCAACATAGATGATGAACCTTTGGTTTAGATATTTCATTTTCAAATTGCCAATGTTGTTGTGACAAGAAAGATGTTGGCAAAGATTGTAAAATTTGGCTTTACATTTTCCACACCATTTACTTAGGAGTTTCTAAGCCTTCTCCAACAAATTTCATTTCTATAATCTTGTAAGTGGTGCAACCATGTTTTCATTTCTAGAATTATGTCAAACATTTTATATGCCAAGTCTATACCTCCACATTTCTTTGAAGTGTTTTGTCAAACAATTTTATGATTCCACAACTGCAAGATGCACAACTACCTTTCTACCATTTTGAGCTTTTCATCAAGTGCACATTATGCAATAATTTCATTTTATTTTGATGACATCTCCTTTAAGGTAATTGTCAAATTAACTCACCAAGTTTGTTATTTGACATTTAATATTCATTATTGACCCTTCATCACATACAATAATATATGACCAAAATCTTTACCCTTTATGCTATTTAAAAGCTCCCAATCTCATGTAAATGAAGATGAATACAATTAAGGTGGCGGAGTTTGGCTTAGAATTTGTTAATTGACTTTGTTTTGAAACTTTCGAAAGCTACCTTATTAAATCAGTTCTCTATATGCTGGAAATGTGGTGCCATGAAGTGACATTGTTTTGGAGAATTTTGTCAAACTTTTCACATGCCTTGTTCATGAATCCACATTTTGAATTCGTGCCCTCCTACTATCTCTTCGCAAACCAGGAGAATCTAGCTTTATGAAGGATGGAGAGGACTCTTTACATATGTCATTTGTATTGGGCACGCATATCTACACATTATAGAATTACACAAAACTCTCTCAAGCTCAAGCATTCTGTCAAACATATTTCATGCCATCCCTTTGTGTTTCCACATGGATTATTTCCAACTATTATATCGAACAATCATCAACATGATAGATGGCCATGCGTCGTTTCTGTGCTTCACATTCAACACACTTTTTTTTTTATCAGTAAAAGGCCGAGGCCAATATATTATATTATTATAGTTTATAATTTACAAATTCTCCATTCGCTGCGGGCACTGGTAGGAAAGAATGGAGAAGAAAATCTCCAGTCTAGCCCAGGACATAATCCAGATCATAAGATTACATGTATCTTATGAGGGTGTACCCTCATTTACAAAATATGGAAATATACATTCCTTTTCATTTTTCCATTTCTTAGAGAATTCCCTCGGTGATTTTGACAATACAACTTGATTATATGAACTTCAGAGTTCTTTCTCTTGCTTTGATTACTTTAATCTGGTTTGGTACAATAGTTCCTTGGTAGGAAGAATTCAACTCCATACCACATTCCATTCTTCTACATACTATCTTTCCCTTCAACCCCTGTGTACTACCTGCATACATATTATATCTAAAGAAGAAAAAGAAATGCTTTGAAAGGGTAGATTACGATTAGTATCTTAACTAAATACTATACTGTAAAATATATTTTCAATGCGATGAACTGATAGATTTCTTCTTACATGAATGTTATTATTGTACAGAATCCATTTTAATCTACTCTAGATTATACATGGGAAATTTGCTATCTGACTAATTCTACTATCTTTGTTTTGATGAGTGAGGTTTTTTAATGTTCTTTCTTATAAGCCAAGTGGTCCATACGTTTTACTCTATTTGAGAAGAACATATAGCTAAGTCAGTAAGTCAGCCATTTATGCTAACCATATGTCTTCCTCCTAATTTCTAGGAGTAATTAGATAATCATAGTTAGGTATAATCTCTGCTGCTCGGGTTTTGGATTATCCATTCTTATTATATTAAACACCATATATATACTCTCAGTTATATCTATGAGGGTTGGAAATTTCCAGAAAATCTGTTATCCATTATCCGTCCTATGTATTGATTAGTGACATACACTCTTTAGTAGCCTTGTGTGTATATATATATATATATATATATATATATACACACACACACACATATATATAATGGGATCAAAAAAGGAGAAGTACACATGGTCAAAGAGACCACCCTAATCTCTGCTAGTTCACATGTATATTAAATTTATTTACAATTCTTTTATCTAACTCATATCTTATCCTATTCAATCCATTAGAGGCCTTAAGCATACTCACTAGGATAAATAATACTATCTTTAAACCTGTTTATTATTTTTCAATGCCTTGAGAGTTTCCTGATAAGTCCTTACCCGAAGTCAATAGGTATGGACTTCAAGATAAGAGATTATCAGGATCAATCTCCATCGAATACATCCTATATTCCCTTTATTTGTTAGTTCATGTTGTCCATTCCTTATAGCTGATGCTTTAGGGTCATTATTACTATGGAATTGGGGTAAATATCTAAGATCCTAATAATAGGAAACTAATATTCGATAAGACAGTGTGTGATTATTGTACATACATACTTATAATTACTATGAAATCATTGCTCCGCTAATTTTGGGAGTGTTCAGGAATATGTATTCCATTGTATACTAGTGGCATGATCTTTCTTGAGGAATTGAACTTTGTCCCAAATAGTCCTTAATTTAGTTTTGTCTTTATTTCAGATTTTTAGGTGGAAGTATTAATTAGTTTTACGATATTCAAAAAGAGATGTCTCATACCTATCAATATATATATTTGTATATATAGGTGTGTAGTTATTCTGAAATATATATAACCAGCTATATGTATAGATATACATATATAGATATTTGGAAGAAATAACTTGTGAGCATAGTAATAGTAAATTCATCTAATCTATTATTAACAACATTAGTATGTCAGAAATACTTCATCCAATACTTATATAGAGCACAATACATCAAATAGAATCCATTCATTCAATTTACATTTTGTGGGGAGGAAAATTTTGGGTGATCATAACAGATGGATACCCCCAATTTTGCACCCTTTATCTTTTAAGTTTTTATAATTTTTTGTGTCCAGTTTAACCTAATCTGTGTTCGGGAGCCCTCTGAGTCTGCAGTTCTTTGTTTCTTCTTTTCTTTATGACCCCCTTACTCTAGCCAGACTTCAATCAGATTTTCAGATTCAGAATCACTGAAACACTCCATATCGGTGTTTCCAATATCGTCACTATGTCAATAATCATAGAACCAGCTCTCCATTGTTGTAGTTCTAATGTGCATATATAACATTAGGAAGTCTAGATTGCACTTAATGGTGTGACCTCTTATATTGAAAGCATCAGGGTCTTCAAATACCACAATCGGGGATGAAGGAATGGGTCTATTGTTGATTGAGGATGTATCATAGAACTGGGGTCGTGTGATAGTGAGGTCGCCTTTAGTATTTTGAAGTATTTTGTCCAGATTTCCTAGATATCTTCTCCTGAAGATTCTATAGCATAATCTTCTGATGTCATATTTCTCTAACTCCACATAAATGAAAATAACAACAAACATTGATGTGATATCAGTATTAACTCTATACCTATCATCATTATCTAAAAATTCTTGCCCTAAAACTCGAAAAACTTCTCTGAGAATGAGGGAATGTGTATTAAGTAGAACGGATTTAAGGCGCTTGATTGAATTCTCCCCCTTAAATGCTAGTTGACTCCTGTTGCAAGTTAGTTTAATTGGGGTAGCCATGCTAACAGAGTCGACTCAAGCAGCCGAGGCGTGGTAGATCTAAGTGAAGAGTCTATTTAAGGTCTTAGATCTAAAGCTAGAAAAGGAAGAGATATCGTTCAGGCTTCCAGACACCTCTTTCATATGCTTGGGATCGTTTAGTATACTAAGCCGCTTCGTATTGGTATTATATAAATGTGTTATTCTTCGTATTGGGGTTCTATGCTCAAAACGTTATCAGTCTCTCTGCAGCCTACCTTACTTCTACTGGAGTCAGCATCTAGATGCCATAATGTTAATTCGTCAGTAATATCATTATGTACTTCCCGCAGATCTTCCATCATTCCACCTACCAGGATCATCTTTTGTTCAATGGCCTGAACTCTAGCCTCTTGCGATTGAGGATGACTGACCTGTTCAGGACTAGCACAAAAATTGAGCAATTGATTCTTGTTAGTAGCAGTATCAAATATGGGATCGACTATCTAATCTATCTATGATACCTTTCTCAGTGTTATTGATGTTGTTGGGGAATATTACTGGAGGACAGAAGTCAGAGATAACTAATCTATTCTCAATTCCCCCAGGAATACTAGAAGGGGCGGATGGATCGCAGCTCTTAAGAGCCACTGAATTTACCAGATTCTCTTTTAGTTCGACTGCAAAGCCACCTGTATTATTAAGAAAAGTGATACTTATATTATGTTTTTGTGTATTTGAGACGGATTCCTCAATCAAGCAGTTGTTCTTTTCCAAGTAGGAGAGAGGGATGAAATTTTTATTATGGGAATCATCCTTCTCGAAGATATATTCAATAACTTAAGGTTTAATGATAACTGATGAGGATTTACAGCAGACTTCAATAGGAGAGATGGATTTCTCATTTAAATTCGTACGAACAACAATAATCTTTTCAGCGTAGTTCTGCTCCAATTCAACAAAACCCACAAATTTACCTATGCAATTACCTATTTTTCTAAGAGACTCCTCATTAGAAAGTTCCAAAGGGAGGTTATTAAGAAGGACAACTTTTTCTACAAGGAAATCTTTAAGCTTAACAGGATTAAAGAAAGAGATCCAGTCCAAGATTCTAAAATCTATATCTCTGTATTTAGGGCATCCTTATGCTAGTATCCTTTTCTTAAGAGTTTTACTGCTGCAATCTACATAGATAAAATTTTCTGGGAGTATCGAAATAGTTACCTTATTATGGAATTCCAATCTTAACCACTCGACAATCTTGGTGGTAGGTGCACCCATGCCATTCCACCTGCATATTAGTCCATAACCAGCACACATATCTTGCGTTCTTTCTATTAATCCGTCTTTTAAATCTAATTTAACGAAATTTTGTTTAGGGCATCCTGAATTTACGATATTAGATGCATCAACGGGCGGCTTGCAGCAATCTATAGAATTAAAAGGCTTAGATGAGTGTTCTAGAAATAAAGATCTTTTATGGGGAGGTGAATATAGTTTACCTGTTGACAGACAAGCTAGGGTTTGTCTTACCATTATACTCCACATCATTTACCAGGCACGGGCGTACCATCACCTCAGCAGGATGGTGAATCAGCGATGGCGGGAGATGTTTCTCGACCAATATAATCTTAGGACAGGTTTTTTTCCTTCAGATCTCAGCACGACTATGCGGCGGTGGGTAAAAATTCCTGTGGTCCAGGATAAGATCTCACAGATGGGAGACGCCGAATTTACTCCGAGCTAGGGTAAGAGGATACAGTCCTCTTAAGCACATTTGACGGCCTCTCCCGAGAAGAAACCCTAGGAAAATTCCCAGGGGAAGAGGGCATCAGAATGGAGAATTTATTAGAAGTCCAGATGGGAGAGAGGGAATTGAGTAATCTGAGATTTTCTGCGTTTGTGAGAAACCACTTTCCATCCAGAATCATCATCGATAAACTTGTTATCGCAGTAATTGAGGCCATGCTTAGGATGAACAACAAAAATTCTTGTCAAATTCGCATATCTGGTCTTAGAAAAGAGGGCAATTTGTCGATCCAAGGACTCGACGCTGAAAGACTTGCGAAGACGGAGAAATTGCAGAGCCATTTCGCATCATTTAACTTTAAAGTTGATGAGTTTTAATTCGCATATTAAATATACTAATATTCACCTTCGACACGCTTATCTACCAGAGCATTTTCGAATAACTGTAGACACAACATTGCCTGATTGCATTTGATAAAATAGTGCACATGCATTGGTTTACCAAGAACTACAATCCCAATCTCCTCCATGCGTGTACGCTTACTCACAAGCTTGAAGGCTTTGAGAACTTCTTTGCAAAAGCCAAACAGGTACACATTATGCAATTGTTTAATTTCATTCCTTGAGATTACAACACTCTGAGGTATTCTGTCGAACAGTTTGCAGCGCGTCTTGTTTGTGATTGCGCACTTGGTGAAAACTAGTGTATGATTATTCTTTGACAGCGGCATTCAACCTGCCCTGCGATCCACATACACACAAAATTACACTGTCAAAGTCTCATCCATGGTGTCGATGGTCCCAAGTTCACTCATTATTTCAAGACTCCCACTTTGGCTTGATGAATGAGAATGCTGACAGAAGGTTGTTGGTCGACTTCATACCATACAAGTGCGTGCATTTTGTTTTTACAAGGTAGTTACTTTGGAGTTTGAGTTGGGTTCTTGGAATCACATGAGGTTAGGATTAGGATTAGGATTAGGATTAGGATTATGATTAGGATTAGTTTTGTGGGAAGGTTGGGAATTTGGCTTTTCAATTTTCCAATGATAACCAAAACTCTTAACTATTAACGAGTAACCTTATAAAAAAGGTTAAAGTTTTAGAGTAGGTTAGGATGTTGACGGGAAAGAATGGGAGAGGTCGGGATGTTGACTCCTCTCCCCACGATTTTAGCTCCTTTCTATTCCACAATTCAAACCCCAAACCATAACCACCTTTTGGCAAGTTGGGATTTTGAAATCTTAACCTTTTTAAAGTTAAGATTTTTACTATTAAAGTTTTAATTTTAAATTTTTGTAAATAATTTAAAATTAATACACCAATTTCAAAAGAGCATGACTTTTGACTCATAGCTCCGATTTGAGAAATCTGAAGTGTGGCATGGAGCTGATGGACAACCAAAGATTTTGGAGACGCAAAAACACCACAAGTCTCATGAATTAATACTCTTTTACGAGCCCAAAACTTGACATATTTTGATTATTTATGACCCCAAAATAATAAGATTTTGAAAGTTTGACCAAAGGACCATGGAAAAATATGTGCATATACAGATGCATTGACCCCACAAATAACCTCGGACATGACTGACAAAAGTTTGAAATTTGGCTATTGAAGAAACCACTGCAACAATAGTGTACAAGTATGTTCTCCAATTCCATTTAATTGTAGAATTTACAACCTATAAGATTGAACTCAAAGTTGATGCAACATTTGTAATTAAATAACATAATATATAATTGTGAAATAACATAAAATGTTAAAAAAAATATAAATAAAAAGAATGTTCAAAAATAAAAAGTTCATATATGATTGCATTTCATTGCAAGGAGTTGTAGATAAAAAGAACCTTGTTTATGGAGAAAACACCATGTATGAATAACATCCTTGTACTTGTCTCAAAGAGAACTATGATTGATTTCTTTATGTTAGGAAATTACCAAACTTGCCCACACCATTATTCTCCAAATCTAAGTTTTGAAAAAAAATTCATATAACTTTCTTCATAATAATAATTTTTGCATCTCTATATGGTGTCACTCTTAAGGAAATAATTAATCTTTGTGGTGTAAATTTCGGAAACAATGAAAACACATATATGCAAGGGTGTACACATCTTGTTTCAACAACTAACAATGATTCTTCACACCCTTTTGACAATTCTTTTTGTGAAATTATTCTTAATGGTTGCTATTCTTCAATCACAAAGTCCATACTAACATATGTCTCTTCCAAACACAATGAATATATACCAATAGATATGACTATATTTATAATGAACCTAGTGAAACTCAATAAATCCACATGAGTTGACATCATATGATCAACAATTTTGACCTTTTGGGCTTGTCATGTATTTCTCTACCTCCACATGCTCCAAATGTTGCTAATGACTATTTTGTTCAATGTTTGTTGCACCTTCACTAGTTATCTCAAGGTGATCTTGTATGATATGAACCAAGTCTCAACAGTTTCATACATTTGTATGATTAAATTTTTTTATTAGCCCGAAAAATACTTAAATTTTATAAACTTACCTTTAGTAGCTCCAACTTGGAGAATGCTTGAATATTACTTGTGACAAAATAGTTTGTCACAAATATTTGAATCTTTCATATTTCAATCACTAAAAAATAAGTATCCACGTTCTTATTCAATCATATCATCACATCTCTAATCTTTATGACATACTTGCATACTTTCATCTCTCTAATTGTATCATGTATCATATCTATTTTTACAAGTTCGTATATAAACTACATCAACCATATACTTGTTTTCAGCTTCACTCTGCCTCTATATTACCATTCTTTAAATTTGTGGTAAAAAGTCTTGTCTATTTATTCATTTATACCTTGTATACATTGACTTCTTCTCAACTCAAAATACAATCTCCTATCTTTCCATCGATATCTCAAACATTCATCCTTCCAAATGTCTACCCTCTCAAGCACTCTTATAATTTCTAACTTTGTTATTTCAACTTTCAATTCATCCCTTGAGAATTCAATTTGTCCTTAACAACCACTGACAATAATTTGAAGTAATCTCATAACATGCTTTAGTTGCTCAATATTCACCACACATTGTCTCAACTTCATCATAGATCCTTTAATTCAATTAAATTACATCACACACTATCTAATCTACTTAAATATTTTCATGTGTGCTTCACAATCATTCCATATCTTACATATGATTTTATTTCTCGTAGTTTCCTTTATTTATCAACAATCAGTTGTACCATCAATAATTCCTCTTTCTATAATCTTGCATTCAAAGTGTCTTCATCTTCAACTTTAGATTCTATTAGAGCATGCATATTAGTTGCATTACTCAATAATTGAACACATGTTTGCACATTCATGCTCTAGCTTAAGTTCACTTAGTTGATTCTAAATATAGGTTAGTCTAGTCTAGTTGGGCTTCAGTTTGCACATGTGCATATCATGCCCTTCTAGTTTGCATATCTAGCTCTAGTTTACTATTTTTAGCTTGAGTTAGCTTTTGGATATTTTTAGTACTCTTGCTTTCTATAAAGTAAGTAATTCATTCATTGTAATTAATCCAAATCTCAATCCTAATTCATTGTTTGTGTAATCAATACACAATTCTAGGGTTGTTGTAGATCATATTATCTTTGTTTGATCTCTTTTGTGTGATAGGTGTTTTTCTTGTAGATGATTCTTGGTTCCTATGGTTTTTTCATCAACTCATACACGGTATTAGAGCTCAATCTTTGCACTTTCATGGTATCATAACACAATCATTGCTCTTACATTATATCATGGCTCCAAGTTTGACAAGTTGTTGTCCACATGCTTGAGGGTTCCAACCTTGGGTGAAATTTTTGTGCATGTTAGGGTCAAACGAAGGTTGCCATTGTGCTTGTAGAGTTGAAAACCCCTAAGATCAACTATCATCTCATCAAAATCCAAGAATTAAAAAATTGGGTCAAAATTAGCCTACAACACCAAAATCAAGGCGAAATCTGAGGGTAACTGAAATTTTTTCTCACTTTGAAGCAAAATGGACATCACTGTTGAGCTCAAAAGACCCTGAAACCCATAAATTGACAATCAAATTGTTGAAATGAAGCTTAGTCAAATTCTGGATTTTTTTGTGGGGCCTATACACAAATTGAGGTTCGTACCAACTGCAGCTTCGTTGATGCATCCGCCTAGTCAATACTAGATCACATAACTGGAAAAAATCAGCATACACCACTAATATTATGTAGGTATATTTAAAAAAAACTTTTCATTAAATTTTTAAGTTTCTAAAATAAAACTTTATTAAATGTTTTACAAAGGCAAAATATAGGAAACACATTTTTTAGGTGGGTTTAAATCATTGTGTAGGTACACCTACATAGAGGTGACATCATCACCAGGTCCCCTCTTCTAGTAAATCATTAAATTTAGCAACTACTAATTTTAGAAGATTCTGAGGTATATTCTGACAAGTGCAAAAGAATATTTCAACGTGTGGGAAGAATATTTCGGTGACCCATTTTTCCAGCAGCAGAGAATATTCACAAAATATTCTGTGATGGTTAGACAACTATCAAATTGTATCTTATCAATCAGTTGTTGACTAGGTTAATCCTCCAAGCCATAAAGATAAATAATTGATTTGTTTGCTCATAACTTGACCATAGGATATCAAAATCACGTAAACGAGATATCATTGGAAAGATGATTACAATGCCGATCTTTCCACCATAGCATATTTTTTATATTCTTCACCAATTTTATGTTCTAGGCCTCCTAATTCAGGCTTCTTTATTGTGATTTTGGAGCCATAACTTGAGCAAACATGCTCTATTTTTTGACTTCTACACATCATTGGATAGCTCTTGGCATCCTCTATACAAATCTTGTGTCCTCTTCATATTTGTCATCAGGTACATAGTGATCTTAGATTTGTTCATTTCTTGATTTTTGTGATTTCTCAACTAACACAGTTGCATAGGAGTTGGTTTCTCTTGTTGTGGGGGGTAGAATCATGTTGTTTCTAATTCACATCTTGCACTAACCCTTGCCTAATCTAAAAACCAATTCTAATGACATATTCCATGTAGAAATTCACTCCCCATAACTATCACACTTGGAAATAGGATATGAGCAGTTTGCTTTGATACCTTAGTTCATGGTCTTGTCTAAATGACACCCAACCTAATTTGACATGTTCCTTTAAGGTTCTAGATCATAGGAACAAGATGGATTCAACCATGATTTTGATTTCCCATAATGTCTTAGAGAGTCTTTAGTTCCATATTGATTCTTGCACCACACATAGGGCTATGTGCCTCAAATTCCAAGACATCTTTGGGGGCATCAATGAGTTTCATGTACTGCAACTTGAACTGGTTTGACATCATTGACATGATTCCTTTCCTTCTGTTGAAGATTTTCTAGATAAGTTCAAATCCATCATATCACTTTTTGCATGGTTGTGGCAAGGATAAGACCAACAAGGAGTGCTTTTTTTTTATTATGCCAAAGCTTCGAGGACCTTTCTAGTTCTTTGCTTCATCATTTTATTCCACTATGGATACCTTGGGAGATGCATACACTTTTCTTTTATTTGATGTGTTTTATGAGCCCTTAACACAAGAGAAATCCAATTTGGCATAATTGGATTCACATTTTGGGTCCAAATTTCAGGCATTGGTTGCTCAATTATCATCTCAGACATCTTGAGGGAAACAAAAGTCAAAGAATAAGAAGAAGTAGAATCACAAGGGTACAAAATCTACTCAGCCAGTTTGGGATTCTCATGGTCATGTTTCAAATTCTTCTACCTCTTCCAAGAGATCGTCATCCAAGAAGAACAAGCCTAAGTGTTCTTATTGCACCAAGACATGACATGATGAACATAGACGTTCTGCAAAGAAGGTTGATGAACTAGCACACCTTTTATAGAAGCACAATATTCAACCACCTTTGTCTCATGCATCCTCTTCTACCATAATAGGACTTACACATTCTAGGTCAAATTCTATGGCACATGGTGAAGACAAGATGAAAGGCCATGCACTCTTTGCATCGACACACAATCAATCCAACATATGGCTTCTTGATTTAGGAGCCTCACATCATATGGCATCTTTAGACGACATGTTCTCTTCTTTTGAGCATCGTCCTTTTCCACATCTTTTGACGGGTAATACACTTACATGAGTGTTACTAGGAGTGATTCTATTGAGGTTGATGATGAGACATTAAATCATGTTCTTTGTGTCCCTTCACTATCTTCCAACCTCCTTTCCATCTACCAGATTAGTCACAGTGGGAAGGGTGAGACAGTTGAGTTCACCCCTGATTTAGTGCTTATCAATTATTAAAATAGTGGAGAGATCATTGTATTTGGTAGAGTTGATCATGCATCATGACTCTGGGTTCTCTCATTTTTCTCCCATTTAGCATGCAATTACATTGACTAGTCCTACCTCTTATGCATCAAGAGTGGACTAGGTATCTGAGGAGAAATTCGATCACTTGAACCCATGTGTGCTTTAGTCATCTACAGTGGTTCCTGAGACTTTTTTTGATCCTCCACCTCCTACTTCAGAGTTTAGTACAATTTAGAAATATATTTGTTCCCTTCCATTTTTAGTAGAGTGGGATGAGTGGTTGCCAAATATTTCAACATTGTTTGATACATCACATACTCCACACATTACATCAAACACTCTAGACATTGGGGACATGATTGAGGATATTCCCATCCTCATTGATGGAAATTTGATTAATTTTGTCATCTAATCTTTCATGCTTTCAGAGGTTGTTCATCAAGAATCTACATAGTTGTTTGGATCTACTTCAATTGCTATGGAATCTTTTGATTTAGGTAGTTGGATAGTTGATCAGTCTTCGGTAGCACATGTCATGAGACATTTCATTCCTTCTCATTTAATGCAATTTATTTAGCCTTGACTATTTAATTGGTTTCTTCCTAAGGGGAGGAACATGGTTTGTTGTTCCTAGGTCTTCACCAGTATTCATCCTTGACCCTTCATTTTCAACATTGGAGCTTCTCTTTTGTAGGGGGGATACATTGTCTCTTCTTCTCTCTTTTATGGGGGGGTGGGGGATATTCGTTGTACTTATATGACCGATTCAATTCTTGGGGAGACACTTGGAGTCCATCTTAGTCACATGTAGTAATTTTGTTTCTCTTTTCATTGCATCTCTCCCTTTTGGAGAGGGTTTTTTCCCTTATGCTTTTTCTCCTTTTCTCCATTTAGAGAGACCTCATTGGTGTGAGTGGCACTAGATTGTAAATGAACACCTAATTAGGCATTTGTTTCTAGGACCCATTCATGTATTTCATTTTTTCTCCTTAAGTTTCACTTAAGGGGGGTATTAGAGTCTGCATATTCGTTGCATTAGGCACATTTGTATATGTTGTTTTAATTAATTGTGCACATGCTCAAGAATATTCTCAGGCATATTATTATGCATAATTGAGCACATGTTTGCACATTTATGCTCTATCTTAAGTTCACTTAGTTGAGTCTAAATATAGGTTAGTCTTGTCTTGTTGGCTCCAGTTTGCACATTGTGTATATCATGTACTTCTAGTTTGCATATCTAGCTCTAGTTTGCTATTTTTTTAGCTTGAGTTAGCTTTTGGATATTTCTAGTACTATTTTTTTTATAAAGAAAGTCATTCATTCATTGTAACTAATCCCAATCCCAATTCATTGTATGTGCATTCGATACAAAATTTTAGGGTTGTTATAGAACATATTATCTTTGCTTGATCTCTTTTGTGAGATAGGTGTTTTGCCTGCACAAGATCCTTGGCTCCTGTGGTTGTTTCATCAACTCCTACATGGTATCAAAGCCCAATCGTTGCTCTTTCATAGTATTAAGGCACAATCATTTCTCTTATAGATTCTTCATATTTTACTACAAATTTTTAATTTTTTTTTACGTTACCACATTCCCTTTTATCTTTAGCTATCCTCACTTGTACATCCTTGATTATGTCTTTTGCATTGCCACATTTGCTAATTCCTTCATTTGACTTGCCTTGAATGACTTTACTATCGCTTCTCGACTTGTTGCATTCTCTTCAACTCATTTATGTATTCTCTATTGATTTGCTAACTTCACTTTTGTCATCTTGTTCAATATCAATGTATTCTTCATTTATGTTATCTACAACTAACTTTGTACCTCTTGCAAGTATCATTTCTTCTTTTCTTTCATACTCATCAACCTTCAAATCATCAAATCTACCTGTCAACTAGTTGCAATCACCTTACGTCTACTCACAACTCATAACTTCCAAATCTACTTTGCTTGTCTTGATCTTCCCAAATCACTTAAGCCTCTGCCTCCCTCTTGTGGGTTTAAAATGGTCTCAACATGTTCATCTTCTATATCATCCTCTTCTTGATCTATACTAGTGTCTATGCTTTTCCTCTCATTCACCTCAAGACTTGTTATCCTATCTGAATAATTCTTTGCCAATTAAAACATCATTTCTACCTTGTTTGCAAAATCATCTACAAATTCATCAAATGTTAGATCTACACATCCTGAATTTCTCAAGTCACAACTACACAAAATATTACTTTTAGATCTACACATCCTGAATTTCTCTAGTCACAACTACACAAAATATTACTTGATTTCTTCCCTTAACTCTCTATCCTTTCTTCATCACTCTCTCTTACTTCCACATTTGACTCTCTTTGTACATCTTTTTGCAATCTAGCAATTCTACTTGCTACATCTTTTATCATCAACTCTAACATTTGCAATTCATTTTCTAGGGACTTTTCCTTCACGTTAGCAACCCCAAACTCTACAAGTCACATTTACTCCTTTCTTCTTTTCAACTATTAAACCACCAAAATACTTGTAGATTGTCTCAAATTTTGGCATTCTATCCACTCACCTTGTACTTTCATTAAAATTCTTAAAACTTTAATCAATTATCTATCTATATTGTTGGTAACTCTTCTTAGTTTTGGCCTCACACATACTTTATGTATCCACTATCATATTGCCTCATTGTCAATTTTCTATTTGAAAGGCAATCTATTTTCTCTTTCCTCTCACTTATCGCCTTTACAAAATTGATTCACAATTGTCAATCTATTTTCTCTAGGGTTTCAATGTTTGGCTTCACAAATCTAGTGCTAACTGCCTCAACTTCAGCTATCTACTTACGAACTCCTCGTGATCGTGTCACAGTCGATGATCTATCCACAAGCTACCTTTGCAAGCTGCCTCAATTTGACAATCAATTAACAAGCAAACAAATTCCCTCGACATTCCAGATCTTCACCTTTTTACTATATAATGGAATCATGGGCAAAGGGTTTAATAAAGGACTATTCAATCACGCAACCTTAATACACACCCACACCCATTTCGTACACCTCAATATTTAGATATATTCTCATGACCATCAACTTGATTCAACATATAGACAATCAAGAACCAAAATTACATTATCAATCTCTGCCACAACAGGCTTGCAAGATATTAAATCTCAACCATTTGATTAGGAATTATACAATTCAAAAGATATTGCAATACAATGCTGATTTCCATCTTCAATCTCTAAGTTGACTACTTTTAAATGATCATGGGCAATGTTTATAAAGCAACTCGGCTTTATAAATGATCTTAGTCAACCACATAGTGGTGCTTATAAAGCAACTCAGCTTTATAAATGATCTTAGTCAACCACATAGTGGTGTAAAACTTGACACTTTGTAAAACAAGTAGTCAACCAAGCATGTGAAAAGAGCCTTTTAGACTGAGTGCCCTAATGAAGGACCAATAGATTTGTTATAATCTGAGCGATAAGGTTCCCTGAAAACCCATATATCTTGTAATGTGTCTCGTTCATTGCCAAAAGTTTTTGAGAAATTGGTGCAAACCTCAAATAGTAATCCTGATTGTACCTCTGTTATTTTACTATGCTGGATAAGGATCACAAATCAATATGCGCCTCTGTGGTAATCAAAACCTCTTGAAATTTGAAGGTCATATAAGGCACAATAAAACATGTTTCCAATCACAAGGTGAAATAAGTAAATGTGGTGATTGTCTAATATGAAAGAACACTTGTGAACAAAACAAGTAAAAAGGAAAATAGTTATGCAATTTTGCTCTACACCCTAGGATGCGGCTAAATTGAAGACCTTGGTAATTACTGATTCCTCCTAATAAAAAAGATCTGTACCCATGCCATTCTGCAAAGATTTGTGATATTTGCAAAACAGACAAAGGTAAGACTTTTAAAAAGCCGTATTCAAAGATTCTCATTACGGTAAACTTACTGAAAACTATAATCAATCACCCCAAATGGAAAGGCAAGAGAAGCCTAAATCCATACACAAATGTTATTGGTTCCTCCTAATAAACAAGATCTGTACCCATGTCATTCTGCAAATATTTGTGATATTTACAAAACAGGCAAAGGTGAGACTTTTTAAAAACCGTATTCAAAGATTCTTACTGAAAATTATAATCAAACACCCCAAATGGAAAGGCAAGAGAAGCCAAAATCCACACAAATGTTTTAGCAAAGCATCTATAAAATCAACCCTTCAAGAAAATATTTTCGAGTAGGGTCCCTTCCCCACTGACCTAAGTAAACCAAAATGTCAAAACACTCTTAGAAGCTATTATCAACACATTCTTTCATAAGAGAACAAGGAATCCACCTTAAATTCATGCTCCAAATTCGATGATTTCCATAACAAATTTCTATAACTTGCCATTGAAATCTTAGATCATGAGCACCATCTGCTATAATTTGCTTCAAAAGCCTCATCTTGGTACCGAAATATTCACGATTTCAACTATAATATAAAAGGTCTGTTCCTTTACTAAAGAAAATAAATAAAAATAATATTCAGTCCTATTTTTAACCAATAACAGTTACAGCATTTAATAGATGTTACAGAAACTTTTTGATTTGATGGGAGTAAATGCTAAAATTTTCTTTCACTGCTGACAAACAAATAATGAAGTCAAGCATCTATACATTTATAATCTACAATTTTATTTTTATCTTCATGTATAATCATGGATTGAACTTGACATGAATAGAGGATCAACTATTAAAATGAAGTCAATCAAGTTGTTCTGAATAAAATGGCTAACCAAATCAAGTGTGTATCTCTCACCTGACCAATTTACTGGTTTTAATTCAGCAACTGCAAAGACAATGCAAATTCTGAGTAGCCCGATGAGGCTGCCACATGGAAATCTATAAGTTTTTTATAAAGGAATAAATTTTAAATCAAGCCCACATTAGGTTCTCAATCTCGTTAAATTTGATAAGCACTGCAAATTCTCTAAAAAAAATTAATGCATTGATTATATCTTAATATGTAACATGTTTTTTGAAGGTAATCACAACCAACTGAATGAATGGTCATTTATAATTTAATACAGATAAATTAAATAGGACCATAATTGGTTGATCTTTTAGTGCATGTTTCTCTCAACCTTCTAATACTCTCTGAGGATCTAATTGTCCACTGCAATAACTGGATGGCACTGTAGATAATTCAATGCGACCTTTCCATTCTTCTCCTGGTCTTAAAGTTATGGGCTTTTCTATGGCTGCACCATCGACGCACAACATATGCTTGTATTCATCATCTCCAAAATCTACTATGGCTTTAGCTTTCTTTTCCCAGGGATTCCAGACAACTGCAACATATCCAATATCCAATTAAATAAACTTTATATTTGAATATAGCATATGTATTAAAACTGAAATTTTCTTCTGGTATTTACTGTTTACAGAAAGCAAAGAGTCATCTAAACAGTGATTTCTACTTTGAACATATGAACCTTTACTTTGCATTATGTTAATGAAGGATGGGAAAACTGTTTCATACTCAGCTTTTCTTGTAACATGAGATCCTTTACAGGGAAGATTCATCAGAGACTAGGCAGGAAATCAAGATTAATCATACAGATATTGATCATAATTCTTTCATCATACACGCATTTCAATTTTTGCAGCTTACCTGCATCAGGAAGGCCGTCCTTCCTCAAAACAAATGTCCTCTTCTTCTCATGGTCAAGTACGGCAATTTTTGTTGGGGTGCTCAGGTAAACTCTATCCACCTACATACCAGGAAGATTTAATCCTCTTAGAGCTTAAGTTTTATCACAGTAAATTATAATATGAAACTTCAACAATCATGCATACCTCAGATTCAAATGTAATAGCGTCACTTTGTTCAGTGAAGCGTTCTTTGTCCTGTAAGTTGTCTAGATAATCCAATGTTTCCAAGCCTTCTATTCGTACTTCACTGCAAGATGAGAAATGGAAAGCTATATCTCTTAAAAGATGGAATATTGATCTTGCCCATTTTGTAGACACTCTTTTTCTGATGCCAACTTTAAACAAAGCGATAATGACCATAACACTATTTAGAACAAAATCCAAAAATCCTTAAAGGCTGTAACAGAATAATACTAAGAATCAGAATATAAAATCACATTGTTAATAGCCGGGCATAAAATCCATCTTGCAAACCAGTAAGAAAATTTGCATCAGCCTAAACATCAGTGAGCATCCCTTGGCAACTTTTAAGATGAAAAATCCAAACCTAAATAGAGGGTTGTCATAATAAAGGCATTTTGATCTAGTTTTTAACTCCAAGGGTGTGCTACTTTTGGACTCATTCTCATTCTTTGTCCTTCAAAAGGATAATAGCTCATCCAAAGTCACCATACTTAAAAGCTTAGTTACCTGGTGCATGCACCCTGCCCACGTATCCGGGTGCTGGTGCGTTTGGATGCTCACAGGGAGCGCTTTTTCTCTCTGTGGGTGCATCCGGATGTGCATGTTACCATACTTAAAAGCTTAGTTACCGGGTGCATGCACCCTGCCCATGTATCCGGGTGCTGGTGCGTTTGGATGCTCACAGGGAGCGTTTTTTCTCCATGTGGGTGCATCCGGATGCACGCTCGGAATTTTTAATAAAAACTTTTAAAAGTGACTTTTCACTTAACACGTGCTTTAAAAGTGACATTTTTATTATTTTCTTCCACAAAACCCTAAAACGACCCTAGATGAGGATATCAGTTGGTATTTAATATTTATCTTTGGCATTTGGCATTGATCAATGATGAAGTATCATACCATTAAATGCTTTAATTCTGTATATTTCTTGCATTTTTGTATATATATATATATATATACCCAATTGCATCCAAAACCCCCAAAAAAAATTCACGTATCCACGTACTAGGTTCTCGTACCCGTGTCCGCATTCGAACCAGTAACTTAGCTTAAAAGTTGCACAGATTGATTGTATTTCTTTTTCTTTTGCTACATCAATTTGCTCCCAGGCTATTCAAATCCAAAATAAAGAGACTATCAAATATAAATATCATAGTCCTTGTACGAATGATTTGACAGATAATGTAGAAACCTTGAAAGCTTTTGCTCATTCTACTGAAATAAATCTGAGGATTTGGCACTAGAAAATTAGAACTGAATGAAGGCATGATGAAGATTTGCTGGCATGGATTGACGTTTGATTTTTAAAAAGCTGGTTATCTTTTCATATTCTTCTGACAAATGAAATAGGCCTTTTTATGGTCAATGAACAATAAATTTAACAACATAGGAAATATTCTTACTACCTTCCTAGATGATATAGTAATCACTTAAAGAAAGTCTAATATGTCCTATGAAAAGCCAAGCTTTCTGCAAAAATCTTCAGATGAAACTTAAATAAGGAAGAATTGGAGAGACTGGAGCAACATCTCAAATTAGTCTACTGAATGAGCTCAAAATAATTAACACACTTCAACAATGAAAACTCTTTAAAAGTACAGATGATGTATGAAGTTTCTTGAGATTTAAACAATTTTTATGCAAAAGGAACTCATTTTTTCTAAAATTGTTCCTATTTCAATAGATCTAACAAAGATAGTACAAGCCTTGCCTAGACAGACAATGGGCAAGTTATATGATGCAATTCATGTATAAATTATAGTTGGGAATTAGCAAGGAGGACACAAATTTTTACTGAAAGCAGAATTCTACTGCATATAAAAAATATTCAACTTGAGATCCTTCTATGGGTGTGCTCAAAATATTGAAGCATGACCTCAATAAGAAAGAATTGTAGATGGCTACTGTTATATATCACAAAACACTCCTTCCATCAGAGCAAGAACTTTATATGAATCAAATTGAATGTTTAAGAGAGGCATTTTAGCCGAATTGAAGTGATCTAGGTGGTAGTTTAAAATAGAATACCCTCAACACAATCACCTTACTTTAAGATTGTCACCTTGTTGGGATCATGGTTTTGTTACTGATGCTCAAAATTTAAAATTTACTTTAGGTCATTGCCCTTCGCAAAGCACTTTGAATTCCTTGAAAATGATCTCAAGGGGCCCAAAAAAACTAGCCAAATCTAAGTGATCTAGATGGTAAGTTTCACATCCCTCGTGGTCGAAGACTAGAAATAGAATAAAATAATAAAACAAATTAAAATGACTTTTGAAATAGGAAAAGTGGATGGGGAGACAGACTTACAGCGTAGGTATAAGGATGTTGGTGGAGAGAGCAGGGGCTGGACTTGGGCACCGTGAACAAAGACAATTTCTTATCACATCATTGAAATAGTATGGCATCCCCTTTCCCCATCCATGATCCCGTGTTGGAAGTGCAAAGTATTGGTGTGGAGGGAGGAGGTAATTTAAGATTTTTTTGTGATCATTTTGGGGCAAACTTTAGAAAGGAAATGGAGAGGGAGGCCAAACAACATGAAATAATGAAGGAATTTCATTGCAGGCATGGTTGTAGGAATGAAGACACAGAGAAAGGGTGCAGGGGTTGTTGCAATTGCCTTGGTAGACTTGTATGCAAAGAAAATGCAAGGGCATGGAGAAGGCACATCCAAATGGAGAAAAATGCCCCAAAGCTAGGATACACACAAAATAGATTCATTAAAAAGGCTTTGAGAAATTTCAAGAAAATGCCATTAGCAAGTGTAAAGCCAAATTCCACAACTGTTACTAGCATCCTCCTTTCTATACTACAACTAGAGCTTGAAAAAAGGTTATAGTCCTATATCTTCTTAGAAATGGACCATGTAGGTGTGGACATCCATCAAGGCATATAGGATTATGGAAATTTGTTTAAAAAAAGGAAGGCATACAAATGTAGCATTAGGCTGCTAGCAAATTTACCTCACTCTATCCATACACAATGTTGAGAGAACAAAGAATCTCCATCGTCAGGGCAATGTCTCTCTGATAGTCACCCATTGTCACTCCTTTTCTGGATGGGCAATTCTATGGATACATTGCCACTGTGGTTCAACAAGAAGGCCATGTTTACACCCTCACAATTTCATCCACCAACGACTTGCTCTACACCAGCTCCAAGTGCCAATGAAATCCAAATGTGTAACCATTTGAGTCTTTACAAGAACAATTGCATGAGATTGGTAGGTGAGACTGTATAGGCTAAGTAACTGTTGGCGATGGAGTTTTCAATGCCCACAACACTCACAAAAGAAAATCAGGGAAAAAGGAGAGGCAACAACAAATTTCAACACCTAAATCAAAATATCTTCAACACCGTTCCTAGTGCTAAGTATATTCATCTTTTCATAGCATTGGGCTCTAAGTATCCACTTTTGCAACTATTACTATAAGGATTTTCTAGATTTATAGGGAAGACCATGGTAAGATTAGCGAGTGATAACTAGGTAATATTTTGGACAACATCCTTATAGTAAGACTATGTAACCATCAAGCTAATGCTCTTCTCATGCCTCAAATTGGTCCTCATGCTAGGTGTTGGGTGTTGAACAATAGTAACTTTCTCCTCACCCTCATCTAGCTACAAAATTTGTGGAATCGTTTGATAGAGATGGGTACACACCGACTCTCACTCGTATATCAAATCCAAAATATATTTATTGGAATATAGAAACACCACACATGAATTAATATTAGTGTTTCAATCCATGTTGGAAGGCAATTAGGAAGTAGGATTTGAATCCTTCAGAAAGTAATCTCCTACATCTTCTCTCTAAAGTCTATATACCTATCGAATTCTAGCTCGAATAAATGTGCATCTACATAACATAATAAATGGTTATCTTCAATAGATGCTCATTTATTATCAAGCATTTTTACTTACGTGGTGATTAGTTTAGATGCTTCACATAGGGAATTAACTAAGGATCAGCAATCATACAAACTGGCCATCTCTTTGTGATTCATAATAGTGTTATTGACTACTAGATGTAGTGATTCAGTAATGGTACAGATTAACAATTAGACCTATTTGGCTATGAATTTTGAATAACCGATTGCATGGTCTCTTCAAGTGAGTTTTGAGTATAAGTGTTGATATGCAAACCTTTTGTGGAAATATGAGGTTACATATACTATTGACCATTAAGGTCGTGATCTAAGTTGCCGGTTCTGGGATCCAGTTTGATAGCTCAGCTAAATCGTTTTTAGCGAATTGGGTTTGTTAGTACAAAACCCATGTAAAAATCACACATACACATATGTAACCTAGAAGCATGAATTAAGATTAGAATATCACATAGCATTATATAAACAACAAAATCACCATAAAATTGAATGCCATTTAAATTTTAAAACATGCATGATAAATATTCCACGTTTAAACTTCATGTTCAATATCAAAATAATAATATAAGTTCAAGTTTCAACAATTGGAACTTTTAAGTTTTAGTCATCAAATGCATTCTCTAAATCATCAACATCATCATCATCATTGACATTAGATGATGCAGGAACAATAGATGAACCTCAAGCAGTGCTAGTGCCACTTGCACTAATAATGTGCTTGCTTCCGAGTTCTCAAATGCAATATGCTGAGAAATGGAAGCATTCAAGTCAATGCTCTGGCTCTATATCCCCATCTTTGTCTCCCCTTGCTTGTAGTCATGTTGTTTGTGGAAAAGGGGGTGCAAGTTGGAATGTACATGTACTAAGTTCTCCACTCTTTTTGAGTACAATTTTTTTGTGCAATACTGAGTGGGTGAAAGAATATGTGCTCCAGTTTCTTTTGAATGCAAATGAACTAGCAACCTATGAAGACAAAGTAAAAAATTAAAGTTATATTTATTAACAGAATTTTCAATTTAAAAAAAATAAAAAATAGAAATAAAACTTTTAATACTAAAAATAAATATTCATTTATTGTTAAAGTTACTTGTGATAAAAAATTTAGGGGCTGCAGCTGTTGGAAGAATTGGCTATGGAAGTACTACCAACTATGAGCATCCTTCCTAAACCTATCACAAAGAGCCTCAACACTTTGACCATTTCAGTGCACAAAATCTATGAACTCATTTGTAATTGCATCTCACAATTCATCTTCAAGGAAGAGTTTGAGGAATGTTACCTTGTACCCTTCAGACACTTCAAAAACTCTATACAAGGCAAGCCTTCCTAGCATTAAAAGAAAGTGATTGTTCTGGTATTTTGGAGTCAATGCATAGCCAATAAGATGTAATGTAGTGGTCATCTTGTTCCATCTTTTTTCAACAATTGCATGCACTTGTTTGAGGAAAGTCTCCTTAGGGTCTTTGCTATTTCGTACTTATGATGCACTTCATCTTCTTAAGCATTGAGTTGATGCCATCATATACCTCTCCAACGCAAGGTCTGTCCATTTTAGTATAGCAAATCATGCTCATAATGGGCTTAGTGAAACTAAGGAGATACTCCACAAAATCCCACCATGAATCATCTAATATTCTTTGCCTGATTTTTGTTGCGCTCTTGGTGTTGCTTTGCTTCCATATAGATTAATTTTGGCTAATCACCATATTAGAAAGTGCATTTCTAACTTTCACAAGTCATCTCAAGATGATTGTGTTAGAGGCAAAACGGGTCTCTATAGCCTTAATAGAAATTAATGTCAAAATGATTAAAATTTAAAAACGAATTTTAAAGAAGGATTAGAATACACAATCAAATTACGAAATCAGAACAATATAAAATTTTATACTACTTCACTTACCTTCAATAGCTCCAATTTTGAAAATGATCTAAAAATTCTTTGAGATGTGGTGGTTGGTGATGAACATTTGGATGTCCTCAACCTCTACATAAACCTCTTTAATCTAGTCAACTTTATTCCCAATCTTTTGTAGCATAAGATTTAGTGTGTGGACTACACAAGGTGTCCAAAAGATGAATTAATATCTTTCCTCAACCAACAACTCTACAATTCTTTTCCTTGTCCATTATGACTTGAACAACATTAAAAGGTCCCACTATTTGAATGGCAATGATAAGAATATCAGCAATAAATTATCCATGTTTTACCTGCCCCTCACAATCCACAACTCTCGAAAACATTGCTCCTATAGGGGGCACTGCTATGACATTTATCAAGGGAAGATTTCTTGAATCTTTCCACCCATCTAAAACAATGGAGACACCTATCACAATCCATGAATCCTTCACGGTCTTCAATGTATCTTCAACGCCCTTGACCGCTTTTTCCAACAAGGCGCCATACACCTCATAACCTGGGCCCTTGTACCCTTTGGTGCTTCATTAGCTTTTTTCAACATCTCTTTCAAGCATGGGGAGTGAATAACATTGAAAGACAACCCATTTGCATAAATACATCTTGCTGCATGTTGGTCGGCAATGTCTCGACTCTCATTTTGAAAAGCTCTTTTTCAAATGTGTCTTTGATCTTTTGTGTATAGTGGGTTGTTCATTTTCAACATCAGTTGTGGTAAAAAATGGGTGGTTTTCTACCACTATATTGGGATTCCATGGAGGTTGCATTCCAGTTAATTTTTTTGGAACGGGCTAATTTAATCTATGTGCTTCTTGTTCATCTGCTTCTTCTTGCTCCATAATATGCCTCTTGTGGTATAGGTACACCATCTTTTTCAAGAAAGGTTTGATGCCTCTTTTAGGTCTTCCACACAAAGGGGCTTTCACTTGATAATATGAGCTAGAATGTTGTACATCACATCCCCTGCATTTCCAAATGTATGCCCCATATCCTAAAATTGGTCGTATCAATATCAACGTATTTCCATAGAGGAGAATTTGGAACTATTTTGAGTTTTGGTTGTTGACTTGTTGAGGTAGAACTAGTTGCCATTCTAATTCCTATGGCAAGAAATTTTGTGAACACATTCAAAACAAAAATAAAAGAATGGAAAAAAATAGAATGTGTTCGCATTCAATACAAAAATGGAGGGGAAAAAAGAAAAACAATCTTACCTCTCAAAGCAAATGGAAGGTTGCAAATGTATAGGAATGAGGGTATAGTCCTTGATGAAGGTTCAGTGTTCAATCTTCAACTCCCTATATCGATGCAACAAGAAAAAATCTACTCATCTTGTAGGATGAAACTTCTTGTTTGCAATAATTTAGAGGTCAATTTTATGGTTAATGAGGAGGCCAAGTCAAATCATACCCTAAAATGGATTTTAAAAATGCAATTTTTTTTTGTTTATAGTGCAAATGGGTGTTTGGGTTTGCCCTAGGTTCACTCAGGTTTGCCTAGGATGAACCAACCATGGTTACAATGAACCCTATCCACACCTATAGGTGAACTACACTAAGATTCAAACCAGATGCGAACTGGACTCGGATTCAGGTAACCTTGGGGTGAACCCTGCAGCATAGGTCATAATTGATATAAATGACAATTACAAAAACTATTTAGGCCATGAACTAGACCAGTACAAAAATATAAGGTGCACCATAGGGTAAATGAAATTAGAAACTATGACTCGAGTATTGATCATGGTTAAATCATGTTTATAACTATTGTGTTACATATTTTGATGTTAAAAAGATCTTTATGTAGTCTTGTTGATACATGCTTTGTTCTATCCAAGATGATGTAATATGCTATTTGATACTTTATAATGTTTTAGTGGGAACTTACTTGGAGCATTATCAAGGCCTTTACATTATCATGGCATCATGATGATGTTTTTTATTGCTGCCACTCTCGATCATGAGATGACTAGATTTTTTTATATTGACTATGATATTATACACAATTTCTGTGTAGGGATGTGATTTTGACAATTTGTCCTTGTAAGTGCCTATTGTCTAAGGTGTTTCATCAAGATGAGAAACAATTCAATACTTAGCTAATTATATGATGGTTGATAATTGGGTCATTTTAAGTAGTCGTTTGGAGACCTTGAGCCTAGTAATGGCCATCTTAGCACATTGAACTAATTCATTAAAGATCATATATATTTTTATTATGTTTCATTTGCATGGTCTTTTTTCATTAAGACCATCTTTGGTTTTCTTGGAGGTAATTATCTTCCCAAGTTGAGAAACCTTGAGGCATATACCTTGTTGATGTATACGACATAAATGGTTGCATCTATTTACTACGTAGATTATCTTAAATTGGGAAAATCCATGTCTTGTCTAGATAATTGAAATCCTTAAAGAACTACATGTGACTTCAATCATTTTTGGAAGCAAGTATGTAAGTAGTCTTTAGGTGAAGGATGCCCCTGTGACCCAAGTTTGTAAGAGAGGGTTCATGGGACAACTCCAAGGTTTGGTATTGTTCCTAAACTTGTTCAACCTTCCTTCTTTAGTATATTTCAATTTGTTGCTGAAATTTGCATTATATAGCTATGAATTATTTAAAGAAACTTCATAACTCATGTCTAATATTCATGTAAAATTAGGCTTAATAGGATCTATGGGGTCAATAATGGGTATTCTTCTAGGTTAGGGACGGTTTACTTCTTTTAGCTATACATCTGATTTCAGTCTAAGCTTGGGATGACATTCTTTACGATTGCCTATGACATACGTAGGCAAAAACTATAAGTACTATTGAATAAGGCTAGATTTTTTGCCCTTGTATCTATCTAACAAAGAATCTGTTTCTAAATAGTGTGTTTTGGACAAAAATTTTAAAGGAGTGAATTTGATTACTTTATAAGTTGGTATTTGTTTATGTATGTGTTGAGTAGAGGCCAATTCATGTGGGTTAAATGTGATTATTATATTTTTGTGAAACTTACCCACACCCATAGGAATTTATGTATAGGCTTGTGATCACTTGATTCTGATAAACATATGTAGGTCCACTTGTCTAGTACTTATCAACCCTTATGATGTGTAGATTATGTGCGTATGGCTATAAGACCCCACATGTCAAAACCAAGCTTGATACATGAGTGGTTAGTTGACTATCATCATTATCGTGCAAGTGACTAATGCCTAGAGATATTCGTTGTAGTTTGAGGATTAGTTGGACTTCACCAATAGCGTGGAGGTGACAATGCTTTAAGCCAACTAGTGTAACTTTGGCTCGAGTTAGATGTCAGCTAGATGCTACCCATGTTGTGAAGGGGGTAATCAATGCTAGATGCTACCCATGTTGTGAAGGGGTTAGTCAACACAACACCAAGGCCACATGGTGTTATATATCTAGTACTACCCTCTTTTAGATTGGATAGACTTGTTTCCTATGGCCTAGCAGTGATAAATGTTTGTATCCAACAATTCAATAGTTCTATAGGCTACATAAATCTTATTAATGACCCAATGTCTTGTGTTTGTTACTCTTACTCATTATTCAATGATGATTGCAAATAGTGTGAGAGACTTGCCCAACGTCAGAGCTAGTGCAAAGGATCGGGGGAAATGATGGGACCCACAATGTTGTATGGGATTCACCAACATTTCTTTGCTCTGTTGGTGATCCAAACCCATTGCCTATTGCTAGATGGTCATTGCATGTGTTATTCACTCATTGTGTACTTGTGGAAATTGCCTTGGATTTTGTGCACATTGTTATACACATGTCCTTGCCAGTAATGACATTAAGTAGTATAGAAATATTGATTGCCATCATAGAAGGTGGTGAATTGGAAAAAAGATAGGACTTGCAGTTTAGTATGGGATGCATCAACATTCCTTTTATAGTTGGGATGCACTAAAAGGGTAGGTGTTAGTGGACCAAGAAATGAGTCTATGCACGCAATTGTGTTGCAACCACTTACTATTGCTAGTTGATCATTACATGTGTTATTTATATAGTATGTACTCGTATAAATGCTCTCAGAGATTGTGCACATTTATCATACTCACACCCTTTTCAATGGTGACATCAAGTAGTATGGAATAGTTGATTGTCATAATAGATGGTAGGGGATTGAAAAAAGGATGGGACCCATGGTGTAGAATAGGATACATCGACATTCCTTTTTTAGATGTCATCTACTTACAAGTTTATGTTATTGTGAACCAAGTAATGGGATGATGCATCTAGTAAATTGCACCATTTTACGAGTTGATAGTTCTACAAACATGAGATTTTTAAGTTATTCACAATGTGTTTATGATGGGTGCATGAGGAAATCACACTCTATATATGTGGTGTATGTTCAAGCTAGTCACTCTTGTACCTGTGATTTGTGTACGAGCTAGTTATTGTTGTACCTATGATGTGTGCACAAGCTAGTCATTGTTGTGCTTGTGTTGATGTACGAGCTAGTCACCTTGTGTAAAGTGATGTATGCTTGATCCAATCACTATCTGAACTAGGGATTTTGAAATCATTTTGACTCCTACATTGTTTTTACTTGATGGAAATTTGGCATCATTCTATTGTAACTAAACTATATTGCAAGCTTACACTTAATGAATAATCATCAACAAAAGTGAAGTTAGAGATCTCATAGAAGAGTACATAACAACTTCTCTGTATCATTGGTATATGATTATGAACTATGAAGCCTCTAATTCCCAAAGTGTTATGTAGGCAAGGTCATCACAAATAAACCCTTAAGAAATAGTTCAAGATCTAGGAACGAACTTGACATCGAGAGCTTACCACTTTCTAGTGTAAGAGTAAGAGCCACAATATGGGATGGAGAAGTAATGAAGTTGGCACTTCCAAACTGTAGGATATATGCTTGGTCAATTAAGTTGGAAGTTGATGTGAATTGGATCAAGAAAAGAAAAAAAATCGTAGAAACTAAGAGACAATTGTTATGGTAAGAATGGAATTCCCTTAAAATGGTCTTGTTCCTTTATCACCTTGTTGAGATAGCAGTTTTTTTACTAGTGCTCAAACTTTGAAACTGCAATATAAAAAGATTAGGATTTGCTCTAGCTTATTCATCTTCTCAAACCATGTTAAATTCCTTGAAAATTTATCTTAAGGGCCCTAAATATGAAATGCAAAAATAATCAAAATTATTGAAGATTTTTTAGAGCCATGATCCATTTCACAATACATCCCTCTACACTTCTTCGAGGGACAATCCTCATAGGGAATATTTAATTCTAAAGATAAGTTGGAGCTCTTTACAAAATTGCATCAAAACTCGATGAGCGATGGTCCAAATCAAGCTCAATGAGTCGAACATCCAAGATTCACAAATTTTGAAACGATAATGATTATCAGATGCTAGACTCAAGCAAATCTATGACTGAAGAAAAAAGAAAATCAAATTGAACCTAGAAAACAACAAACATTTCATATATAAGTGTTGAGTTTTGGCTGAGATTTTTCAGCAAATTCAAGTCAATCAAAAATCAGCTTGCCAAATTTTTGCTGAGTCCAAGTCTCAAACACTAAGCAAGTTTTCAAGGCTCCCTCTTGATTAAACACAAATCACTTCATCTACTCTTCCTCACATAGTAATACACATTTACTGTAATGTCCCCTTTACATTTTTTATGGATTTATGCTTTTTGGGTTTTTTTTTTAAACAAGAAACAAACTGAAACAGCATAAATTAAAAATAATGCTGGAAAATGCTTGATCTACCCTCAATCACTTCATAAACCAAATCTAAACCGAATTTTCAATTTTAATAATTTCAATGCTATGTTGCAGAGTTTGCCCCCGAACTAGCCGGATCTTGGTTTAGTTTGCACCCTGTTTGGATCTCAGTCTGGTTCACCTATGAGTGCAAATTGTTGATTTTATAATAGCTGTGGTCGGAATCCACAGGCCAACATAGACATCACAAAGGTTGTGATTATATTATTATTGTGAGATAATATAATGTTGGCTAACTATTTTGCAAGTCACTAAAACTACAACTTGGCAAAATGTTTCTTTTAGGCAGCAGTATGTGAGATTGCTCTCTCCTCTCAACAATAAGGGAGGCTCCCTTCTTACCGCAGGTGGCTTTAAGTAAAACTGAACTGTATCACACACAGTTCTCCTTGCTACAGTAATACCGGTGGCTCAAGGAATGACTTAAGAACAATCCTTTAAGACAACAGTTAATTTTATCTAAAGATGAAATAATATAAGAGCTCAAAGTCTCTTATCCTTACTTCAAATAATTACTCTAACTTCAGACGTACAAAAAAGCTCAAAGTCTTCCCTTGAACACCCTCTAATTGATTTAAGATTCCAACACTAAAGCCCAAAGCCTTCAGCTTTGAAATGTTGCAGCCATTACTCTCTATAGTAACCCTGATCTTCTGAAGCACGAAGTCTTCAGAAAACTTGTATTAAAGGTGCTCCAACGATATAAACAAGATAACTATTTAATCTGAACAAGGATCAATGAATGCAACATAAGAATACATCCATTAATGGTCAAGACAACAACACAAAGTCTGTCAATCTCTATTCCTTTATTCAAATGCTCAACTCTTTTACAATGAAACACAAAGTCTTTAGAACTCAAGAGTTTTGCCTATAGTTTAATTGCACACAACAAAAGATGAATATTTACAATAAGCCCCCTCCTTTATATAGGAAAAGAGGAGAGAGAAAAGTGGAGAAGAAAGGAGGAAACCCTTAACCACTTTGAGTTATTCAATCCTTATCTATAACTAACTAACTTTGACTTATTCAATGCTGCAGGACCTAATGCACTTGCAACATGATTACATGGAACAACTTTGCACGTGATACTATCACATGCAATTACATCTTGTTCTTACATTGCATGTAATCTGTCAATTACAAATTACAAAAGTAAGTGTCTGACAAGACACGACATCTACTTGCATCATCCTTTGTAGGTCTTCATGCTTCTATTTGATGCCCGATGATTGATGTGTTCTGGTTGGTGAAAGCATCTCGAACCAGAACATGAATCTTCATCCTTGTTTGTTCTGCATCATAGTGGTGATTGCTAGAAAAGCATCTTTTCGATATCATTTCAGTCTTGAAAGGATTCTATGCCAATCATCATTGCATCTTCCATCACTTTCTTTGTATGACTTCCATCATATGGTTGTTCCTGCTTCATATGTTTGTGCAACCTTGGAATTTGTAATCAAGATTTTGAAACTTAAACACATGTTTGACAAAGATTTCCTTTTTCTTTGCAACCATATGGGAAGTACTTTGCTTCTTGCAATACGAATCTTCATTTGTTTGAGGGGAAGAACATACATCTCATAAAAGGACACAAAAAGGTGGGCTTTTTTTACTGTTTTGCATATTAGAAAGCTGGACTTCTTCTTTGATATGTAAGTATGAACATTATGAAAGAGGTGGGTTTTTCAATCCATAATGCATATTAGGAAGAACTTAGTATTTTGGAGGCACTGAACGTATGCGGATAGCAAGCTTTGAGTTTGATAAAATGAATATATTGATGCGTATATGCATGAGCAAATGTTTAATATGCGAGGTGGGATTTTTGGAAACATTTGCATTTTGTAAAAACCATGAAAAAGCATGAAGGTGAGCTTTTCGGAAGCATATGCATAATAAGGGAAAGTCAAAAAGTGGGCTTTTTTGGCTACTTTACATATTGGAAGTTTCATGCTAATCTTTTCTCAATGGAAATAAGAAAAGGTGGGTTTTCGGAACAAATTGCATACGGGACAGAACTTAGCATCTTTTCATGCATTTTGGGAAAGATCACCATCAAGAACGAGATTTTTAATCCCGACTGCACATGAGAATAAATGACATTCTCATATGCAACTTAGAGTAAAAATGGAAGAAGAAGATGGAAGTGGAAAGACGAGAACATGTAAATCTGAAAGTGTAATGAAAGATTTACATCCATGAAGAGATTTACAAACATATAAGAACATAAACTAAAACAAACAAGAAAAAGAAAGAAATTGCACAAACATCTTACCTTCCCTTGAGAAATGCCAAGAATAGCAAGCCTTCAAAATTTGGAGCAATTCTGAAATAAATCCAAATGATTTTCGGATT
>MU227039.1:1005349-1042481 GCA_018584345.1 Thuja plicata
TTAGTGTGAAAATTCTAAGAGTATCCCTTTGAATCATTGCATCTATGGAGGTAGCGCCGCTGGCAAGCTTTCATTAGGTTTAATCCCCGTCCATTTGCTAATCTTTCCATTCCATAGGAGTAGTAGTAAAATAGCAAGTAGCTTGGTAGTGAGAGTTTGATGAGTGAAGTTGGAAGTGATATAAATTAAGGAGAAGGAATCAATTGAATATACATTGAAAAGCTAAGTCCCATCTCCATCATAGCCAGAATCCGATGTCCTTGAATGAACAACGTAAGCCCGCCAACGTGATTACCAGCAAATCACATCATTATAACTGAGTTAGGATCCACAGGTGTAAGGAACCTTGGAGTATTTTCTCATGTCCTTCATGAGTAATTACTTTTCAAGAGAGGGTTGAGTGTTTGATATCCAGTATCAAGTGTTCAAGTCCTATATGTTATGTAGTGGTACAAAACTAACATCAACAAGCTACAACCCCTCGCAATCAAAATTTTATCACAAGTTAGTTTAACGATTTGTAAGATTTGGCTATGAAGGTAGCCACACAAAATCTAGAGGGAAGCACAATAACAAGAGAGAAATAATATGACAAGAATAACCTGTATTCTCACCAAAAATGCAATACAATAATTGGATTGACTCAACTGGAATCAACTTGAATTAATGGATGATCATTACATAGGAGACCCCTTGCTTATATAGCCAAGGTGAGTACAAAAGAATGAATGAGACAATGACAAATGTTGTTGTCTCATTACCTGATGATCAAGAGACAACTTATCACCCACCCAAGGTGGAATCACATGTCCACCAGAGGTGGATCATCCTCCAATGTGTAATAAAGTATGTGCAACAAAGGTGGAGAGTGATAAAGTGATAAGTGCACTAAAGGTAGAGTCAACACATAAAGTGGAATGTGATAACATGACAACGCCACCTAAAGTGGAAATGCTCCTAAAAGATCCTATGTAGTCATTAAGTAAGCTTAAGTGTAATTTGTAACTAGGTGAGAAATAACCAAGGTAAAATGTCTTAATTATGCCAACACAATTAATGATTTTCTTTTTTTCGTATTCTAAGATTTATTTATAGTTATTTTTAAATTCAAAATTCTTTTATAATGTATAACTTTAATTGTAAACTTTGTCTGCATAGGTTGCTAGATCATCTGTAGCATAAATAAATTAGAGCACATATTCTTTCATCCACTCAATAAAGCGCAATAAGTTGCACTCAAAAAGAGTGGAGAACTTAGTTTAAGTGCAATCCAGCTTGTGTCTCCTTTCACACAAACAACATGACTACAAGCAAGGAGAGACAAAGATGTGGGATATAGTGCCACAACATACTAAGTTGGATGCTTCCACTTCTCAGCCTATTGCGTCTGAGGGCTTGGAAAGCGAGCAGACTATTAGTGCAAGTGGCATCAACATTGCTTGTGGTTCATTTAATGTTCCTACATCATCTAATGTCAATGATGTTGATGATTTAGAGAATTCTTTTAATAATTAAAAATTAAAAGTTAAAAGTTCCAATTGTTGACATTTGAACTCGATATTGTTATTTCGATATTGTTATTTTGATATTGAACTTAAAGTTTGAATGAAAAATATTTATCATGCACGTTTTAAATTTAAATGACATTCAATTTTATGGTGGTTTTGTTGTTTATATGATGCTATGTGATATTATAATCTTAATTCATGCTTCTATATATATGTGTGTATGTGTGTGTGTGTGTCATGTCCCCAATCCTCAAATTTGTTCTTTGAATATGATAAGGAATACCGCGATATGGGGTGTGACGATATTGTTGTTGATCAGATATGATATCGATATTCCCATTGGCCAGAGATTATGGGGGATATTGCCAATCAATATCGAATTAAAGGAATTGTTTATTAGTCACCCTTACTAATGCATGGATATAAGGATATAAATGGCGAGTAGCGCTTTATTGGAGATCATTCGTATTTGGTGGCTGCCTTTAATTAATCCCTTAATTAAGAATTGATGCAATTTAAATAGGAGGTGTCGAGAAGAGACAACAAACATGTCTATTGACAACATCCTATCTATTCACACAATATAAGGAGACAATTAAACTCATTTCAGCCAACATCGATGGAGGAAGGAATAATAAAATGGTATCATGTATCTGGATGATCAAGAATATTATTTATGTCTGAAGAAATGAATAAGAGAATATAAAATGTTTTAGCACTCTTCATAAGGAAGGGATAAGAAACGAAATGAATCATATGTATTGCTGGCAAGCAATCAATGAGTTGATACTGATAATATTATATCCAAGTTCTATCAGAAATCAGAATTAGATATGTTATGTTTTGTGTATATGTATATATTCGTAATACATAAAATAATAATATATACTTAGCCATTTCCTTAATCATTCTCTAATGTTTTTGGAAGGATAGGTTGGTTTGTGTAGGGAGAGGCAGAGTAATTCCATCCCAAATCACGCGACTGTCACGTGGTGATATTGATGGGTGTTCATTAAACCCTTGGGCCTATTTGTGGAGGTGGTTTCAAGTGCCCTATGACAGTAAATCCCCATCCTCCATTAGGGTCAGGAAAGAAGTAAGGATGAGGTCTAAATATAATAATTGTGGATTGTATTATGAACAAATTAGTTATCTTTAGCCTAGTAATTTAATAAGGCATAATATTGCATAATAAAGGGTAATGATGCATGTTAAACAAGCAGTCCCTAGCAAGGGACATTACTATATATATATATATATATATATTATTCTTACATGGTTTTTGTCCTAACAAACCCAGATGAACCCAAATCCCAAAAAATTAGCTGGAAGTGCAAACTGTATCCCCAAACCGGAACTGAAATGGACAACTTAGTTTCAATGTTTGCTACAAACACTAGGTCACTTCAAATGCTCAGATCAGATTCAAACATAAATTTAGGAACCCTCAAAGTCTAATTTTATTAATTTTTTAAATGATTATAAGCTGAAAATTGCTCTACAACAAAAATCAGATCTAAAATTACATTTTGAACTCATAAAGACCTTATTGGAGTGTTACGACTGGCTGATCCATCTTGGTTAAGGGTGGTACAGACTGGTGCAAAAGTTATATGGCTGTGGTAGGAGCTTTCAATGACCAAACAACTATTTATAACCCTCCTTGATGCTGATGTAATAGAAATCGGAATTTGGAAACACAAATCGGACCTCAAAAGTGCCAAATAAAAATGTATGGGCTGTCCTCACGCTTGGTGCCTCGCAAATCAGCATTAAATATCTCTAAAAAGTAGATCACCATCCTTGAAAAATAATTTCTGAATTGCAACTGGGCTTCCTCCAAAAATAGTGCTAAAACCCTGCAATGATGCTAACCAGCAGCTGGTATGACTGTAACAACTCAGATCAAGCCATTTAGGGTACTCAAGAATTAGCCAAAACAAATATAAAACTCTCAATTTATAATCCCTCAAATATGTTTTGGTAATGAAATGATGATTTATGCTTGCTAAAAGCACTATTGTGGCACTGTAGCAAAATCCAAATCAACACGATTGTGATTATTGAATGAAATCACCCAGGATTGGCAACAATGGTTTTTGTCCTTGATCCCAAAAGCAGAACTCAAAAGGGTTTTTGTCCTTGGATGTCCTAGATTGAACAAATTACTCAAATCAGAAAATCGAATGCAAAGAGAATAACTTGATTGATGATTTCCAAATGAAGATAGGTGACTCCTTTATTGTGCTAAAAAATGAGCCCTTGAGACAAAATTTCCACACTACTTTTATTTATTTTATTTTGCATTCAAAAGCGGCTTTTATAATTTTATAATAGTATATCAAATTACTATTTATTTTTTGTTATAGTAATATTATTGAGTTGGACTTTAAATTTGAAATTATTGGTTAACTTAAAATATTAATTATTTCCCTTTAAGCTAAAAGTCTTCTCCTTGTCTCTATTTCAATAAAGAGGACACAGCGAGAAGAGAAAAGCAAAGGAGAGAATAGAGGTAGGTCCAAATCATTATCTCTAAGCAGAAGTTAGAAAGGATATTATGGTAGTCATTTGCATAAGCAATAGGAGAACAAGGGATGAGGCCAAACCGATGCAAAACAGTCTCAGCCTCATCACAAAGATGATAATAGAAATAAAAAGAATATTTCCCAATTTGACAATTCTATCCTCAAAGGAATAACTCAAGTAGACGAGAGAGGAACTTGCATAAAATTTATGAAGATTTTGTTCACAAGAAATATATGTTAATGACTTTTTGATAGAATGTGAAGAACTGCAGATGAAGCAAGATTCAACAAAATATGCTCAAACAAAAACATATAAGAGCAATGGAAACCCTTATAATTTTCTACATCTTAATTGTCCATAAAATTCCTTTGGTATTTTTGAATAACACTCCAAATGAATTGATTTCAAGCTGTTGAAGGAAATGAGATATACTAGTTCTAGGTTTTAAAAAATATAGTCGAGAAATTTGAAAACCTCTTCAAAAGAGATAAGGCTGGGATTTTCTTCAAGTACACCAAAGAATTATCTCAAGAAAGCATAGGTTCTACCATATCAGAGAAATAACTTATGAAAATTTAATGCGCATGGATTTCCATGCCTCAATTACAATAGAACAACCTATCAACACTAATGTACAACAATTATTCTAACAAAAACTGAAGGCATATACCTCACCCTACCATTTGTTGGACTGGTGGTAGAGGAGTTCATGAGTCCATTTGGTGTTGGAATCATCATCTTAGCATTTTGCACCAAAGTGCAATCTCATGTAACAGTCCTATGTGGTTCATTGAGATTCCTACTTAAAAAATCTTCAAAATCGGTAGAAATGAACTTTGGGTGGATTACCTAACTCGAGTGGAAGAGAATCACTTTCGAAAAAGAAAATTTCATGTTCATTGCAAAATACCAATTTTTTATATCTAGTCACGTGGCAATTCATGACAAAATCCCCTTAAGATTGTAGGTAGTCTCCATGACAGACGCCTTGTTGAGGTTACAATTTCTTTATTTGTCCTTAACTTTGAAAATATAATAAGCATTGGAAAGTTTACGATTTTTTCAAAGACATTCCTTTCATAGAGGATGTTGGATTTCCATGAAAAAATTCCTTTGGTTGGCCCCAAAAAGGAAAAATACATTTAACTTACCTTTTTTAAATCAGAAATTAAAATATTGTGTTTAAACTTTTAATGATTTCCACTTATGGCATCTGTTGTTCAAATGTTACACCTCTAACACAAGTTTTTAAATTTCCAAGATGTTTTAGTTCTTTTACAGTTACTCTTTGGATTATAAATATAAATTGTTTTATCTGTTCTTCCCCATGCAGAGACACTTCCATTTTCACATAGAACATATCAGAGTAGAGAGAAGCATAAAGAGAGGTCCCCAGTTATTCTCTCCGAGTAGAAATTTGAAAGAATGGAGAGTAGTGTAGTAACCTCACACCTCTTTCCAAAAAATTGATACCATTTTGTAATAATCAGAGAGTAAAATCTTACAGCTCTTCTTGGTAATAGTCGTAAACGCCTCTCAAATTAATACTGTAGTTGGTTAAAATACTTTCTTTTGGTTTTTATTTTTATTTCCATTAATTCATGGTTCAACTTCATTTCATAGAAGCAGAAATCTGCTGACTAGTCGCGATTAATTGTGAATCGCCCCCAAGGCCAATTTATTCCCCAATTTTTTCAAAAACTTGTGCCAACTATATCAGAAACTTTCAACGATTTCTTTGAGGTTTAAATCACAATTAAATCATGCAAAAACTTGCAGAAAGAAAACCCTAAAACCGATGCCAAAAGCCAAAAAAAAAAGCGAAATAACCTGCAAAATGCTTATTTTATTTGCTTGCGCGACATATTCACTGCACAAGCTGATTGGAAAGAAGCATCTGAGGATGCAACGAATTGCAGGAAGTGGCACAACTGATTTGAGGAAGAGTGGAGTGACAGATTTTTCTGCAGCCGTACTTCTCAACAAGCTTGGCTCAGAGAAACCTCTGCCAAATTATGAGTAATCTTCTCCAAAAGAAATCGTGTATTTTAAAATATATCATTTGTTATCTTGTATTATCTGTTTAAAAAATCACGGGTAATCTTCTCAAAAAGAAATCATGAATTTTTAAGTAAATCATTTGTTATCTTGTATTTTTGTTTAAATTAAGTGAAGTATCGAAAACGGTTTTGAAAACCAGAATCAGCAGTGTTGAAGAAAATGATTTCTTTCACCTGGGCCAAAATGCAAGTTCAATATTAAACAAAGCATAAATCCTCTTTAAAGTTTGTCTCTTTAGATAACATTTTGTGGAATCATTTGGACAGTGAGTGACACTTCTCTGCAATTCAGCAATTACTCTCTCATTTACATAGAATCCAGTGTTACAAATTGTAATAATACATCTTTTATGATTTGTATTCCGATTTTAAATGTAGCTCAGTGTAGTTTCTGCAATTTTAGACAGTCCAAATAGATTATTTTCAACCGTCAATCAACATGATGACTCCTTCACTCAAATTACTTCATTCAACAATATTCTTAATGTTCATTAATTCAATACTAATTTTAATTTCCGACACATAGACAAAATCTTCTATAAATGTAGGTCTACTACATGTGATATTTTTTATATTTAATTTGCTTAATTTTGTTCTTCTATTTGTTGTATTACATAAAATTGCTTTAAACTTCTAAATATAAGTTTATGAAAGGAACTTGTATTTTTTTAATTCAGTTTCTTTTATTTATTGTTTATTGTTTTGAAAAATATTGAATTCAATTTAAATTGTGTAGTGCCATAAAGTAGCAATAGCAGAAAATGTAAATGTGATAACCTAGACAACCCAACCCTAAATCCATCAGAAATTTAAAACCAAGTGTAATGTTTTTGAAGATCTAATTCTTGATCACAATGCCATGTTTGAAAGACTTTGTGTGGGCACATTACACATCAATTGCTGGTAGCACGAAGGTTAAATGCAAGTGTCAAAATGAAATCAGTGGTGGAATTTACTAATTCAAATGGCATTTGGCAAAAGAAGCAGGAAATAACACCACCATATGCACTCTATGCCCTACAGATGTCAAATATCAGGCAAAAAAAGCTCTTGATGCAATTTCTATGAGCAAGGTAAAAAAGGTGAGAACCAAGGTTGAAGTAGGTTTTAATTCTACAAATGTTAGGAGGAATCAATTGGATGCGGAAGATGGTGCACAAGGGGGTTTCCAGGGAATCTGGGACAACACCTACTATAGCACATGGCCCAAACACAAGTGGAGAAACATAGATGAATTCTTTGCACCTTGTACTACACTAGGATCATAGACCACTTTCAAGAGTACGGGGAAGAGAAAAACTGTCCATGAACAAGCAAAGACAGCAATTTCAACTTTTTGGTACTCCTCTAGCTTGGCATTCTATGCTATTAGATCTCCATATTCGCAAGCTATGGTGGATGTTGGTGCAACTGCAGGGCCTGGTTTCAAGCCCCACCTTATGAGACATTGAGGGTTGGTATGCTCGATGAGGCAGTACATGATGTTCAAGATGTTGTTGAAGAGCATTGGTTAGAGTGGTCTAGTAGTTGGTGCACCATTATGTCAAATGGATGGATAGATAAAAGGAACCGAACCCTCATCAACTTCCTCGTATCTTGTGATATTGGCACTGTGTTTCTAAAATCTATGGATGCATCAAATACAATCAAATCTGCAATTGCATTGTTCGAGATGTATGACTTGGTAGTCATGGATGTGGGGCCACAAAATGTGGTTCAATTTATTATATAGACAATGTTGCTGCTAGGAGACTCCTAACAAACAAATAGCCTCTACATTTTTTACCCCATGTGCAACACATTGCCTTGATCTAACCCTAGAGGACATTGGGAAAATTGAATGGGTTAGGGAGATATTGCAGAAGGCTTGCACATTTACGAAAGTTATCTATAATCATACGAGGCTTTTGAGTATGATGCACTCTTTCATAGGGAGAAAGGAGCTAATTCGACCAAGGGTGACAAGGTTTTCAATACACTTCCTTGCACTATAGACTCTCTGTCAACAAAAAATGAACTTGAGACAAATGTTTGTTTCAGCCAAGTGGATGGAGTTTGGCTTCACAAATCAAACATATGGCATGGCAGTGGCAGAGTACATGTATTCTACCACTTTTTGAGATGCAATTGAACAAGTCGTAGAATTTTCAAAGCCTCTAGTAAAAATCTTGAGACTAGCAGATGGGGATAAATCCCCCATGTGATATTTGTATGCGGCCATGGATAGGGCCAAGGAGGTGATGAGGGTAGGTTGGAAAACGACAGGGATAGGTATATGTTGTTATGGGACATAATTAATAGGAGATGGGATGGACAAATGCATTCCCCCCTCCATGTTGTAGGATACTTTGTCAATCCGTCATTGCTCTACAATTCTTCATTCAAACTTGGTGCTAAGATCACACAAGGCTTGTTCAAGTGCACAGATCTATAAAATGTTTCCAAACCCAGGAAAAATTTATTGAAGTTATGTCAAAGTTGCAAATGTATAGGCATGCAAGGAGTTTTCTCTAATATAGGGTTGTTGTGGAAGGCAAAAAGACCTTTCAGCTAGGTAGACTCTATAAACTTTTGATAGTCCCTTTACTTTGTCTGTCGATGTGATCATTAAAATTGTTAAGATTTGAAGATATGCTTATCATTAAATTTGTTAAGATTTGAAGATATTCTTACATGATATCATCTCCACATAATGTGTTTTTCAATTCAATCGTGGGATTTTTTTGGTCATGAATGCAAAAATATTAGGCGGATGGTGTTGATGGCAGTTTTGTGACCACCCCAATGTGCAGGATATAATACTAAGTATTCTACCCTCTTTTGAACGAGGAAACTCCAAATGCTAAACAATGTAAAATAACGTGTGATCAAATGAAGTGACCCCAAGGTTTACAAAGCGTGCTTGCAACTTAGTGTTGGACACAACTCGGTTTTATGATGTGATTTGTTGGTAACCACACGGGGACATGCTTTTCTTTGTGGAGGATCTATCAACTTTCTTAGAATGGCGAATGATATGGCAATATGAGCTCTTCAACTAACCACAACAATGATTTTTAAAAAAATGCAAAAGGGATATGAGTTTGAGAATCTAAGCTACTTCTACTTCCAATCTACCAATGCAAGCGATTATTGAAGATATGGTGAAACTAAACCAATCCTTGCTTCGCCAACTTAAACAACTATGCAAGAGAAGGTGAAATCTCATAAGGGTGTGTTAATGATTTTCAAATTGCTCATACACATCAAAACCATAAGACATGCAAATTGATGAGCATGAAGCAATTGAAGTTAAGTGCTTGCAATGAGTTCAACCTAACCTTGCACTGTTACTTGCAATCAACAAGTATCGAAAGGTATGAACTTAAAGTTTCACCATGAACCAACAGCTTGTTCCATTCATCTACTTAACTACTTAACAATTTATACTCAACATAAGCAAATCCTATCTAAGTATGGAAACCATGCAACACTCCAAAATAACACAAGTATTCACCATGAAATCAACAATGAATTTGGAATTATTTTGGAAACAATTCAGCAAAAATCTCTTTTACAAATGATTTGAGCAAGCCTTATATAATGGCCTCAAGTACAATAGATGGCTTAGGTTGATTCAAGATCAACGACCCAGATTGTTTAATATAACCCTAATTAGGGTTTTCCCTAACTACCACCTACAAGCATTAAATGTTGACCAATGAGAAAATTACATTGCTTTGAATACATATCCTTTGGAGGGTGGAGCAACGAGAAAATTCAAGGGTGGGAATACATTAAATGCATTCTCCATGCCCACTTGGAATAACTTGATTGGATGAACTTGGACGTGTCAAGTTGGGATCCTCTGATTGGTTGAAGATGAGTGGGCGCCCTCAAATTGTACTTATCATGACACCTTGGCCTTGACCATGATGTTGTCACTTGCTTTGTTTGTTCACCACCATCTTCTATGCAATCACATTGCCTTTGAACTTGATTTGCATCTTGACTTTCCTTATTCCATGAGGTGTGTATATTTGCAATTTGATTGTCACCTTTAGTTGAGATTTTCAAGAAATTTGGATATACAACATTGATCTTCATATCAATAATACCTTCCTTGTGGTTTCATTTATGTTGATCGTGGTGTTGCAATCAACCTTGTTCATGAAATGCTCGACCTTGAACACCATCCTTGTACACGAAATGCTCAACCCCGTGCCATCTTCTTGCTTGTCACCTCTATATCACCTTTCACTTGAACTTCCTCCTCCATGTATCCTTGCAAAACAAGAGTAAAGACTTATGTTAGGAGCACCGTTATTGCAGGAAGATAATCATTAACATTTTAACCTAGACTTTGAAAGAAATCAACTTGTGACTTGCACCTAATTTGCAAATTTACCCTTTAAGAACCTCGACATCTTGATCACAACCCATCAATCATCACAAAATCAATTTCTAATTCTCAAACTTAACGCCTGATTTTGTACTTGAACATGCCCAACAAATTACTAATTTGATTAGGATTTTACCATTGCACGTTCTATTGTTTAAACTCAAACTTGATTGAAATTTTGGGAAACCTGGGTTGTCACAAAGTTTTAGTTTGCTATCACTCTAACCATCTTTCAACTTGCAATCTTGATCCTCTTTGAAGGTTACCAAACACTCAACTTGCTCTCTCAATACTGATTTTCGCTTCTCTTAAGTCTGCTCTACACTTTGAATTAGTTTGTTGTTTGCATTGGATAATTGAGATGAATTGATCAACCTCTCCCTTACATGCTTCTCTTCAAATCATAGTTCCATGACTCGGACTTGCCTATGACTCGGCAAGGTCGACTCAATCCGTGACTCGCCGATGACTCAACAACGACTCGGCTATGACTTGGCAAAATGAAAAAAACAGGTTTTTTACGATTTAAAACTTGTTTCATGCACCCATTATTGAATAAAGCTTAAAGAAACTATAGCATCATCAAATAGAAGCTAATTTGATCACATACATCCATCACATAAGTACAAATGTAAATTGTAGCTGAAGGAAATATAAAACATATATATGCAGAATTATAAATATTGTCAAATGTATATGAAATCCATGACATCAAATGTTCCCAAACAGTGTAAACAAAAACAATTCTATGGCTCAAGCTCTAGCTCAGCCTTGGCCTCAGCCTCAGAGTAGTTTGTCTGCCTCCTAGAAATGCATCTCAGGTAGGTCGTAGATGACTGACAAACTATAGTCTCTACCTGTGAGGTGCCACTCTGATCAACATCAGCTACACGGGAAGTTGATCGTGCTCTATCCTCCTCTGCCATAGCCACAGCCTCAGCCTCTCTGTCTTCCTGGTCAACCCACTCATGGTCCTTGTTGTGAGGTTTTCACACCATTGCCCCATTGCAAATGGGGACCCCCCTTTTTTGCTTTGGTTATAGGAGTAGTGGCCTTAGGTAGTCTTTGTCGGTGGGAGGTCCCTAGGTTTGAGTGATTTTGGCCTACTAGGAAGTCATGTCTGTCTAGGATATGGGCAAGAGCTAAGCTAAGTATGTCATGTGGATGGAGTCGAAACCAAGTGATTTGTGATGGAATGAGTTAAAACCCTTTGAGAATCCTTGTTCCACCTTCAGTTTGACCTTAGAAAGCCAGGACAAATTGTGGATGGTAACCTTGCTGAAGGCCTGTTGAAGGCCTGCTGAATCCTGAAATTTGGCTGTCTGGAATTTTTCGAAAACCCCCAAAATCTAGAATCTGCATCTTAACTCATATGAAGCTGGAACCTATCTCAAACATCCTGAAAGTATTTATACAAATATAACTTAAAGTATAATAAATTAAATAAATCAGACTTAAATGTTATATTTGCATAAATCCTCCCGCCCCTAAACTGAAAAATATAGGAAAAAGTTTTCATTTTTTTTTGTTTTTTATGTGCAGTCTGTGACTGCCGCGACCGGGTCATAGCCCACGAACCCAGCGGGTCATGACCCATGACCCGTCGGGTCATGAAAACCCGGCAAGCTCGACTCGGCCCGCGAGTTGTCAAAACTCGCACAACCCGCAGCGAGTTCAGGAACACTGCTTCAAATAGTCATCTCCGCTGGGGAGGGGTTAAGAAGGCCGACTTGATAAATGAATCCCATTAATTTTAGTTTGTCTACACTCCTTAAATTTCTCTATGGCCGACTTGGCTTGATTTTTGGATTTCCCACTTAATGGGGATCGAACTTCTTCATAGGGCATTTTAAATCTAGCCCAAGGGAGGTTGGATTTATGACCTGGGTGTTTGAATGACATTGCAAGCCCAGGTTTGCTCCCAAAACAAGTCAAATTTCTCTCCCTCCAAATTTTCACATCGGCAAATCAAATTTTTTCTTCCATTGTTTGGATTTTCACCTTATTGATCACCAAATTCCACCTTGTGTTTTAGAAATTCACGTGAAGTGCTAGGCGGAAATCCTCATGTCTTTGGGCTCCAAGCCTAAGGGAGGTTCGATTTCCAACCTTGATTGTCCTCTTGCCCCAAGGAGAGGTCGGATTTCCGACCTCTCTTGGGCTCTCTTATTAAAATTAGTTTGCCCAAAAATTGCTAAGTGTTGGAAATGTATGATATTAGATCTTTGCCATGTTTTTGGATTTCTTTCTCCAAATGCAAATCAAGTCATCATTCTTGACTTGAAATCTTACAATGTTTGTTGAAAGCATGATGATCAAGTCAAATTCCTTGCTAGCTTTTTGGAAACTTCATTGACAACACCCAAATTTCAACCTTGTCTAAAGATTTTCATTTATTATGCGAGTCGGATTTCACCCTTGGCTTGGGCTTTTGCCCCAAGGAGGTCATATTTTTGACCTTTCTTTGGCTCTTGCACTAAGATTGACTTCAAAAATTTCACAGTGTTGGAAACTCAGCTTGGAGCAATCAGATTTTCACTTTGTTTTCTTTGGTTTCCATCAACATTTAGATCAAATCCCACCACTTGTTTGCACAGATTGCCTTAGGCTGAATTGGAATTCTACACTTGTTTGGAAAATTGATCAATACTCAATCCAATTTCTATGTTTGCCCAAGTTTTCCCCAAAGAGGAGATCAGGTTTCAACCAAGCATTGAGAATTTTCATCATGTTCAAATCGAAAATTAGGTGGTTGTTTGGTCAAAATGTCTCACCCAAGTTGGAAGTCAAATAGTCTTTAGGAATCTTGCTTAGGATCTGTTGATGTGAGTTTTATGCCACTACAACATGCAGAATCGAACACCTAGTATCCCAAATGAATTACCAAGTTTCCAACTCTCTCTTGAACAAAAACACCACGTATGCTAAAGATTGCAAGAAAAGATCATCAAGGCGACTCCAAGGTTCCTTCAAATGGTGGACTTAACTCAATTGTAATGATGTGATATGCTGGTATCATGAGGGGACTTATGCCAGTGCTCTAAGACTTGTCAACTCAACTTATGAATGATATGGCTTCACAATGTGCAATGAAAATATTTTTTGACTTCCAACTTGCGTAATGAAATGTAATGAGCTTAAACTTATGATTCTTAATTACTTCTACTTCTACTCTAGGATGCAAGGGATTTGTGAATATCTTTGTAACTCTACTAGATATGGTCTTGTCGTCAACTCCACCAACCTAGTGCAATCTTCTAAGGTATGCTTGAAAGATGTTCAAATCACTACCATTTCATCAACTCCATCTATAGATGCAAATCAATGAGCAAGTACTAATTGAAGTTAAGCTTATGATTATGCTATTTGACCACGCAAGGCATACTTACAATCAACAAGCAGCTAATGGTTTGGTCTAAGCAAGTTCACCAAAGAAGCATCCACAACAACTTTCATCCAATCTAAACTAATTGAAGCAAATTCTATTCTAAGGAAGGTAAAGAACCATGCAATACTCCAAAATGATCACCAATATCCACCATGCAATTTTAGCAGCATCTTACAACAATTCTCCAACAATCTACCCCTTTACAAATAAGGAGAGCAAGCCTTTATATAGGGAGCTCTATTACAATGAATGGTCAAGATTAAATCAGAATCAATGGCCCAGGTTAATCCACCAAAGCCCTAATTAGGGTTTTCCATAACCACCACTAACAAATAGTAAATGTCCACCTAATTACAAAAGAGCACCACCATGTGGGCCAATAAGAAAATTGTAATGCCTTTGTAGGCCAATGGGAGAAGAGGTTATATAGAAACTTATGGAAGAAGCCACCAAGTAATGGACCAACCATAAAATGCCACATGGGCTTACAACAGATCTTCCTTTAACAGATAATTTTATTTGACTTTCTCCTTTTGGCAAATTCAATGAATCTGGACATAATATCATTGAGCTCTCCTACTGGGACACATGGCATGATCTGGCTGTTTGAAGAAATGGGTGCCAGCTCAGCATGCTTATCTTATAAACTTGATAAATATCTCTCAATACTCAACATTTCTCAAGCCTTTAATTGTGATACCATAATCCCAAATTGCTTCATCTTCATGTCTTGATGTTATCTTGAAATTCTTCACCTGGAAATATTCTCATTGCCTTGATTTTGAATTCGCACTTGCATTTCAAATCTTGATTCCACCTTGATGTCATGACCCTTGGCTTTGGACTTGTACTTGTAGTAGCGATGTAATTATTGCATGTAGTTGGACTATCCAATTGAACTTCGATTTCCAAAAAAAATTCAAGTTTGCATAAGTTTCTCCATTTGCTTGTAGACTTAGTCATGATGTTGTACTTGCACTTTGAATCTATCTTGAATACCTCGAACTTGGACTTGGATTTGCATCATGTTGGCTTGATCTTCAACTCAAAATCACCTTGTTTGATTGATGAACAACTTGTAGCTTCTTGGTGCATGAAGTCTTCACATTGTTCTTTGCTTGAAATCCTTACTAATATTTCCATGTTCTTGAACATCTCCTACTTGTCTTCCACACTCCACCTTATTTCACCTTGCAAAACAACATTATTTTGTCAAATATTTGCATTTCAGATTTCACCTCAAATAAAAAGCGTTAGTGCCAAGAAATCATGTGTCTAGATGAAGATAATCTTTTATGAGCATAGCTGCTAAGAACATTTCATGAATTCAAAATGCAAGACTTTATCCTTTACAACCTGATTGCACCTAACCAAGATCAAGACAGCCCTATCATCCACTTAATTAAATTTGAACATTTCATTTGAAAGCAAATTCATACCCCTTCTGCCATCATCCACTTTCCAATTGCAATGAAATTCTGATTGAACTTGTCTAGATCTGAGATGTATTATTATGATCAAGCTGAAGCTTAGATTTATGTGACACCCTCTCATCATTCAATTTCTAATCGAAATTCAACCTTAAACTATGCATCTGCAGTCTTGAAAACATCATAAAACATTACACAATGCAATTTACCTTGCTGCTGATGAGAATTTCTGAGTCTGGAGTTAAGTCTGGAACTAATTCAACACCCTAAAGTGCTTGATATATTTGTCAAATCTGAACCTTGCTCTTTCAATTTGTCCAAGCCTTCGAAATATTTTGAAATTGATTTCAGTTGCTTATAATCTTATCTCCAAATTCAGATTGCCAGTGTGTAACTTACTGTTGCACAAGTCTGATCTGCACTTGTAGAACTCACCTCTTACTGAGTTCAGGTTGCTATGCATGAATGCGATCGAATTTTGAATTGGGTGTTGAAATAATTTCAACACCCAATTTATATGAGCCTCACCACTCAAAGGAGGCGTCTCCATACTTAGGCCGACTTGGTTGGGGAGGCTAAAAAATAAATTAAAAACAATTCATTTAATCCAATCGCAGACCTCTCTTAAATTCTTTCGCTCTTAAATTTGAATTCAGGCCCCTTCATTCAATAGAAATCACATCATTTCCTCCACTATAAATCACATCTATTGGCATTAGATTTAAATTGCTCCTTTTCAATATTTAAACTCGACCCCCCTTAGCATTTGTAATCGTTGTCCATTGGCATTAAAATTACAGCCCCTCTATATAGAATCACACCTCTTCATTGGGGGCTTAAAACAAATTTCAAAAGCTTAGCATTTAATTTCAGATCCATCTCCATTAAAATTGGGCCACTTCATCATTAATTCCATGCAATCCAGTAAATAAAGACGCCTTAATTCAAAATCGCACCACCCCTATTTATAAAATCGATGCCTTTTCATTAAATTCAATCATCCATTAAATATTTAATTTTCTCCAATGTGGATCGGCCTATGTCAATTTTCAACATTAAGGCCCCTCATTGAATGCAAGCCTCTTATTTAATTCGATCCATTTTCTCCCTCCATGTAATTTGCACCATTAGTCCAACCCTATTTGCAAGTTCGATGAGGGCTTGGACTTAATTTGTGGTTGAAATCACTCATTAATCTTGGAGTGGAAATCATCATGGAGTTAGGCAAAGGCTACGTGGAAACTACCACTCACTTAGATGAACTTAGAATCCAAGAGTGGAAATCGAGCTATACTTAAGCAAAACCACTATGAATGAAGTGGAAACCACCACTAAGTTAGGCAAAACCATCATACATCAAGTGGAAACCACCCTTGACTTAGGCAAAACCACTATGTGCCAAGTGGAAACCACCCGTGACTTAGGCAAGTGCATATGATGAAAAGTGGAAATCATCACGGACTTAGGCGAACTTGAAGCATAAGGTGGAAATTCACATCAACTTAGGCGAGGTCCGACTCAACTCAAAATCAAGTGATTGAATCTGATTTTTTCATCTTTTCAAGTGGACTTGAATCTACACCACAGCTGACCTCTCTACAAAGTCACCATATTTCCAATCATTAATTGCCACCATTTTTCATGTTTCCACTAAATTGCCAATCCTCGTGATCAAAATTTCATTAAGTCTGATGGCACCTCATTAAGTCTGATTTAAATGTCGCCCAACCTCCTTGTTTGTCATGACTAATTCCTTGTCTCGCTCTCACTCATCAAAGCGCAGATTCCAAAAATGTTGACAATCTACTTAGACACTAACACTTACAGAAAACTAAACTAACACCTGCTCAAAGGTGAGAAAAAAGAGGGGGTCCCCATGTTTCATGGGGCGATGGCGTGAAAACCTCACAACAAGATCACACCAAAGATTTCACTAAGTGTGGATCATGACTTGACAATTGAAACTTCTAACTCACTCCAAGATCCTAACTTGCAACTAGGAGTCGACTTGCATCTCAACGTTGCTCAAAATTCCTACCTTATCAACCTTGATATTTCAAAATTATTGCCAAACTAAGACTAAGCCAACAAACTACTGACCTACCAAACAAAAAAGAGGGGGGCCCCATTTGCAATGGGGCGATGGTGTGAAAAGGCAACAACAGATGGCGATAGGCATTTTTACCCTGCCATGTAGCTCATCCGCTTTTGAGCATAATTGGAGTGTTTTTGAACACATACATTCCAAGAAACGCAACTGTTTAACACAAAAACGGATCAATGACTTGGTGTTTGTTCACCACAACATATGCTTGAAAGCTAAAGGAAGCTCAAGATAGGAGCTTTAATAAATTGCACTCAGTTGAAATTGTAATCACTGTGTTTTTCACTTGTAAGGCAAAGACTAATATCCAAACGTACAAAAACAAGAACTATGGAGGAAGACGGGCCAATTGACCTTGACAAGATTGATCCGCAGTCTGAGTCTATTGCTGTTGATGATGATGGTGATGATAATGTTCTTGAGCCTCGTGATTTTAAAATCATGGAATAGGCTAACTTTCTGACAAATATTGTTGAAGGAAGTAAGACAAGCTCTTACCCAGAAACGTCATCACCAAAGCCTCTTGCCCCCCTAGCATGTCATTGGCTACATTTGATTTTTAGGAACTTTGTACTTAGTTTTATAGGTTGACTTTGTACAAAGTCAAAGTATATTGTAATTGACATTTTGACAACAGTCACCATCTAGTTATTTTTTATGCTATTGTGGTATGTTTTGTGCAATGTATTTAGCGATATGAATATAAGCAATGAAAATCTATTTTCTTCGATTAATGGGTTGAACTCTATATTTTATTTTCTCTCAATATACCTATGCTATGGAAATGCCCTTAAATTTTAAAATAAGTTGTTTTTTACTGTTTCTCTTCAATTTTTTTTTTTTTTTTTTTNNNTTTTGTAAATCCAATTTTTTTCCCCATTTTTTCAAAAAAATCCTACTCTTTTGGTTAGCCGATTTGTTCCCCAAACTATTAATGATGCTATGGTTCATTTAGCTAAAATTATAAAATTACCTCTATAAAATTATAAGAATACTAAAAAACAGTTGTCATACACTGAATTTCATTGAGACAATTTGTCTAACAGTTGGCAAATTCAAGAGACCAGCTAATAAAATTACAATAAATAAAATTTAAAAAAATACAGGCAATACTGGAAAACTTAATTTTTGACCTCGATGTAACACTGAAAAATTCTGCAAATTATGCTGGCCTGAGTGTAATACCACCATGAATACTAGAACTATTTGTATATGAAAATCTGGAAAATTGTTTCAGACTTAATATTTAGTTGGCACCTTAATTTTCCAATCTGCAAGTGACTCTATCTACGGTTGGAACAATGTGTATAAATATTTTAGATTCAAAGCCTTACAGTTGGTATGCTGACTTCACAGCTCAAGTATGTTCGATTGTTTCTTATTCAACTGCTACAGGGACTGAAAAAGATATGAAGAACGTGAAAATTGTTACAAATACTATTCACAAACAGTTGTACACTCAGTGTCGGTAGATGAAAATGAAAATAGAAGGTGACCAGCGAACAACTAGGGATGAAGCATCCCACAAACAAGTATTGCTCTGAAACTGCCAGAAGTATAAATTTACCAGCTAATAAGGGTTTGACAACCCAGGGAACAACAACAACTTCCTCCAAACTTTCAAAAATTGTCATTGACTGCTGTGCCTATATGAAAGACCCTAGATAAAGGTGTGCTTGGTAAGCAAAATGCCTCCAAAAACCTTCCCAAAAAGAAAGCGATTAATACTCACACTTCCATGTCCTACCTCCAAAATCGTCAACAAAGAGTGCCCCCGGATTTAGGAATGGAACTGTTAGGGTTTGGACAACTTTATTGGAGCACCAGGTTTTCAAAGCCCTTATCCGCTGCAGCTAGGGCTAGGAAAAAACCCTAGAATGGAGAACATTTAACCAACTTCAACAAAACCTTCAATAAAATCTCAAAACTAATATTTGCTAGCAAATGATTTTTCAGTAAAACTCAAACCTATCAATAACGTCTTTATAATCAGCACAAAGCTCCACAAAATCTTATAACCAAATATTGCAGAATCAAAAGGCACGAATGTTCAACACAACAGTGAACTCTGTATGAATCCCCAAATCAACTAGGTGGATTTTTGTCCAATAAACTAAGGCCAAAAAGGTTTTCATCATTTTGCTAAAGAATGAACAAAGTACAATCTCCCAAAAAAAAAGGTTGATCAAATGATCAAAATGTACTTTCTTTCCTCAAATGTAATGTCCCTCCTCAAATGTAATGTCCCCATTTTCAGGTTCCCTAGCAGTGCGTTTGTCGCTGACTTTCTAGGTTTGTGTCAACATGTTTAGAGGGGTAATTTGATGTTAGTAGTGAGCTCAGATGGTTTAGAGGAGTCATATCCAAATGTTATTTCTGGCTTCTAGTTTGGCCTCCAAAATTCCTGGAAGTGTCTACTTTAAGTAAGTCACCCGTCACCCAATCAGCTTCATTTATCATCTTTTGTCATCAAGATGACTCCTACACAATCAAATTTCAATTCTAATGTTTCTTGGTTGTTTCAGCTAATTGGGTGTAATATTGAGTTATATTCAATTATTTTCACTAAGGTTGCCTTTTTAATTAAATATATTTATCAGGCACCTCAGTGTTATAGCTAGTTAAAAAGAGAATGAAAAGTTTTAAATGATGTTGCACTCAAAATTGACTTTAAGTGCCATGAATGTTGTAGAAGCAAATTAAATCAACTTTTGTACTTGAAAGGCATAATAAATTAATAGTGATTTTAAAAGGAAGTTTCTAGAAAGTCCCCTTAAAAGCTTGTAAAAAGGGGAATTGAGAGCTCATTTTGTATGTTAGAGTTTATTATTTCTCTTGTTTGAAAATCCTTATGGTTTTGGAGATTTGGACTTGGTCCATCTCAGCCTTCCTTAGGACAAAATCCTTCTTTGGAAAAGATTAGCTATGGTAGTGAAAGATCTACTATGGCTAATTTGTTGGAGATTTCTTGGCATTAGATGCCTTGCCTAGAGTTTTGAAGCTTTGAATGATTTATTTATGCTGGTTGATTTGGAGATTGAAGCATGTATATTAATTGTGGAGTTGATTCTCTTGTTGCCACTGCTATTCACAAAGCATTGCAGTTTAGTTTATGCTCATTGTCGATCATATTAGGCGATTTGGAGCATATGTTGTTGGTCGTAGGGTTTCTTGCATTCTAGTTGGATGCCTAGGGTTTGTGGTTAATTTGTGCAATATTTTGGGCACCTTGATGATTTATATGCTTGATTGTCATTTTAAAGGAGCAACAGCTAGGCTTTGAAGGATTTGGCTTCATTGGGAGTTTGGGTTTGGCAAGCAGCAAATGGATATGCTTGACATTGTGATTTCAATGTATTTTGGTCATCTGGGTATGTTTTATTTAATGAGAAGTTGTTGCCCACAAACTGTAATAAATGTGAAACATTTTTAGTCGTGGGTATTTTGAATATTGTGCTTTTAGATGTTATTTCTTGATACATCAGTATTGCATAAGTTATTATTGCATTATCTATTTTTATATTGTGGGCTATCTTTCAAAACATCAAAATCAGAAAAACTTCGAAAGAAGAAAAAAAGGGTGTATATTATAGTGGTATTGGACCACAATTTTTCTTGCCAGCCTATTGGGTGGCATCAAGATTTGATTTTCAGATTAAAGAATGGCAACAAAAAGACTACGTTGCAAGTTTCGTACCCACAGGCCCCTAACCAGGTTCGAGTGCATCTGCGGGTACATGTTGGGTGCACACAGGGTGCGTGCCTAGCACTGTGGATGCGCCAGGGTTCGCACACCTGAGAACCTATGCGCACCCACAATGTTGGGCGCGCACCCAAAACGAGTCCAAGCGCACCCGGGCAGACCCACTATCCAACTTTAAAAAATGGGCCCAAAGTTAAATAAAAACATATTTTTTGAATTCATTTTCTTCCTAACCCTAAAACAGCCCAATATGAGGCCTTCAAACACACATAATTCATCTTTACCTCTCATTTTGCTCTCATTTTGGCAATTTGAAGTGAGGTGATTGTATTCGAAGGAGATCCATTGTGGAGTGCCAAATAGCTTTTACAAGGGATTGTCTGTTGTACAAAAAGCGGGATTTATAAAAGAACAAGAAGATGCTGACAGATTGATTGCAATAGGAAAACAAAGTGGTTATAGTTTCGGGAAAAAAAACAATGGCATTACCCTCTCAACCAGTTAAGGCCTCCAAATATCCCTTCTTGCCTATGCCCTCTACGTAGGATGAAGATGAAGAACCACAAATCCCCACCCACAAGAGAGGTCCATAAGAGAGGGTATTTAAAAATGAGGCAAGCGATATTATTGATGAAAAAATTGCACGTTGCCTTTGTGCTAATGGTCTTCCATTCAACTTGGTGAGATCGCCATATTGGAGGGACATGGTGTCAGCAGTAAATAATGCACCTCCTAGTTTCACAAGTCCTAGGTATGAAAAGGTGTGTACCACCTTATTGCAAAAAGAGAGGAAATATGTAGAGGCCCAACTAAAACCAATTAGAGATTCTTAGGTTCTAACAAGTGTATCTATTGTTTCCGAGGGATGGAAAGATTGCAAAAACCGTCCATTGATCAATGTTATTGCAATGTTCCCCAAGGGGGCAATGTTTTTGAGGGCAGTTGATTATGAAGCGTAAGTTAAAGATACAAAGTTCACTTCCAGGATTCTCATTGACTCCATAGAGATGGTAGGTAATAAAAATGTTGTCCAAGTAATTATGGACAATGGAAAAGTTTGTAGGGTTGCAGGTGCTTTGGTAGACGCTAGATATGAGCACATCTTTTGGACACCATGCACCGTACACTTGCTCAATTTGGTGATGTAAGCAATTGGCACCCAAATAGAGTGGGTGAAAGAAATATACCAAGAGGCTGAGAAGATCCAAATGTTTGTGGCAAACCACCATATGTCACAAGCAATTTTCAAAAAATTTCCAAGATTGGAATTATTGAAGGTAAATTTTAAAATTTAATTTATTTAGTTTCATTTCTCATGTTTTACATAATTGAATAAAATGTTTTTTTTTTGCATTATTTACATGTTTTAAATGTGTTTTTGATTATGGCAAAAACAGGTTTTGAAGTGACCCGAAACCCTTTACATAAAGATTACATATGATTTATCCATTAAGTTCAACAACACTAAACAGACCAAAAAGAAACACTTGGGATGACAGAAAACAAGACACACAGACCAAACCCCAACCCAACCCCCAAACAAAAAGCCAACAAAACACCAGCAAAAGGAACAAAAAGGCACCAGCAAACATAATAGACCTAGCCCATATTTTTCAAAGTCTTCGTGACTTCCTCTTCCAATTGATTCATCTTTTGGGTGACATTCGTCAGATCCAGAATATTCTGAGGCAGATTGGAAGTTTTCTGCTTAGTGCTTGAGCTAGTCCTCTTACTCGGACCCGACGTTTCCTCCATGGCAGCCTCTTTATCCTGATCCAGGTCCATAATGATCCGGTGGAATTTCTCCAATTTTGCAACCAGATTCTTCATGTTATCGGCATAGGATTGACCACTTTATGGTTTTGCTCCATGATATTGGGCAGAGTGGTCTCAAGCTTATTAATCCTTTGGTCCACCTCCCCTATCTTCTTATCGTAAATGTCCCTCGTCTTCTCAATGGCTTAGACATTCTTAGATAAGCAATCCGCCATTACTTTCTTTTCATCTTCCATCCAAAGGGCACAAATAGAGGGAGCGTAAGGATTCTCCTTCATACCAACAGAAGTAGGAGCCACGGGATCAACCTGCACATTATCCTTCTCACCATCCTTAGTTTGCATTTCCTCAAATTTAGAAGAAAGGGCACAGTGCTTAAGATTTAGGCCTTTGATCTCAAGAAACACCCATTTAATTAGTCTGAAAAAATACATAGAACTATACTTTGTCGTCTCCAAAACCCCAAACGCAATCTCCTTATTAGGCTGAAAGTCTTGAAGGCTTAATTCCAGAGAAGAGGCACTAGAATTACCATCTTTATCCAGAAGGCAACGAAATTCCTTAGAACCAGAGGGGGATATGAGGACATCATGGTCTTGGGAACTGTCATAATCAACCAGGACAGCCACAGGAACTTTCCCTTTCCTCTTGTCCTTGTTTTCAAACTTCTCTGCCCTACCCGAAGGAGAACCCTCACCCTTGCTGGTTCCAACAACATTTTTGTTAACTTTTTGTCTTCTAGGAGGGGGGAAAAGCCTCTTCCTCCTCATCCTCCATGTCCCAACCCTCATCATTAGAGCTACCACTATTTTCGCCTTCCTCCACAGAGGTCGAAAGAGCCCTAGAAAGGGATCTCAGAAACCCTTGCTTTGAAGTGCTCATAAATGAGCAAAATTAGCCCCTGGTGCAACACTGGGTTGTTGTGGGGACTCTTCCTATGATCCAAAATACTATCATTTAACAAGGAGAGCAAGTAAAAATGGAAAGAAATCAGAACCTTATGTCTCAAGTGATTCAGCATGACAATGTGGTAACTATAAACCCTTGTGAAACTTCCATCCAAAGTGAAATATTTCATGACCGCCTTGAGGAGCTCCCTCCAAATGAGCTTTATCTGCTTCGGCACAAAGTTAGACTTATTTGCTTTCACCAATTTTTTCTTCTCCTTATTAGATTTAGGGAGTTTCAACCTTGTCCAAAAATTTTCTATCCCTATAGAATTTGATTCCCTCCATAGAGAGGCCAGACACCTCTTCCACGAGGCTCTCATCGACCACAACTGACTTGCCAAACAGGTTGAGCTTCCCGTTCTTCCATTCCTGCACAAAAATTTGTGTAACATTCTTGTCAGACCCGTGGAGCCTCTCCAGGAAAGGCATCACACCCCCTTTCTGCAAGTGGTACCAAATGGTGGCATTTTTCTTCCACCTTTCATAATTCACAGGCTCAACTCTTCGCCTCTCCCCTCCCATCTTACAAGCAACAGAACAAAGCTCACCAAAATGGATGATGAGACAATTGTACAAGGAAAAGACAACAAGCCCAATATTTCCAAGAACCACCCAGATCCAGGTAGTTCAGACAATTGCCACATTTGGCACTACTATCATAATTATTAGCTGTCATCATGAGAGTTGATGGGCAAGTTTCCAATTCTCCCATGTGTTCAACCAAAGGACAGAAGGGACTTAACCTCTTTAGCCAGCTTATCCTCCCCATACCAAGTACTTATAGTCTTGGACTTAACTCCTAGGTTAGCAAGACAATCTGCCACAATATTAACTTCCCAATAAGCATGAGATATACATATTTTAAATGTGTTATTAACTTGCTATTAACATATTCTTAGGTTGTTGAGACTTGGTTTACATCTGCCACAATTGTTTTGAGACGACTTGTTAAGGTGAAAGAGGAATTGGGTCAGATGGTTATTAGCAATCAATGGGGTATCTGGAAGCAATCAAATTCAGAGGGCCCAAAAGGTCAAGGCATTGATCTTGGATGATGATTGGTGGGTTCGTGTGGAATATGTATTGGAATTCACTGAACCTATCATGTCTATGCTTCGGTTTGCTGATACAAATGAACCATGCTTGGGGGATGTCTATGATAGCATTGACACAATGTTGGAGAAAATAAAAGTGGTAATACAACAGCGAGAGAATGATCCTGAAGACACCTTTTACAAAAGGGTGGAAGCCATTATTCTACATTGTTGGAACAAGATGACCACACCATTGCACCTCCTTGCATATGCCCTATCTCCCAGATACTAGAGCTCACAAGTACTTGCTATCCCAAGTGGAGTGCCACCATATAGAGATTCTAAAGTTGCTAATGGGTACAAGAGGGCATTTAGTAGACTCTTCACAGATCCAAAGGTGGAGTCAATTGCTAGAAAAAATTTGGATTGTTTGTCTCGGGAAAAAAAATTTCCCCTTGTGTTGTCAAAGACCAATCCAAAATAGATGCTATTACATGGTGGTACCTCAATGGTCAAGATTATATGTACCTCCAACCTCTTGCAATCAAGATCCTCTCACAAGTTTTTTTCTTTGCCATTTATATTGTATGCAATTAGCTCTAACTCCTACTGTAACTTCCTTGAGTCAATACAAGTGGTTGCGACATTCAGATGATGAGATAAAACTAATGGTTACTTCTTGTTTAAGTGAGATCATGAGGATTACAACTCCTCTAGTCCCTTACGATGATAATATAATGAAAGAGGTAATGCAGCTGATTCTGGATAGCTTTTGGGATCTTGATGATATTGGAAAACTCCATTTTTCTGAAAGGGTTACCATACTTAAAAATTTTGCAAGAATCAGATTGAGTAACCTCATGCTAGATTTGGGATTGCATGATTTAATATGCAACATGTTACACCATTTCCTTGCTTCAGTCAGGTAAGATCATGAGATTGATGTTATAGCAGCAATACAAATAATTATGGTTTTATCCATTAATGAGAGTTAAGATGTGCTGCAACCTCTTGCTATCCTATTAGCTAACAGGATGAAGGGAATTCTCAGAATCCTAACAGTGAAAGGAAGGTTAGTTAGAAGAGTGATATCTTGTTGTGAAAAGAAGTTGAAACCTTTCTTGGATGATAAGGAACAGGTGGTTGAAAAGAAGTCCATAGCAGACAAATCTGATGTAGTGATTGCTATTAACATGATGAATGTGAGACAGAGCCACAGGATGTCACTTCGGTCATACATGCGGCTTCGGTGGATAAGGTTGTGTATGAAGGAAATGACATAACAGCAGCCTTGAATACACCTATAGAGCTATCCAATGAAGTTGTTGACAGTACTACAAAGGTTGGCATAGTTGAGATAAAAAATACACCAATCATCAGCTATTCAGATTCACATTTTAGTGATTAAGGAGAACCAGATAGTTACACATTGACATCATAGCATCTGATAATTTCAACCTTCAGCAACAGATACATTTCTTTCCGGCTCATATCAGTGCATCACTCTACTGCGACGTTCTCATTGGCATTGTATCATTCTTGGGATCATATCTGATCTGCACATTGATATCAACCTCCGCAACTCCCAATGCAGAGATATCACTAGAAGGCTAAGTGCAGGCCTCACTGAGCATCATACAAATTGTAAATTCATACCTGACTGAATATAAAACTCTGATTTGCTAGTCATTTATTGTGCAATTTGTCTACTTTTCTCTTGTTTGCATGTTTGGGATATTTCATCTATTGTGTTCATATTTTTGAGGCATGGTTAGCTTCTCATCAGTAGATTTATCTTTGAAAACATACATGTAAGGTGTATTTATTATCATTAACTTGCTTGGCTAATACCTATTTCTAGTTCATCAAAATGGGTTCTTAGTCAATGCCTCGAAACCAATTTTTTGTGGAAATGAATTTGGCGATACGGATGTTTAAATTCATCAAAATGGATTCTTTATTCGTCCATTACTGAAATCGAATTGTTTGTGAACAGATTTTAAATTTACAAGCTTATGCACATACATAAATAGAGTTTTCCAATAGTACATCTTAGTGATGAAATGATGAATTGACAGTGCAAAATGAAAAAGGGAAACAATTCTAAGATCACACAAATATACAACACAAGATTTATCCTGGAGGAACCCAATGTGTAAAAACTCCAGCAAGGCAGTTTGTGCCTTCCTTCCCCAACACAAATATGCAAGATTACAAGCTCTCACGAGGCAATTATGGTTGGCATAAAAAGCTATAACTCCTCATTCACTTGTTCTACATTAAATCCTCTAAGCTCTTTCCAAATTACAAGTTTCCAGAACTTAGTGTAACTACTGAATTAAACTGTAAAGGATCTCCAAGCATAGCACTAGCTTTAATTTAACTTAGAAAAATGTTTAAGAACTTTGACTCAATGATCCGAAAAAGTGTATAGCAAGCAAATACGTTCTTCTAGTGCCTTTCCTTCTTTGTGAAAATTCTATTTATTTTGATGATCCAATAAGGATCAGCCAACTTGATCACTAACATGTTTGCACGAACACTCTCCTTTGAACACGATACATTTAATGACTCATTTAACAAGAAAAAGATGTGAAACAAACTTGCAAAAGATCAAATTGGGATAGTATAACTGAGGTGAAGGTGTTATGAGTAATCTAGAATCTGAAAATGCTAATGTCAAGATGAAAAAGCTCAATAATGACAACTTTTATCCCAATTGAAAGGCATTTTTTATCATGGCCAAGTTTGTCATTGTGCAGCAGGATTGTCAGAACACATAGGACAAAAAGACAGAGCCTTCTGGTTCTAACGAAACTAAAGAATTCCAAATTCACATGTTTCATGTATTGAGGACTCTTGAACTTTTCTTTGATGTCTACTAACTCATTTTGATAAATACCTCCAAGAGCAGTCATTGTAAAGAACTTCTAAATATTTTCTTAGCGAATTGGTTGAATTGAGCTTGTGTTACTTCAGCCTATGGGTCTTAGTGAAGCTGTAGTATGATAATTGAGGTGTGAGAAAAGTTGTAGCCTGTGTGGTTTGGATATTGCTGGTTGTGCAAGATAAGTTCACGAAGGCCTCTGAAAGGCAGTAAAGTATTGTAATATTTCATAAGATAGTTGATTGAGGAGGAGATCACTCACTCTTTCAGAGTTTTCTCCTATTTTGGGTTTCTCCAGGTCAATTGCTGTTGTTTTCTTTATGTGCATGTGTTTTCTATGCTCTCTAATTTGGTTATACAAGCTTCCTTTCCTATTATTTTCACTTGACAACACTTGAATACAGTGACTTTTTTTTCCCATATTTTACATAAGGAATGGCAACTTAATCAATCGATATAGATTCAGGTTGACAGGATTCATGCTGACGTATTATGCAGTGGACTATCAGCACTAATTATGAATCATCTGATCAAATATAATGACCGAACTTTCCATGGGTAAACTTGTCCCTGTGACAGAGTCAGAATGGGTGAATTCATAGGGTGATAGGTTCAGTCCTTGTCAAATGTGTCATTTTATTAAAGTCATCCCTAAAAGAACCATCCAAATATCTTGTGGGGACCAATTAATCTTTTGTGTCACTCTTGGTTGGTTTCTATGCCTTTGTTATCAATGCACGGCATTATCTCTCTTTTCTTCAAGGTGTTAGATTTTGATGTGTAGTCTATGCTCCATGGGTACACATACCCTGTGCTTTTACACCCGCTTCCGTACCGGGGACGGTATGGGAACGGCGTTTAGAAGTACCCTACCATTGCAATTTGAGCAGAATTCCAAAAACATTTCCCAAATGACTCTAAGAGTGGCCGGGGATGTAGGGGACGGCCAAAAGTCCCTGGGACGGCTAGGGGACTCCTAGGCATTCCTTGGCTGTCCCCTACGGCCCAGGCCACTTTTGGATGGCTAGTTTTAAAAAATCACATTTTTTTAATTTGAAAAAAAGAGGCTGGTCATGCCCACAAGGACACCCAAACAACATCAAACAATACCAAAGCCTAATCTAAGCATAAAATAACCAGAAAGAAGGAAAAAAAATCATTTTCACATTGTAAAGGAGAAGAGAAGCAAGAGAAGGAGCAGCTATCAAGGAGTGAACAGTAGTTGAAGAGGAGCTATCTAGTTAGGGCATCAAATCTACTTGATATAGACTCTTAGACCTACCATCTGCTGATTATGGGCAACGATATATTATTATTTTCTGAAGTTCTATGCTTATTGTTTACAATTTATGTCATTTCATGATTGAAACTTGAAGTCTTTGGGCATTTTTGTATAATTTGAATATGATATGTATGCACATTGACAATGAAAGTTTCTACAATGATGAATCACTTTTCCAAATCCTTCTAAGTGTATTAAGCTTCTACAATATCCATGATGAATGCTTTGTCAATGTTATGATATGCATTTTTGAAATTTCTCTATATTTTTAGAAATCCCCTATTTTTTAACAATTGTCCCCAGCAACCCTCTAAAACAATGGCCCCAAAGTACCACTGTACTGAAAACGCATCCCGTCGTCCCCGTCATGGAAACTCAGTGGAACATAGTCTGTGACTCTGTAGTGTCAATTTCACATGCAAGGAATTGATCTTTGTATTACAGCATATGATGAAATATTTTTATAGATTGCAACTGACCCATTTTTTATTAGTCTATTATTCCCAACGATCCAACATTTCCAAAAGCAACTAGACTCGATCTCATCTTAGACTATAAGTCAATAACTGAGTATGATTAGAACTATTTTTCATTTCACAATTTCACACATATAGTTTTAGAGACAACTGAGAAGGAAGGAAACACTATCTAACAGTCTTGGCATGAATCATTATGGACATGGCTGTTTTGTAAAAAAAACACTTGATAAAATATTTGTATGGCCTTATAGAGGAGTTATGCCTCCCGTGGTAGTAATAGTTCACAAATTACTAAGTTGCTTTGAAAATATTAAGAAAGTAATGATAAAAATTTCTAAACCAGCATAGGAATTAACCTAGGTAACATGAAATACAGAAAACAGATATGTGATTCAAAGAGAAAGAATTGAACTCGTCATACAAACTCAGCATTCTTTGTTATGCATACCTAATATCAGACACACAAAAATAAGTGTGATAAGCAAAAGAGAAAGTAAAGGACTTGCTGTCTATATTCCTGATACGTGATATCAATGTAAGATCCCCACCAGGAGCAAGTGCAACTCTAAGACGGAATTCAAAACTGCAATGGCATAGTAAAATAACATTGATTAGTCTTGGAAAAGACCTGTGCAAAACTCAACCACAAAAGCTACAAATGTTTGTTCTTAGCAACTAGATTCTTTTAAGGAAACAAATTGTTATTAAAAAAATGACACAAAGAACACAAATTATTGACCATAATTCCTCTCCCGAAGTTTCATATGCACTTCAATACACAGTCATCTATCTCAAGCTTTGTTGAAATGGTTACCAGTATGGCCAACTCTTCAAATCATCATCGTTAGATTTGAGAATCAGATCCGCAACAGCCTTGTTGTGGTAATCATTGGCAGGAAGAGGTGGAGGATTATTATCAATGGTCCAAAGTTTATTCCTTGCAAAACCATGTTGTTCTAGTGATCCAGAGTTTCCAAACTGCAAGCATACAGTCAAATTTGAGATGACAGGAAATAGTTCCCAAGTTAACTAGCTTGAAATGCTAATATAAAACTACAAATTGACAAGGCACCTGAGGAAAGCAAATTGGAATCCCTCCTCTTATCGCTTTTGGTGGCTTGAAAAAGGCCTGCGGAAACCAAGTTTAAAAAATCATCCAATCATACTGATTTAACAGGTCCAGTTCAGTGCTTTGCATTCTTCATAAGGAAAGACATTGTATTTGCATGTTTGAAACTGTCTGCAATCTTTAAGGGAGGGTGGGTTCTTAAAGTAATTACTAAGGATCAAGCTGGTGATATCTAAGATAGCACATTATAACAGTCAAACAAAAGGCTAAATAAATGATATCAGCTTTCCACTATCCATAATGCTTCTTGCTGCTGTTTCTGATTTTGGTTGTGTATTTGATTTTGCATCAATGTATGTGTTTCTGCATCTACAATTAAGATCATATTCTATGATTCGTCATGAGGATGTTAGAGAGCTCAAGGAGTAGAAAAATACATTGTTGCAGACCCTGAATGGCTAAAAAGAGAGATGGGGAGGAGAGGGGGAGGGGGTAGAGGTTGCACATGGGGCAAACACATTTAAACAATAGAAACCAGAAACAGCAACAAAATGTCTGTTACAAGACAATCATAATTATTGATATTCCTCCTGAATTGTACAAGCTCCATTAACAATTTATCCCACTAGAGTAGACATGCTTGCTAAAATTAGTGGAACCCAGAAAAGATTCAATGGTAGGATAAACAGGCTTTGCAGATCAAAGATAGCAGGTTTCCACAATCCATATCAGCATATTTAGTTTGCTTCTGGAATCAGATTGTGTGTAATTCTTTACACTCTCTTCTCATTCTGATGATGGATCATGGAGTATGCTCCGAAATGTTGATGGTAAAAATTTTACAGTCTGATTCCAGAAGCAAACTAACTAGGCGCAGAAATAAAGTAGCTTTTATAAAATTGAAATGGATGCCTATTGATATAAACCATGCTTACTCACGTTAGTCTTTTTCATTTCTATCAAAAAATTGCATGATGGATATCTGGAATCGTGTTCTCAAAAACACATATCATTTTTCAAGGAAAAAACATGCATCGTCTATTTACTTAACTGGGGTAAACATTTCTCAGCAGAACTTAATGGATAAAAGAAATGAGGAAGTAAATATGACGACTGAGGTCCAATAGTATGCCTTGTTCAGTGAATTCCCACTGTAATGTTGTGAACAAATTCAAAGATTCTTAAACGAACTCATTCAGTAGATTTCCACCTTCAATACAGATTATTCTGATAAATGATTTTATTGGCTAGAGGAAAACACTATTAATCTATTCTTCGCAATAATACTGAAATTGTGTACCTTACTACTCATAAACAGTAATTCCTCCTGTCGTTCATTCTTCCAGGAAGTCACCTGTCCTCCAAACAAGTGTACCTGCATGCTTTGAGACAAACACATTGAGAATGACATTGGAGAATATTCCAAACTAACTCAAGCTCCACTGCAGGAAAATATCGGATACCAATTAAACCTTAGAAAAAACAATGAAAGCAATCTTCTGAGTACACTTGAATTCATTAAATATCATGTGACTTCATTAAGTCTGGCCTACAGCCAATTTTTAAGCAACCTTAGGCACATTAGGCAATAACAGAAAAATGAAAAAGTTAAAAGTAAATAACAATATATTTGTAGTGAGATCGATCAAGAAACACCACTTTATATTTAACTGCCATAGAGAAAGCTTCAAAAGATGCGAAAGATTATCCTAGCAGAAGAAAGAGAAGGCACTCTAACATAACTTCCAAAATAAAAAAGAAACATGAATGTCATATGCCTTAAAGAAACCGAAATCTATCTTCACTACAATCTGTATTATGCAAATGAGGAATATAGTTACAAGTACTAACTTCATAACCGGACAGATTTATGATGAGGACCATTTGCTTGGATACAAGTTTCTACATTATACCATAAAAATCTGATGCGAAGTATCTTGTGACAACTGTGATTTTTAAAATTTTTAAATTATGGTTTGTAGTTTGAGCATAGAGGGCAGATTAGTTCGAAAAACCACACTTCCACCACTTTAGGCTTTGAGTATGGGATGTCATAGTGACAGCCCAGCTACAGTAAAGTGGGAATTTATTGTCTAGAAGCAAAAGAAGGCTATAAATACTTTCCATTCAAGTCATCTAATTCATCAACGGCAACATGTGGGTATTAATTCCCTGTGCTGCGTTTTAAGTTTTGTGTGTATGTTTTTCTGCTGTTTCAATAATTTTTGAAATTTTTGATGGCCATAAGTTTCCTATCCATAACTACAAGTTTATTAATGCAAATATTTTCTGCAGTGCTGATACCATAGAAATCATTAAGTACGCTTATGGTTGACTTCCTCCAATTTACTTCTAGAAATGCTCGCTTCTCAACGTTGAAAACTTGAGCAGACCAAAGCACAAAATTATACAAAAACGAGTGTGAATTTGTCTAGGTTTTCTGTATGGAACAGAAGTTTTGGAATATCGAAGGGAAAGGTCTGCTAGAATGGTTGAGTATATAGCAACTGTAAGTTGAGTAGTTGAGGCCATGAATTGGTGTATTGTGTGTCATAAAATAGACCAGGCACTTGGTTTGCCCTTAAGAGTTAACACCAATTGGGGCACATCTTATTTCAGAGCCATCTATCTATTCTTTCCCCTTATAAGATTGGTGATTGCTTTACCAATCAATAGAAAGAAGAATTAGAATGACATCTTTGGGGAACATTGTACATGATATTTCTATGGGCTACCACTGATTATACATTATTTCATGGCATTCCAAAGAAGCTACAGAAACTCAGCTAACTTTTGAGTATCCTGTACAACTTACACAACTTTGCCCTGAGCATCATTCTTTTTGAGTGCACGCACGGTGATTGAGTGATTTGAGTGCAGTTGTATCTCTATATATATTTTTATTTTCCTAAAAGATTTTTCCCTCATGGAGTCTAGTCAGAATCAGACCACCCCCTTTGACCAGGATATGATGCAAAACTAAAGGCTTCGGGATGCTGCAAATAGACCCATTATAAACCAAGTGGAGTTGGATGAAAGATCAGGGAAAATAGAGACTTACAGTTTCGAAGTTTCTTTTACCAACTTGAAGTGGGTGCTACCCTATTCATTATGTTTCATGACCACATGGATGACAAAGCAGCCAAAGAAACTCCAGTCTGTCCTTGCAAACATAACTGGACCTAAATATGCTGCTTGGAGTTCACTTGTAAAAGATGTAAGGCGGAGGCAAACAAGGACTTTTCTTCTTATCGATTTTATTCATTTTCTAAAAGCCTCGTTTGATGGTAATATATCATTTACACTACAGACAAGCATCAAATTGCCAATACAAATGCTTACAGATAGAAGACGATACAGCAGTATAAAAGCGATACAAAACTGTATTTATGGTCCAAAATAAGTATAGAGTACCCTCGCAGAAGCTCCACGAGGCTCCCTCAATAATACTTGGTCTAGTCCATAGCTATCTTTCATCATCTCTACTGTAGCTCTCTGATCTGAATCCATTTATGTCCACTCTCAAGAGCTAAAAACTGTTCTGCTTCCGGATGAAGGAAGAGAACTGTAGTTCAAAAGCTCATAGAGCTCTGAGTAGTTGTAAAGCTGAGGGGGTGCTAATAGATCATATGCCTGACATGGGCAATGTACATGTACTCTCTTGATCTGGAATTTATAGAGGAGATTTGCTCGTTGGAGAGGATTCAGCTGACATATATATACTTGTATGGCAGAGGAGATTTGATTTCTTGCTGTCATTTGTCAATGCAAAAGGAGGGAGTTGAAAGGCGGCCGGTGAAAGTATTCCTTAGCTTTCTTGAGATTTGAATCACTGGAATGGGTAGCTGTACTTTTTTGTCGAAATCACAGATCTCACAGGGGAATCGGTTATTTTTTCACAGGTAGCTTGGACTTGGGCCTCTGCAGCCCTTTTCTAGGAAAGTGTATTGACAATGATCTGAACTGCCCAAGTTGACAACTGGAAGCCTTGACGACAACTTATATAGCCTTTATGATTTGAATAGCTGTCAGTAGAATTAGTACGAGAATTGCCTTAAATGGCTTAATTTGCTGTCAATTCATAAGCAGCCTCACATTATTTAGAACCGTTAAAAAAAAGTGTCCTCACATTTAGGTCTCATTCACGTTCTTAAAAACTTCTAGATCATATCATCATTGTATAGCATTCCCATTGTCCAAATTCTTGGAGCCTGAGCAAGTGGAGCTTCCTGACTCGTGATCCACATATCTTGGAGAGGGTTTTGGGTTTACGTCAATTGTGTGGAAGTTGGCCAAAAGAAACTCTATAGTGATTAACAATAGATATCAAAGCTAAAATCACTGAGCTAATAAACAGCAAATATAGAGTTGACACTCTAAGAGCTGTAGAAATGCTCTGTTTAGTGCATAAATTGTATAGGTAAATCTGGAATTCTACTTCCAAAAAAATGTAACCTTTCTTCAATTATTTAATCTAGGTTTTGATATTAGAATATATAATTTGATGATAAAATCTGTTTTGGACAACACATATTTACTGTTTTTATAAAATGAGCTGTAGCCCATCATTCAAACTTACAGTACGACTCTCATGCTTGACAATCACACTTGGACAAAGTTAAATTCACCCTTCTGGAATGGTGACAGGAGCACAACATTATGTAATCAAAATTGCTTTCAAAACATAAAAATTACTAAAATGGGCCCCCAGGCTTGACCTTTGTGAACGTACACTGGATAAGACTAACATTTATTTCCCATCATACATAGCGCTGTTATCCACTTTCGCAGACACAATTTCCAATCATGGACAGTCAAACAAATGTTTTTACTCCATCAAATAAAAATGTTTATAACATGTTTGGAAACCAAAACTGGTGGACACCAGAGCAGGACTGAAAAGAAATACCCAAGAGATAGGGAGATCTGCAAAAGTTGTCAAATCTCATCAACATCTTGTCTATTTCGCCCACCTACCTAAGGTGGCCGTTGCAACTTGGAGTAAACAAATGCATCTAAGTACTGCCTGACTCAAAAGGCAAATGGTAGCATAACCTATACTTTGTTGTTTGTTATCTATCTATTAGAAGTACAATTTATGTACATTACAGGACACCTAAAAAGGACTTATAAATTAAAAGTGTCAATACATTGTTCTGATTTTCAATTTATTTATTAAATGTATGTTCTTTGGCTGTATAGACGTTGCTTTCAGATTTGGGGGATTTAACTTAAAACATGTTACTAAGCTTATAAAATATTTTTTTTTCTTAAAGAGTTATAATCAATAATGAATAACAATGTGGAAGCAATAAAACATAAGACAATAAATACTCTTAAATGTAACTCGTTTACACATTACAAATCTCGAGGGTTCTATGATGTAGAATTACATAAGCTAACTAATCTACTAAATACAATAAATAATATACACTCTATATAATGCAAATGAATAACAAGTCCAACAATAAATAATAAAATGTATCGTAATAATTCAACAGTAAGTCAAGTGTGACCAGTGTCACAAAATAGATAGTGAAAAGAGAGTCAGATGACTAGTCCAAGAATAAGAAAGTTAAAAAAATTAATCTAGCCCAAGACAACACGAACAAATCATCAATAACCAAAATAAATTATGAATCATAAAACATTTCACATAACAAAGTGACTACTGTTAGCCACATTCAAGGGAGTAACCGCTTCACAACACCCAAGAATACAACATCCTGGGCGCGTTAGATAATGTACTCAAACACAATAGACAGACACTAAGGTAAGATGCATCAAACACAATTGTAACTAAACAGCTTGCAAATTGTTACCAAAAGGTTATGAGTTACAATGGTCAACAACTAGACACCTAATGGGCGTACAAACTCCCACAGTTCCCAATGTAGAAACTCAAGCTTTGATACCAAGTTTAACGCCCTACCAAGGAATCCAAAATACCACAATCAAGCATAAAGGAAGAGTTCATGAATGAAGTCACCTTGATGAAATCAGAGGGTAACAAATAAGATACTTGTCCCTTATTTCAGGACAATAAATGACTTAAGTCGGGATTTGGACCTGTTTATTATCTCCCCTCTCTTACCATTGAGATATTGTGATAGGGCATGCTCATCCTGACAATTCAGGGAAGTCGATGTTAGGTACCTGCAATCTGCATAAAAGATGAGCATGTGTATGTGTGTGTGTAACAAACAATGGCGGGATCAGTACATCATGTAGATCCCGCAAGCAAGTGACTACGACTCTGTCCATCAACCACATCAATCACATCATATAGAAAGGTAAAACATATAAGCTTATCATACACATGCAAGTATGGGGTCGGTAAAATCGTCACAACATATACATAATCACCATGAAAATAACCAACGCATACCTGTTAAGTGATCCAAAAGATCCTGGAATCAATACTGAAAAGTAAATTATGGGTGGGCACTGCAGGGGAAGTATTGTAATATTTAATATTACTATGATGGTAAAATTCATATATTTGTATTAATTTCCATTCAGTTTTATTGAAAATATATATATATATATATA
>MU227039.1:1082041-1092559 GCA_018584345.1 Thuja plicata
TTTGACAGACTTTGATCTGCTAATTTAGAATACTTTCCATATATGACAATTTAGAATACTTTCCATATATGACAACGAAGTAGAATTAGTACATGATGCCATGAATCGAAATAGAATTATAAAAAAATAAAAATAAAAAATTTTTAAATTAACATTGGTCGAAATTTTGACCAATGCCAGGGTTAATTTTGACCAATACAATGGTCGAAATTTTGACCATTGGTTCGGTGGAAAGCATGGCATTCTCGTCATTTTTTTAGTGAATTGGTCAAAATTTGCGACCACTCGTTGGTGGAAGTATTGGTCGAAATTTTGACCAATGCACTAAAAAATGACAGCAATTTTAAGCTTGGGCTATAGTCAAAATTCTGACCTTTGTTTTGGTTGAAATTTCGACCAATTATAAATACGTCAAAACTTCGACAAAAAAAGACCGACGAACGTTTTGGTCGTAAATTTCGACCAATTACTGTCGAAATTTTGACCAATTGCCGTCGAAAATTGAGGTCAAATGTACTAGTGATTCCTAACATGAGTGCCTCATATTCAGAAGTATTGTTGGTATTTCTAAATTCTAATTTGTAAGCCAAAGGCTCACATATCCCATCTAGTGATATCAAGACCACACGTGCACCAGATCCTCACGAAGCACAACTGCCTTCAAATTCAAGTGTCCAGATTTGAGAAGAATCCTCTTCTATGGAAAAATCCTTTCCCTATTCTCCTAGTTTCACTTCCTCATTATGATCATCAGTAAACAACATATAGTTGTCAAATTCCAATTCTTGATACAAAATTTGGGCTTTAGGGTCATCTGACTTCAACACTGTAAACTTAGCTTTCTCTTCTGGGACCAGTTTAATTTTTCTATTACCCACCGGGATTAAAACTTGGGACCAATCTAACTTTATTTCTCCTCCTAGATCTCTGTAGAAACTCCTACTTAGCAACAAACCATAGCTAGTAGGTATATCGACAACCAGGATCGTTAACAACATCTTCTTCTCAGGGTGCGTTGCCAGAGCCACTTGAGCATCCTTAATTTGTCCAACCAAAGGTACTTTCTTGGAGTCCATAGAATAGAACCTCCCATGAGCTTTAGTAAGGGTAAGTCCCAAAGCTTTAGCTACTGTTGATGTCATCACGTTATCTGAGGCTCCAAAGTCTATTATACAATTTCTTAGTTTGCATCCATTAATATATAAAGATACATAAAATGGATTAGGCTTCTGACCTGGGAAAGTAGCTAACACAGATGATTCACCTTGCTCAATTGGTTTCGCAAAAATTGATTCATCTTCTATAGTAGTCATGATGTTCTGGTTTAAGTTTTGATTCCCTTCAGTACAGTAATCTACTAATTTTTGCAATTCTATAGGATTGGACTTGAGATAATCTATGGGAGATATTTGAATTTGAGAGTCCTTACAGAATTGAATAATATCAAAAGAGTTCTGCTCCTTACCTGGTTGCAGAATTCTCACACCTTGATTTTCTTCCTTAGGGTTGGAGGTAGATGCTTCATTACCTTTAGGTGGGAGAGAAGGGGCATGACCTTTATCTTTCTGGCTCCTGGTCAAGACTGTATAGGAAGTCCCATCTATGGTCGCATAACATGTTGCTCCTTGTTTAGAATCAGACTCATACTCTAAATATAAATTTTTAGAGTCGCCATGTGAGTATGAATTTGGTTTAGCTCTGGAGACTCCAGCATTCCATTCATTAGTCTGATGCATTTTCCAAGCACGGGCTACATTAGGGGAGCTTTCTCCATCGTGTTCTGTAGTTAGGTGAAAGGCGCACATGTTCCCTCTTTTCGGGGGGGATTCGATAGCTAGTCTTTGTGGTGGACCAATTAACTGCAATGCTTTACTGTCAGCATTCCTTGCATCATTGCTCCTTCCAGGTTTCTCTTGATAATTCCATTGATAAGGGTTATTGAATCTAGGAAGTTTCCTTTTGAAGGCGATGAATTCATTTGACAATTTTTGGATCATCTCATCAGATGATGTAGTACCACTAGTACTGGTTCTCGACTGGATCTCTCTTTTCCATTTCTTGGATGAAATCATGTGGTCTTCAAGTTTCATGGCAGTCCTCTGTGTAGAATCTAAACTAGCAGGGTTCACTCTTCTTAGATCATAATTGATGTCTGTTGGAATAACACTTCTAAAGAATGTCTTCAAATTTCCCGTCGTAGGCCTGTCAGCTACTGGAATATGATTTACGAGCTTATTGAATTTGGCTATGAAATCTATCATACTAATACAAGGCTCTTTCTTGATAGAGGTCAATTGTGTCAGGAGAGCATGTTCATCTTCCGCAGTTTTGAATCTTCTCTCAAAAGTAGCTCTCATAGAGGCTCAGTCTGTAATAGAAGAATTTGGCAGGTGATGAAACCAATTAGTGGCGCTCTCAACTAGTGTCTCAATAAATAATCTAATGGCCACATCCTCTTCTCGTACTACTAGAATGTTGACAGAAGCAAAGAATGCAGCAATATGTTCATCCGTAAATACTTTCCCATCTCTAGAAAACTTGGGGAAATTCTTTCTAGACCCTGAGGGAAGAGGGTTATAAGCTTCTAATTGCAGGGGTCTAATTGCGGAGGCCCAAGGGAGAGCCATCATTACTTGAGGTAAATAAGGGGTTAGATTGATAACAAGAGGGGCAACTACTCCGTGTAATGTTGACACTTGGAAAGTGGTGGACAAAAGAGTAGACTGCTTAGGGGATGAAGAAGGTCTGCTCTGGCTTTTTGCAGTTCTGTTTCTTTGGTTAGGTACTTCAAGCAGAGCAAAATTAATATCTGCAAGTCTCTCAAAGATTGGATCTGTACTTCCTTCTCTCTTTGTGCTCCTAAGAAATCTTTTAGGCTCCAGATTTTCAACTAATTCTGTGGCCTAACTTCATGCTCAACTTGGTTCTATGCTCTTTGATTTCTCCTTCGGAAGGCTCTTTCAAGTGCTTCTACTCTAGCTTCTTGTTGCTCTAGCACTTGACTGGTGTTTCTGTAATGTTCGGTGTTTCTTCTATTCCTCCAGGCAAAAGTGTTCAGTGAGGAAATAAGGTCCTCTTTATCATCTTGAAAACCAAGATTTGGTTGGAGTACAGGGAATATATTTTCATGGGGAAGAACCATCTTTCCTCATATTATGTTTCTGGTGTAACGACTATTCATCTCCCCAGCAGAGTCGCCAAAAATATGTTAGTAAACAGATTGTTCTTTTCAACTTAACTCTAAAATACCCAAAATACTTAAGAACAATCAAATATAACAGTTGGGAAATTGTTAATGAAGAAACTAATTTCCCTCTGAATTTAAAGGTACAACTCCCTTATATGAATGATTTTCAGTGAATTCTTCTCTTTCCTAATCTAACATGGGTATGTTCTTAACCTGAGAATAGAAGAGGAAAACCAAGCTAATCCTAGGCAGGAAATAGCTCATGCAGGATAAATTCCACTCTAAATCTAGGCAACCCTGAGATTTCATCAATCAGATTAACTCCCAAAATTGGTAATGCATGAACTTCTACTGAAAATGCATATGCAAGACTAAACTAAAGATGAAACAACTATGAATCAATCTATATCATGAGAATGTTTCCCAAATTTGAGATAACAATGAGTTTCCCCTTTTGCTAATCACATCAATTTATAATGCAACACTCTGGTTCGAACATGGATTGTAAATCCAATTTCAAAGAAACATCTAAATTCAACATAAAGATAAATGCAATGCAAATGGAACAGATAAAACAATGGTATTCAGACATACAAATTTGACTCAGCAAAATGCTATCTTTCACACCAAAATTTAGTCGACCTTTGTATTGATTTTGGAAATAGTACATATAGGGTCCCAAATTGGGCCATTACAAGAAAGGGGGAGAACCAAAAATGGTTCAACTTCCCCAACTAGAAATGATAACTGAAAGATTTATCGGTTATAATAGTATCAAAAATAGTACAAGGGGGAATCTATTTAAGTTTTAGTTTCCTTCCCCTTGTCTAATTTAGCCCTATAGGTTGTAACCGCTCTAATAACTTGAACAAGTTCTTCATGCCTGTTGACGTGGACATTATTGTATCGAATGAGCCATCTGGAATGTTCTTTGGTGAGAATCTTGATAGCATCAGTCCGATCTTTCAATTCCTTTGTCACTCTAAAGATGCAGCCACTCAAATGTTGGAGTTCTAGTATTTTGTCTAGATGAGAGGCAGAATCTTCTATCAGTTTATGCAAATAACTAAAAAATGAATCCTACATATTAGCTACTCTGATTATTGCTTTGCCTTGACCACTGGTCTGTGATTCCGTATGAAGCCCTAAGAGGAGTTTGAAATCTTTGCTCTACTCTTCTATAATCTTGACATCTGTCTGTTGCAATCATGCTTCAACTTGGATGATCATTTCGATCTTAAACTCTAGGCTCTGAAGCCATTCGATCAAAGGCTCATCTCCTTTCTATAAAATCTTAGCCTTTAGAGCTTCTTTAGTCTTCATCTTTACTGCCACATGCAGCATAACTATACATTCCTAGCATTTCACCCTCTCTGACGTGAGAGTCTGTAGGTTTGCAACAATGTTATTTCTCTCTACCTCCAGCCTTAGAAGAGTATTACCTAGTTGCTCAACCACTGCTAGTCCCTCAGACTTGAGCCTCTCAATCCACCGCTTACCAATCTTCCCATAATGTTGATCTTCTTGCAACTTAGCTAGAATGGCTTGGTTCTCCGTAGCACTGGGGTCAAAGGTGGTTTGAGTGCTGGGAACGCTCACAATCAAAGTGAGGAGTTGCCTGATGAAGTTGGTCAGCTCAGCTACTTCTGCCTTAAGTTGAACTTTGGCAGTCTTGAGCTCCTTGAGCTCCTCTTCTATCACTACATTGGTAGATTTCCACCAATCCACCTTGGTATCATGACGGGCCAACCCCATGTCAAATGACTATATTCGAAAGTCTTAAGCAATCATGTCCTCGAATCTACCCTCTTTAATTGGCTTGGCCACTTCCATGGTGAAGTGCACAGTCTCAGGATCACGTCCTAGGGTAGACATTTTCTTCACCTTTTTCTATTTTCTCATGACGGTGTTGGGCTGAATAGCTCGTGACAAAGTGTCTTTACTAGCAGTCCCTTCTTCCACCCTCTTTCTCTTACATTCCAGAGTATGTTCTATCCATGAATTTGTGCTAGTAACTTTGTTGGCAAAGACCAACTCTTCAATGAATAATTTCCTGATGACTGGAGGTGTAGCCTTTGGTCTTGAAGAAAATGGGTTTACCGAAGTAGGGGAGGACACAAACTTGGCTACTGAAGTGACCTTTTGATTCTTTCTGGCTTCTCCTTCTAATTTTGTGGTTAAAGGAGTATCTTCACCTACTTCCACTATGACAAGAGACCCTCTCCTGGGAGAATCCTGGGTAGGGGTATCAACCGGTACATCTACTGTGACTTCTTTTACCGATCGCTCTGGTTCTGCATCATTGGTGAGCTCTTTTGTTGTCCCGATATTTGGGAGTGGACCTTCTCCACAAGTCTTCTCCAAAGTGATTGTTTTCCCAGGAGGTTCATCACCTCCTCCTTCTGGCTGGGTCAGTCCTTTGGCACTAGTTGGAATTGTTACTGATGAAGTGGTTGCAGTACTAGCAGTGTCTTTTCCCAAAGTTCACTGAGTGGGTGACTTCCTTTCTAATCTCTTCCTTCAGCCTGCAGTCCATTCAACCCATTGTTATGTTCTCTTGTAGATACCCCCCATTAGAGTTGGTAAATCGCTATTGGCTTGGTCCAGCATGGGTTTAGAACTAACAGGGGTGAGCTTTATCTCCTTTTGATATGCATCATCATACATATGATTTCCATCGTCTTGTAGCCCCTCCACTGAAATGTTAACATTGAACCTTTTGATTTGTTCAATAGTTAATCGGGCATAGAATCTTTCTTTGCTTTCTAGATGATCCTTGCAATTTTCCCAATAGTCTTCTATATCATGAACATGATGAATTGCACAACTCATTTGCAATACATCCCTGGCATAGTTCATTGGATCATATTGCGGTCTCAAGACATCATAGGTTTCCAAAGAAAACTTCTTTGAGAATGTCTTGAGAACACTCTTCGCCTTTGACCAAGATGCACAGCTGTAAGCCCCGATGGTCATGGGGAAATCGTATCCCTTCTTCTTAGCTTTAGCACAAAGCAAGTTCACCTAGAGTGCTTTCCTCATTACCTTGATCAACATGATCATATCAGTAGGATACCTGGGCAGCTTCAAAGGGAAATCATCAAAACTTGCAAGACGAAGATATGAGAAACCTCTAAATTGAATGAAATAGCATCCAAATTAGCTGATGAAAGCCATGGCTTAGAATCTCCTTTCTGGACAACCTTGTAACTCCCTACACAATTTCATTGTGAATGCATCATTAACCCGAAGGTACCCAACATAACTATTATGTAATTACAAAGAGGGGAAAAATTCATAAATTTTGACATCATTAGGGAATTCTTCTAATCTGGGAAGACCTGGCCAAATTTGGAGTGTAGCCAGAATGTGTAAGAGAATTGAAGACAAGTAAAATTCATTCTGTTTTTAGCTCTATCTAGGGCTTCTGAGAGGTTCTCACTTACCATAAGCACCCAATCTATGAAGTGGTGCTAGGAACAGATTACCTGAATCATGAAGAAGTGATGGTCGACAAAATTGAGTGCCTCACTCTCACCTCTGGTCCTGTGGAGCAAAACCAGGATGTTAATGATCTCCAGCTTCAGATTAGTGTCATATAATGTCTTTTGTAGCTTTCCTTTGGCGCTCTTAGGTTCTTGAAACCACGCTTTCACTATCTCCTTCTTCTAGACTGAATTTTTAGCAATATACTCAGTCACCACTCGACTGTATGTCATTTCCAAATACTCAGCTTGCTCTGGAATGCGAAGCAAGTTCTGGACCGATTCCCTGTCAATAGATAACAACACCGTATCATTGGGCAAGAGAATTTTCCTTGTGTCTGGGTTGTATCGAGCGATGCATTCCCAGATTAATTATGGGGCTTGAACAACCATGGGAAAACTAGCGGCCTCAACTAATCCGCTCTCTTTCAACTTCTTTGTAATAGGATGTATCTGGTCCACTTTCAATCTATTATGGAAGTTCAGTATGTCAAAGAACTTCAGGGATGTATCTAAAATCTTATACCATTTAGAGGTAATTCTGTTCATCCCATCGAACCCCATGAATCTGGAAGCCATGCTTCTGATGATTCGTATTTGGAAATTGGAAATAGCTCTTAGGGATGCAGGAGAAAGGAACAACTAAAATATAAGACTTCAAATTTAAAGCAATTTGGCAAACAAATGGTGGTTCTCGTTCACAACTTTCAACTGATTTTTTAAATTTTAAATTTTTATTGTTAACAGCCAACTTCCTGCGCCACACAAACAAAAAGACCCCAACATTAATGAAAAAAACCCATTATAAAGTAAAATGGCTTTATTTGAATTAATTACCTTGCTTTTACGAGTCGTTAAGAAATGTCTTTTCACTTTTAGTAACTGCAACGATAACTTTTATGAGGTAGCAGAAAATCACTTTTCCACTTCTCCTTTGGCGGAGAAGTACTTTTGGAGTGTTCTCAATTCAGAAGTCCACCAAGGGAAAAATTTAGTGTATCAGGATGTCAAAATGGCATGTATCGATTTCATCTGCTTTCTTTATATCTTAGATACTTTATGGGATAGGTTCCTCTTTGAAATTGCTTTATCTAGATGACTCGGAGGGAAACATACGCCGTGTGTCAAAACCCACCTATAGGAGTAGGGGAGAAGCCATTTTCTGCTTTTTCACCTTTGGCTTATTTCCATAATTTCTTTCTATTGAATCATTCCCTTTGGCTTGTAGAGGTTTAATCTAGACATAGCAGCCCTTCTTAAGTCTAAAGGATCCATTTTAACACGGTACTTCTCGCTGAGGCATCACCTATTAGTCATCGGCGAAAGATGCACACTGTTGATACTTTTCCGCTAGTGGAGAAGCTCGAGCCCGATTCTCTGCCAAGCTGCAAAATGAAGGATTATGGCTACATACTTCCATTGTGTGTAATACCAATGTTAGAAATCTTTGAACCACAGCCTTTACCGGATGGGGAACTTAACCTACCCGAATAATACATGAACTCAAATGTCCATTCCCTCCGGCTACAAAAGAGAAGGCAATTGGGAAAAATTCTGGTAAAGGCTCCCTAGCCTAAGGGAAATATTTCTAGACTTAGACTCAGGACTAACAAGAAACTCTTTACCTACCACTATACATTAAACACTCACTTTTGTCTGAAAGGTATGTGGACCAAAAGTGGGGCAACAATATAACAATCCATTTGAAGAATATGTCTTATTCTTAAAAGTAGATCTAGTCAGTTTACCCAATTGACATCCTTTGCATAAATGGTTAGGCTTCATTAGTTTAGGTAGATCTCTTACAACATTAGTAGTCCTCGATTTCACCATATTATCAAAGTTCAAATGAAAAATTCTTCTGTGCCATAACCAAATTATCATTTATCTTAGCAACCAAGAACTCATTATCAACTATTTTTAAATGAAATAAATTACCTACAGTCTGTGTACCGGATGCAATTAGATCTCCATTGCTTCCAATGATTTTGCATACTCCTTCCATGAATTCCAATTTGTAGCCTTTATCCAGTAGTTGTCCAACACTCAACAGGTTTTGTCTTAATCCTTCAACATACAAGAAATCATCATTACTATTATTTCCATCAAGAGTAATAGATCCTCTTAAACAAGGAGCATTGTTACCGAATCTGACAACACCTCCTTCATAATCTTCAAATTTTAGTAATTTATTTTTATCACCATTTATGTGATGTGAACATCCACTATCAATGACCCATTCATTTATTTTATCAACATGCAAAACCAAAGATTTCTCTTCATTAGGATTATCTTCTTCAAGAGAAATGAACACAATTTCTTCTTCTTCTCCAGACTCATCATCAGTCACACCTTCTTCAACATAATTGTTTTTTATATCCCTTGGACTTAACTTTCTTAGATCTGAACTTAGGCTCCTTAGAATATTTATTAGGAAATGTAGATGCAATACGACCAATATTATTATAATTAAAGCATTTCAAAGACAACTTTCCTTCATACTTACTAGAACCCTTAGGTAGTCTTTTCACAATCAAGGCTTCAAGTTCATCAATCTTCCTTTCCTCTTCCATGATCTCTTCCCATTGTTTAGCATAGTGTTTGAAGTTTTTTTTGGAAGAATTTTCTCCCTTATCATACTTAGTCACACTGGATTTAAATGCAGTTTCAACCTTTGGAAGTTCCTTACCAAGTGTAGTAATCTCATAGGCATAGAGTCTACCTGCCAAAGATTCTCTTGAAATATTTCTTATAGTCCTCAATTCCTCAATAGCTTCAACCTTATCACTATAACACATGGGCAAAGATCTCAAAATTTTGTCTAAAAATTCATCATTAGACATGGTATCACCAACACATCTGATTTGACAAACTAGATAATTTACTCTATAAATAGGTTGAAGCAGTTTCACTTTCACTCATCTTCATATCCTCACTTTTCTTTCAATCCATGCAACTTAGTTTTCTTAACATACTTGTCACCTTCATAAGTAGTTTCTATTTTTTTCCATACCTCATGTGCATTCCTCAGTCCATACATGTGTGAATATTCTAAATCAGACAAGGCACTGATCAAAGCTTCCCTTGCTAACATGTTCTCCTTGAATTTTTTCTTTTCATCAGCAGTAGCCTAAGACAAGTCATTAGGAATTGTCTAAGGCTTCTTAGTAATCTCCCAGTACTCACCTCTTGTCCCCATGCATATCAAGTAGGTAGTCACATGATCCTTTCATATTTTGCTTCCATCAAACTTTGATCTCTCTTTCCTTATACTTTCCACGATGGATATCCTTCAAGCAATCAAAATTCTTTAAAAGGACTTAGCTCTGATACCAATTGTTAGGCTCAAAAGGAGACATGCACAGTTGAGAGGGGAGGGGGGTGAATCAGTTGTACACACTTATAAACTTTATCTCACTTAAAACATTTACAGATCTGAAAGATAAACAATAATTCAAGATCCACAACACATAACACAAAACACCAAGATATTTTCATGAGGAAACCCGATTAAGGGAAAACCTTGGTGGGAGTTAAATCCGCTAGATAATTATACTTTGTTAGAAGCACTGCCCATTTGAGAGAAAATAAATACAAAAGAGAATATACATGGATTCACTAACCCACTTCCAGCTAGAGCACACTACTCACAATACAATGATCTGGCCCTTAGTTAGGTTCACTGATCAATTTAGATAATAATTCATAGGGGTGGACAAAATTGTAATCACCTAAAAATGGTCACCTAAACCCTAGACCCCCAATCTCAGCATTTAATCAAGAAACCCTAACCTTGATTAAACCTAAGTCCTAAATCAAACAGGCAATTCATCAAATTGAACTGAT
>MU227039.1:1116770-1149581 GCA_018584345.1 Thuja plicata
TTATCTTTGTCACCAGTCATATGATGGGAACAACCACTGTCAATGATCCAATGATCATTTTTACTCATATAAGAGATTAGTGCAATTTTCTCATCATCATCAGAATCTTCTTTCATTACAACATAAACAACTTCTATATCATTGTCATCAGAATTATCAATTTCATTGTCAGAAGTTTCTTGAGCAATATAACAAGATTTCTTACCTTTGTCTTTGTAGTCCTTATATTTCTTGAAGTCTTGGTCATCCTTTCTGTCTTTGTATTGTTTGTATTTGTTATCCTTTCGTTCATCCTTTTCATTCTTTTCAGGACATCTAGCAGCTATATGACCAACTTTATTGCATGAAAAACAAATAATAGGAAGTTTACCTCTGTATTTTCCTTTTCCTCTGGAAAGCCTTTTTGCCATAAGTGCTTCAAGTTCTTCAAGATCATCATCAGAAGTGTCATTGTCACTGTCCACATGTTTCTTTCCTTTCTTAGATTTATTGAGAATCAGCTGTGATCTAAAAGAAGAATCAATCCCTTGTGGATTATAGTTATCATAATTTGAAATTTCAAATGTAGTGAGTCTGCCTATCAGATTTTCTAGATTCAAATTATTGTTAGGAGTACATCTCAATTCTTGAATTGTAGAAACTCTAATAGAATATCTAGGAAGTAAAGTTCTTAGTACCTTTCTCATAATGGTCTAAGAACTTCATAATGGTCTAAGAACTTGGTCTTCTTGTTAAATTTAACAAGAAGACCAAGTAAAGTTCTACCACAATACTGATTAACATTTTCACCTTCTTGCATTTTCATCTCATCAAACTTACCTCTTAGACTTTTTGATTTAGCTCTCAGCACATTTGTGTCTCCACCATAGATAGTTACAAGTTCGTCCCACATCTGCTTTGCATTTGTGCAACTTTTTAAATCATCAAACTCTGAATAGCTCAATGAGGAGGCGATCTCCAACATTGCTTGATTGTGCTCTTGCTTTTCTTTTAGTTGTGCAGCTGTGAGAGGAGCAGTAGGTGATACATAGTCATTTTCAATAAGTCACTTAGCATCATCTCCAATACTAGCCAAATGCAGTTTCATCAAACTTTGCCATGCAGGGAAGTTATCTTTGTTCAACTTAGGAACCTCCTTTTTATACATCTTTATCTTTTCGCTCCAAGTACCTTCAAACTATTTTCAGGAGACCAAAGCTTTGATACCAATTTTTAGAATGAATTTAGAATAACTAAGAGGGGAGGGGTGAATCAGTTATCCTCAGGTCTAGATGTAGCAAATAAAAACTTTCTGTATTTCAGATCTACTCGACAATAGTAGCATAAGTCAACAATTTTAATCATGCAGTTTACTGTCTATTGAAATTAGCTTGTAGAAACATAACAGTAAAAAAAACCATAAGCATTCACACAAGTTGACACAAGTATTTAACATGGAAACCCAATACGGGAAAAACCACCAGTAAAATGCTACCAAGTTTTCACTCTTTTGAAGTGAGCTCTGTGAGGAGCCAACCCTGTTAAAGGTTACAATAACACACTGCTAGGTGTGACCTAGTTAAAGGATTTAATCACCCTGTCAGAAGTGGCCCTGTTAGAGGACTTAGAACATTCCACCTGAATGTCACCTTGTTAGAGGATTTATACAAATGACTGTTAGGTCAACCTTTTTAAAGGATTTTAACTAATACAATGGTTCGAAAGTAATCAACAGTTGTGATCTACTACATACAACTTACTTTGCAAATTCAGATCCAATTACAGCTCTGATGTTAACTTACTGGATAGCCTACATTGTCATTTCAACCTTCTGATCTGCTTGGAAATTCATCAAGCAATGACACATGCAACTCTCTGCTTCTGTATTCAGCCTTCTCTACTAGATCATGCCAAACAGTAAATCAACTATGCAAACCTTTTGCATACACATCCACTTCACATTCAGTAGCACACCTCTTGCATACCAAATGAATAACCCCTTGAGGTTATCATATACCTCTCTGTTTAGGTCAGATAAATCTTTTTCCGCTTAAACAAGATCATAGATCTTAGGTTAGGTCAGATCCAACAGATCATTCCATCTTTGCATTACATTTACTTCTCCAAAGTAGTCTCTAATTAAATCTTGAAACCATGCATTAATTACGATTACCCATACATTAAATGATGTGGATCCATCTTTAATTAATATTACATATCCCAATACAATTAACTAAGTTGGCCAGAGATCTCAAATCTCATCATTAATCCAATTACTGTAAGTCGGCCAACATCATTGTTTCCACTCAACAATTTCAATGGTGCTCAACATTGAACAACTTTTCTCGTCACAAAAAAATTTCCTCGACACAAGCAACTTTTCTCGGCATAAGAAACTTTTCTCGACACAAGCCAAACTTGCTCGACACAAAACAACCAGAAAAACTATCTTTGAAAGATAAACAACTAATTACTTTGCCAGAGTGCCAACTGATCAAGTACCCTTTTATTTACCTTAACTTAACCATTCACTTGGTCTTCTTGTTAAATTTTCTTTATCAACAATAGATATGGTACTCAAATAGATAACAATAGTCTCACCAGTTAAGGTTTGACAGTAATGACAAAATAACAATTGCTTGCATTGTCACTTTCCAACAAACCTTTCTTTCCATCATTTTTAACACAACATGACAACTAAATTAGGAAGGGTCATTTGTAGTAAACTAAACTATAATAAATGGTATAGTTTGAAATTTCACCCAAGAGTTTGTGGTAAAATAGCATTAACTCAAATCCTTCTTAAAACCATCAAGCATCTAGGCCTTGGATTTTAGTTCACACTATCAATTAATTATCTTAACAATCCCAATGTATGTTTTATTGGTGAAAATAAAGTTATCTCATCAGGGACTTCCCTCACTGCAAGCCCTAATCCATTCCAAATTGCATTCATGAACCCCCTTTATTTGCCCTAGTTTACTCTTCCCCCTTGCTCTCACACTAAACCCCTCTTTGAAGCTTACCATTTCAGAGTCTCAAAGTAATATTGTCCCTCCACCCTACTCCCTTAATCGCAAAAATGATTCCTTCATTGAAGTACTTCAAGTTCAAAAAATAAAAAGAAAGAATTAGCCTCCCCCACCGTTTCTAATGCACATCACAATGTAGTGCCTTCTAAATCATATGCTCCCTTTGAAATCCACATAGTAACCTTCTAATATCATCCTTAAATCCTAACATACATATGAGAAATTCTTGTTCAAGCCCTTTGAGATTATTTTCTCAATTGACATCTAGAGAGACCTCTTCCAGATGGCTCTCTTGATGCTTGGGCTTTGTTTTCATTGAATCAGTTTAACACTCTCCTCACAAATGAGGATTGTGGAGAAGGAAAAAGTGCACTGACCTCAAGACTGATAAAATTCATGAAGGATGAACCTTCACTTATGAAGACACCTCACTTATACTAGCTCTCTGGTGAGAAAGGGGATGTAGACACTAAGTGTGATAAAAGAGTTTTAAAGATACTAAGTGCAAATAGATCGAGTAATTAAGATAATTAAGAGGTTGAGTTTGAAAACATGTAAATAACTTAAATATATGTATAGATAAAAATATTTTCACTATTGGAAATGAAAGAGATAGATATGAAGAACTAACACCAAACTATGTAAACTCACTGCCTTGGATGCACACCTGAGTCAAGGATGACAGTGCAAGTATGGGATGCCAGTGCAACATGTGTTCTTCATCTATGGATAGAGTATGAAGGTGATGATAGAAAAATAAAAAGTGAACTAAAACAAATAATAATAGACCAATCTAAAGATACAAACTAAATATGAAAACAAAATAAAAAGAAGATACAATTATACTACCAAAAATACAAGGCGGTGAAGATATACTCTTACTATTCTCATGAGTTGATGAAGCTTCCAGCCAAGTTCTTGTACGCCCACAAATCTACACAAACAAAAATGGAGGAAAATGTTGGGTGGTTGTTTGGAGACATGCCTAATTCAAATCCCTAATTTTGTGTTTCCACATCTACAACAGTCGATTAGAAACAATAGCAGTGTTAGATAACCATATGGGAAATGATAGACACAATAATAGTAATAGGAATAGATAAAGAAGGTTGATGAGCTATCAAGAACAAAAACAAAGAAAAGTGAAGAGACTCCCCTCAATAGAATGGAAGCCAAGTGAAGAAGATAGTGAATCAAATGTGTTCCCAATGGAATGGAAAGCACCAAACGTGATAACAATATTGGAGATGAAGTGAAAAATTTATGTATAATGAGCAGTAAGAGTTCTAAAAAATGTGAAGAAGCATGTTGAATGTGTGAAGAAAACCAAATGAAGTTCAAAAATGAGATTATAAGCTTTTTGGGTTAATCTTGCGTTGGTGGGTGGTGGAATTAGGCATTAAAACTACAAGGTGGAAGTTTGTAACTCTCCAATGATAACTTGCATGTCTACTAAATTATGGACGAGTGTGCATGGAGGTCTCCGCAAGACATACATCTTGTGTTTTCCAGGTCGTGTGACCAAGATTTTGGATGGGTGGTGGCAAAGCATAATAGATGGGCATGAAAGGTGACATGGAATTTTTGTGTCTTAAGGTAAGGTAGGGACATTATGAAATGGAAAATTACACCAGGGTGCAAATTTGTGATATTACAAGAATATTCTTAACTCTCAATGAGATACCATACACAATCATGGAACATGAAGGAATTAACTATCTCATCCTGCAAATACCAATTTAAATAGTTCATTTACACAACCAAATATTTGTCTTAATTCTTGAGGATGCGGAAGCTAGTCATTCTCATCTTGAATTTTCACCTAAAATTATTTGAAAGATGCTAGCTTTTTTTAATACTAATCACTCTTATGGAAGTGGAGGGGTTGTGTTGGGTCTTTCTCCTTGAATAGATAAATCAATTGTTTCATTCAGATCTAACCCTAACAATTGTTGTGTGTGGGTAACAACCCTGGTTCAAGGTAATATTCTTGGCTTCTATTCTATTTATGCATCCAAATCTACCTCTATAAGAGCTACCTCATGGGATTGGTTATGTACCCAATTACCAATATTTGATTAGGTTCCTGGGGGAGATTTCAACATGGTGGAACACCTTGTTGATCATAATTGGGAAAACCATTCCAAATTATCTCATCTTGAGTTTGAATCTTAGTCTATTTCTCATAACTCATTAGGTGTGCATTATATCATCATGGAAAAATGGAGTCTCATGGACCCCATTGACTTACGTGAAGAAAATTTATTGTGAAGGATTCTCTCGTAAAATGTCTTGCTTGGATGGATTATATATTTCTTCCAATTTGTGTGTTCTCTATTATTTTTCGGGATAAATAGTCCATCTCTACTTGTTTTTCACTCTTTTAGACCACTTCACAATATTCACCTCTTTTTCTCTTAATAGAGCTACATTTTTTCCTAATGATCTCCAATACAAATTGAACACTTGTCATATTCAAAACTAGGATTATATTGTTTGACCTTAAGGAGCACACACAACTAAGGGGGGGGATCAATTGTTCCACAATATTATCAACTTTTAAATAAGTAATAAACTTTAATCTCATATCTGAATGATAAATATGAAAGCGAGATCATAACACAACTATCAACACATAACACTAAGATTTTTGACGTGGAAACCCTGTTAGGGTAAATAAAATGGTGGGGATGGAACCCACAAGATGAATGTACTTTGTTAAAATCACTATACCTTGTTAGGACTATTACAAAGAGGAATGCACATGTATTCAAGCACACTTCATAGAGCTCACTGCTCAATTACAACAAAGATCTCAATCCCAAGGAAGGCTCACTACCTTATAAGAATCTCTGATTACAAATCATACATGAAATAATGTCAAAGCTCACAAAATGACAAACAACATCTCTGATATGCCAAAATAGTTCCAATAAAGTGAAACAAATCTTTTCCTCAATTTTAGATTTCACTCATACCTCTTCTCTTCAGCATCTCACAATCCCTCCATCACCATTGCAATTAAAAATGATTACATATATACACATTACATCAATTTAATTCAACTAGGTCGACCAAGGGCCTGATTACAAAATATTAATTCATTACATATCAATACACAATGTGATCCATTGAATGTCGCCTAAGACATAACAATGATCCATAACAATAGCCTCACACATGCTCCAAATTTGTAGATTACGCCACAAACCATTGCAACATGCTACACAACCAAGTCAACCAAGAACACATAAAAATACAAACATGCCACACAAAGTTCACCAAATTTAATCACATAATCCAATATGATCCAACAACACAAATAAAACACAATCTAGAAACATCAACAAGCAATGTGAAATACCAAGACATCAATAGGAACACCTCTATCAAAAAATCCATACTCATGTCTGTACTATTCATCAAGAACACTAATCAACAACCACTATCATAAAATAAAATTATCTTGTCAACATAAAAATCTTGAACTAATCAAGTTGAGGACACACATTCATGTCTTGAACTCACCACTAGTTTAGCAACTAATAATATTGCCAAACAGATCCACACCAATCCAAATAATGAAACATTTTCACAGTTTGAACAACCAAAATATATATCTATGATAAATCCATCATAACTCTCTCAAATCAACATCAGAACCTCTTCTACTTGAACATAATCAAGTACAGACATCCCTGAACACAACTGAGTGATCACGACATTAAATCTTCAAAGTAGTAACTACACCAATCAAAACATATGACTGGACATACTAGGAACATTATCTCTAATAGTAGGAATATGTTGACATCAATGAAAAAACATTAATGCCAAACCACATATGCACAATATGAACAACATCCCAATAATCTCCAATAATCTCCCCCTTTGGCATTAATGACAATATATCATGTGAAAAATTCAATCAATGCACAAAGAAAAAATATCGGTAGCAATACCAAAAATATCCACAATATGACATCTCTTTTATACAATCTCTCCTCAACATGCTCATTTTTCACATGAATATATCTCCCCCTTGTACATTAATGATAAAGGCATGTGTATTCATTAAGTCCTTAGAGGCAAAAAATATGAACAAACAACTCTCAATAAAACATCTCTAAGCAACATATCTCATGAACCATTCATTGCTCACTACTTCCCCTATGGAGTAGCCACTAAAAATATCAATCCAGAAAAATGAAAAAGATCTGTAAGCATGCTAGACTGATGCATCTCAATGCATCTCTAGCTCTGATCAGTAGGGAAAATCACCCCAAGCTTACCTCAAAAATACTCAAAAGTATCCTTTGGCAAGGGCTTTGTGAATATATATGAAATATTCTCTTTAGTAGATACATACTCGAATCTCACTTCTTTCTCACTAGCTTTATCTCTCAATAAATGGTATTTGATAGAAATATGCTTTGACTTTGAATGCAACACAAGGTTCTTTGAAATATTGACAACACTTGAATTGTCACAATAGATAGCAATACGCTCATCAATAGTCACTCAGATATCTTTCAAAATTTACTTCATCCATATCACTTGTGTACAAATAACAACAACAACATACTCAACTTCAATAGTAGATTGTGATATACAATTTTGTTTCTTACTTGCCAATGAAACTAATCTCTTATCCAAGAAGAGTGCTCCACCACTAGTGCTCTTTCTGTCATCCACATTACCTGCCCAATCCACATTAGTAAATGCACTCAATGTTAAATCATCATTCTTTCCATATCATAATCCTTAATGAGTAGTTCCCTTCAAGTATCTGAATATCCTCTTAACAACAACAAAATGTGATTCCTTCAATTCTTCTTGAAATCTAACAACAATGTAAACAACATTCATAATATCTGGTCTAGTTTGTATCAAGTATAACAACCCACCGATCATAGATCTTGTTGAGCATTGTTTTTACACATGTCAATGACTAGGAATTTGAGATTTAATTCCCTCTCTTGAAAGACTAACAATGTTATTCTCAAGGTTCTCCGTTGTCATGGTACAACTGCTTGGCAAACTCAGTTGAAGATAAATGTGAATGTTCATGAGAAGGCCTTTGCTGGTACTTTCAAGACTTCAAGATGCAAAATAACTTTAGTACTTGTTTTATATTTCCAAATTAACAATGCTTATGAATTACTATTGATGCAAAATCTATGCTAGATCCTATAATGAGCATTTACTCTATCTAGATTTTAAAAAAGATCAAAATATTTGGGTAACAAGAATTAAGAAAATTCACTCAAAATGATATCCTAACGGATGTAAAACATTGATGAACCTTCCTTGTGAATCAAATGGTAGAAATATGGAAACCCACATAATAAGAATCAGACCATGTCATGATTCTATACCCAATAGATGCAATTGTTTGGAGAAAATTTTATCCAGATGCTAGATTTTCAAAATCTATCAAATCACGAAGCCACAACATGTGCACACACAAGAGATGGATTTTCTTTAAAATGATAGAATTATCATTCCCAATCATTTGTCACAACAATATTGATCAAAAATAACAAACTCCAATCTAATTAATCACAAATCCGTACACAATAAACACAGTTGGATCTTTGAAAGGAATGAATAAGAAAACACAAATTCATTGATTTACCATAGAAAACAGAAAAGATCACACCATGAATGAAGCACCAATTGCATATATTTTATTGCATAAAAGATTTGACCATTTTACATTATTCTGATGCAATATATAATGCTTTGATTTGCAAAACTTTAAACCCTAAAACTAGGGCTATATCTATGTCAAACAATGAAATAAATCTTAGAACTAATCTTATTGAAGTAAAACTAAAGCTAAACTAACTACTAACAAGCTTTCATGGATCCTTGATCCATTTACATTTAGTTTTCCATAGAAATCAGTGCCATACTCCCCTAAAGGAAAAGAAATCTAAACTAGAGTTCCACTATTTCTAGCTGGAGTCTTCATTTAAAACTTGGAGTTCTCTTTGGAATCTTCATTTGAGATTCTATGTACACATGAAACTAATTGATATCCTTTAATTAACTCAAAATGAACCCAAGCCTTCAGGTATTTTGATTTGAAATCAATCCTTTATGCAAATCTCTCTAGCATCAGAATGACCCAAAAATTTTAGACCATGACCTTTGCTCCAAAAATAAGAAGGTTGAAAAATTTCTAAGTATAGATTCTTGGAGACCCCCAAAATTTCAAACTCTCAGAGGCCGAAAGGCAGAAAAACTACCCACGGGAAAATGGCTAAGTATCAAAATCTCCTTTTTGCAAAGTTTTGACTAAGTCCAAAACTGAACACTTAGTCAATTTGGAAGGATATTTGGATGAACATTTTGAAGTGTCTAAACTATTTCCTATACCTCATTATAGTCTGCCACTTGAACATCCTTGAGGCGTTTCTTTTGCTTTTCTCTGAAGGTGCTTAACTCAGAAGCAAAAAATTTGATCTCCTCCTCATGTTATGTCATCCTCTGCATATCCTCTTTGAAATGGAACAACTGTTAAGTAAGTCTTATTTGGTGTTGAATCCTACTAGAATCCCTTTGAATTTTTGCACAATGCTCTTCACTGAGAACAAGACCTGGTTTTAATCATCCTCATATAAGTCTAGGTTTATACCTATGAAGAATTTATTTATCTATTCTACCCACATCATAACATATTTATGCCTTTTGCCGATCTTGTGGAGGCATTTCTCGTAGACATTTACTATTTTGGCTATACCTTTGATCCAGGTCTCAAATTTTTTGAGCTCTGACCCCTCATATAGTTTGACCAAAATTTGGTAGCACTGCTTTCTCACTATTTTTTAGGTTCTTTAAAACCTTTTGCAATCTTTCTATTTGGAGATCCAATCCCCGACCATCACCCATCATGTCCACCAATTTGATGGCTTCCTTAAGAATAACTCTAAATGGTTTCATAATCCTCTTGATGGTGTCCTCCCCTAACTTTTCAAAATTGGTCCTCCAATCTGCACATTCCTGAATGAAATTTTTTTTCATCCCTGCTGATAATCCCGAAGTATTTCTTTTTTTCTAAGATGGTCTATAATGTAGCCTCCATGAAGCTTGGGTTAATGGGACCTATTAATTTAAGGATGAAAATATTCAATGCTTCATTTTTATCTATTAGGGACTTGATCTTTTCTTCATCCTTATCCTTGAACCCAAGTGCAAGCTTCAACCCTAAGGCTTCCAGCGTTTTATTACTTTTTCTAGTAGGTTCACCTAAGTCAACCTCCTCAAAATTGTAATCTTCCAGAGTTATCTAATATTGTCTAGCACTTGTTGCAGTTACTTCCACTTGTGCCTTCCAACGACCCCTTTCATCCTGAGTAAAATAAGACATTGTCCTCGCTAGTACATTAGGTTCACCCCTATAGAAGGTTTGGCCTAAAAATGTCATGTCTATGTCGTCCTCTTCAGTATAGACCCTTCTTCTTGACTGTATTTCCTTAGTGAACCATGTGGGTTTGGTGAAGGAAGCAACCGACTCATATGGGGAAATTATTATAAATGAAGCTATCCCATCTGTGCTTTGGACCTTTGTCTCCTTTTATCCTTCAACTTCGTTATCGAGGGCTCCCCTAATTTCTAAGTTTTCCTCCTCTTCCTGCACTTCTTCTATTGTGCTCCTTATTTGTTCCCTAGTAGTGGTATCTGGCTCCTCAAGTGCTTGCTTATGGGGAGAGGTACTTTCTTTCCTTTGAAAAGGTACTTCATTGGTGATCCATTTATCTTTTCTAGCATCTTGCAAGAAACATGCAATTATCAGTAAAATTTATTGAATTAACTACTCAAAATTAAGAAAAAATAATAGAAAATCCTCATAGAGTCAAGCCCTAACAGTGATAAAAACAATCTGAAACAAAAAATTTCTATCTTTGACCTTTCAGAAATTTGAACACCGAAGATAAGACCTACCTCCGAAAGACTGAAAGTGCAAAATCTGATAAAATATGGGGAAATTGGTTTTGGCGTTTTGGGGTGCGAAGAATGGAATAAAAATTTTAAAGGCCAAAAGTGAGAAAGGACGAAGGAGTTGAAGATGGTTAGTTCAGTAATGAACTTCAGAGTTTTAGACTTTGAAGGTGTTATGAATTTTGGAGGCTGAAAGTGCAAAATTTTAGGAGCGTCTTTGTTGTTTGAATGTTTGAGAAAGCCGCATTTTACACTTAACGCTCTCTGGCCTGCTGAGTTGATGATGATCTTTTTGGCCTTTTGAAGGCCGAAAACTTGGGGGTTGTAAATCTCTGAGAGGAAAGGAAAAAAACAAACACCCTATACCTGACACTAAAAAAGGGGGGAAATCTACTAAAGACCTAAAAATGACCAAACTACAATTGAAAAAGACCTAAAAATGCGAAGAAAAAAACCCTAAACACAATAAGACCGAAACAAAACAAGGAAAGAGTGTAAGGCCCTACCTGCAGAAAATGGAAGAAAGGAAGAAGGAGGAGGAAAAACATGACCACCTCGAAGACCATGAGGGTGAGCACATAAAACCTCAATGAAACAAAAAAGAGAACATCCACACACTAAAGAATGAAATAAAGCGGAGCTCGATGATGGAGGCAGAATGAGAAAAAACTAACCCCTTGGCCACTTTATAGGTGGTCAGAGCTAATGATGTCATAATTAGGTTATAGAATTTTGAAGGCCAAAAGTCCTATGCCTAATGAGTCAAGTGTCATCAGTGTCTTTAGATGTTGAAAGGCCAAAAGACAATCCTCACGGGGTGACTGTGGGCTTTCAGCCTTTCAGCCTTCTGGAGTTTCAGAGATCCTAAGAAGACCGAAAGAAAAATTTCTAAAAAAAAGACCTTTCTCTAAGCAAGAGCCAGAACTAGAACAAAGAAAGGAGGAACCCAAAAGGGGAAAAGAAACAAAAGAAAAGAAAAAGAAGGCCCCCCCCATGGCCAAGTGGCCAAAGTGGGGTTTGTGTTGTGGACCCACAACAAATAGCCCTGACAAAAGGGAGGAATGACCAAGGCATTTTTTTATCAGCAAAAACCTTCTGTAAATTAACTTTGCAATGAACAAAAACAAAGAGCTATTGACGGAAACATTATTTCATTGAATCCCAAGATTGAAGTCTTCAACTATATCTTCTAGTGTGTGCACTCGTGTGTTCATTCCTTGACCTTTGAAAGAGATGACTTAGATGATTGTCACCTACCCCCAACCTTCACAATGTTGAAAAGGGCTTCTGAGAAAGAGATTTGCTACCGGTCAGACACCCATAGCCCCAAATTTTTTTTCCCTGAGTCCCAATATAACCTTACTCTACTGTTGGTCGGGCGTCCATAGCCCTTATAGAGGCTACTAGAGTCACCCTTCTCTATCTTACGATGATATTTAGAGTTGAGGTATGTGTAGGATTCCTTTTGGAATATATTTTTCTCTTTTGTCTGGTACACGACCTGAGCCGGTTATGATTTTGAGTATGTTGTCTTTTAAATGTCTTCTTGATATTCCTTTGAGAAACCCGAGTAGTACTTCAACTGTGCTACTTAGGTTTAAAATTGTGATATCCATTTAAGCTACCATCATTTGAATGATTTATTTTCTTCTCCATCCTTTTCTCCCCTCTTCCTCATTTTGTTTACTCTCTCATATCAACAGAGAAGGGTTCTAGGATCGGTGGGTACCTGAGTAACTATACTAGTGCTAGTTATAGCTGACAACTACCCTAGAAACTAAAGTTCTCATGTACTGCCTTTAGTGTATCTCGTGATTAGAATAATGAGTGTCGAACATCTTGTTGATTGTCAATGAAGGATATCACCACTCTTGACCTCTGGGAACAATCTTTACATTATAAATTTCCTTGGAGATTTTGACTAAGAAATACCCATTCTCCCCTTTTCAAGGACCAGTTGGGATGGACCCAAAAAAAATGACTCAAAACCACAAAACCTAAAAAAAACCTGAAAAAAGAAGAAGAAAAGGGGCAGAAAAGGAAAAAAAATAAGAAGGAAAGACACTAAACTATGATAATACATGGGATGAAGGGTAGTCCCCTTCAAGAACCAAAACAATGTTTGAGGAACTAGCCATTGACTGGAAATGGGACAAACTCTATGTCCAAGGTAGTGATCCTAAAAGTGCTTTCTCTCAAGATTTCTGATACCTGATAAGGACCAGTCCACAATATTTGAAATTTGGTGTGGTTGCTTGGATTTTCTTTTGCCTTATCCCACATGAGGACAAGATCAGAGATCTTGAAATATTTTATAGTGTTCCTCTTGTCAAATAAATACTTGAGAACAACCCGATTCTTTGAAACATGTTCCATGGCCATAGTCCTTTTCTCTTCCAAGTTAAGAAGGTTCATGAGTCAGACCTGCACTCGATCTTCACCTTCGACATACTAGTCCATGAATCTTAAGATGGGTATTTTTTAGATTCATAGAAAAACTGGTTGTAGGCTATAGACGAATTGATATAGGGAAGTCCCCAATGGAATTTTTACCCTCACTCGATCGGTCCACAAGGCATATTTTAATTGTGTATGCCAGTCTATGGGGTTCCCATCCAAAAGGTGTTTGATTACCGTTGCCAAGTTTTTGTTTGTAGATTCTAGTACACCATTTCCTGGTGGGTAATAGTTAGAAGAGAAATTTAGGATTACCCAATTTTTGAAATCCCATTGGGCGAGTGTAGAAAAGGAGAATGAGGGGGATTTATCACATACCAGATAAAATAGAATCCTAAACCTTGTTATGATGTGCTCCTCTAAGAATTTGGTTACCACTTCAGTGGTATAGTTTTTCAATGCTTGTGCTTCTGTCTAGTGTGTGCTATAATTTGTAGCCATCAGTATGAATCTGTGACCTATAGAAGAGGATGGGTTAATCATTCTATCAAAATCTAGGCCCCATTGGGTGAAAGGATGTACCTTGTCTACTAGTTGTAGGGCATTGTTGGATTTCACTCTTGAGTTGTGCTGGTTTGGTAAGTATGGCATGACCTCACATGTTCATTAGTGTCTCTGAATATTGTCGACCAGCAGTATCCTTCTCTTAGGATTTGGTGAGCGGTGGCTTCAATGGACCCATGACTCATTCCATATTTGTCATGAAAATAAAATAGGATTTGTTTTTCTTTGATCCTATCCAGACATATCAGGTACAAACCATTATAGTTGTGTTCGTATAAATGACCATTTTTCAGCATGTAAGAGTTTCTTTTAATTTTCAAGGCTCTTCTTTGTGAGCCATTTAACCCTTCTAGATAGTGGTTCTGTAGCAAGTAGTAGACTATGTCTTGATACCATATATCCAAAATCACCTCTTGATCTTTGTAGGTCTGAAATATCAAATCTTCTTCTACTTAGGGCATCAGCTTTGTTAGGCCTTTGGCTCTTACAAGTTTCATAGGTTGAATTTTGAGGTCGAACTCTTGTAGGATAGCCATCCATTTCCCCCTTCTTTTGCCTAATTTTTTTTGCATGAGAAAGGATTTCACCATTGCATCTGGGACTATTTTGAACACTTTTCTCCTTAGCATATAGTGTCCAAACTTATTTAATGATTTGACCAAGGAAAAATTTTGTTTATCTAGATTTGGGTATTAGACCCTAGAGTTCTTAAGGGGGAAACTCATGAACACTATCGACCTCTCACTTTTTCCATCCTTCTTTTGTGTGAGGATTCCTACGGATGAATGTTCAGAAGAAAAAGAATAAAATTTAAAGGGTAAGGTGTAATCAAAGTTGAAAAGGATGTGGGCCATTGAAATTGTGGTTTTTATCTCTTTAAATGAATTTCTCAGTGGGGCGATCCATTCAATTTTGACGTTCTTCTTTAGTATGCCATTCAATGGATTTACTATTTCAGAGAAACCACTGATGAACTTAATCACAAATTTTATCTTTTTGAAGAAATAATTTAATTCTTTTTGGCTGTGGGGTGATGTTAATTTGAGAATGGCTTGCACTCATTTGGGGTCTATCACTATCCCAACTTCACAGATTATGTACCCAAGCAATTTTCCTTCTATGACCCCAAACACACACTTCTTTGGATTGAGAGAGATCCCATACCTCCTACACCTTTGAAGGACCCTCCTTAGGTTACTTATGTGACCTGTTCATTCTTTCTAGAACAATGTGAGGTAATCCATATAAATAATGATACATTTTCCCACTAAACCTTTGAATGTTGTCCATTGCCCTTTGGAAAGTAGCTCTGACGTTAATTAAACCAAATGACATTTGTCAATAGGTAAAGGTTCCCCACTTGGTGGTTAATGTTGTCTTCAAACTACCCTCTTCTTGTTCCATCACCTGATTGTAGCTAGAGTAGCCATCTAGGAAGGACATCATTTGTGACCCATTTATGACTTGCAACACCTTGGTAAGAGATGGTAGTGGATAGTTGTCCTTCTGGGAATCCTTGTTCATATTCCATAAATCCACACACAACTGAATCTCGCCAGTCTTTTTCTTCATGGGTGCCAAGTTTATGACCCAAGTGGAATGTCATATCAAAAAGATAATTTTGGCATCTAACAGTTTTTGGACCTCTTTCTGTATCAATGACTCCATTGTTGGGTTCATCGACCTTTGACATTGTCAAAAAATTTTAGTGTCTGGTTTCAGGGGGATATTATTTACTATGAATGAGGTTTCATAGGTTTTCAATTCCTCATAGCTCTATTCTATAACATCCCAATATTTAGTGAGGAGTTGAACCATCTTTTCTCATCCTCAGTGCCCACTTTTTCGATGTTGACTTCTCTGAGTTCATCTTCATGCCCAGGTTGTACATTTCATATTCCTTTCCTTTGGTTATTAGGTATGTTTGTCTCTTTGAGAGAATATCATCATTGTCGAAATGATTTCCAACTCCACCATCCCTTTGGATAAGGAATTATTTCTCAAGTTTATGATGCCATGATCACCAGGTGTTTCTAGGTTGTCTTGTTCCTCGAGTTCTTCCTTTTCTTCATCTATATATATTTTTTAAACACACCTAAAAAAATGATAAAATTAAGGATGTTTTGGTCATCCTAGAAGACTTGGAAGTTCATAATATTATCTGGGATAGCTGGGGCTACAATAAGTTTTACCGAGAACTTCTTTAGTTCATACTTCTCCATCGAGTGTAATGAACTAGTGGATACGACTAGTGCATCGGCCATGGCATTCTTCCTTCTCAAGATGGACTTTATATTGAATGATTCAAAGTAGTTGATCAAATCTCATGCCCTATTTTGGTAAGCTGACAGTCTTTTGTCACTACAAGAATACTGGCTGCATATTTGTTTGACGATGAGCTGCCAGTCACCTTCCACCATAAAAATGTAACCTATAAGAAACATAGAAGGACTTAACTCTGGGCTTAAGTAGTTTGATCCCAACACTGACCCCTTATTTGCACTTGGAACCATCAAAGCGTAACTTCCATATTTGATATTGTTTTGCTGAGGTTGGCTTGGGTTGAAACTTTCCTAGGGATTTTGATGTCTTGGGCTTTGATTCTTTTCTCGCCTTGCTATCTATAGAAATCACCCCTTATTTTCCATTTCCTTGCGTATCCTCAGTATATGAAGATTCAGCATCTCCATTACCTAGATCTTCCCATGGTTTCCTGTAGGGTAGTTAGACACCATCATCTAAAGTGCTTCCTTCACTACATATATTGGGAGTAGGGCTCCTGCTATCAGAGTCTAATCCTTCATTCTAACTTTCCATTCAGGTGACATGATTTGGTGGACTGGTTGTACTTGGCATAGCATTATCTAAGGTTGCTATTATGGTGCTCTTATCTTCTAGAACTTGGTACTTACCTAGTTCAATTGGTAGGGAAATTTGAGCCAGCACTCATGATAGAGCATCCTAACAGCTTGCACATGTGAATTGTGAGCGACTCTCCTAATGTAATTGATAATAACCCCAAAAAAAAGATGTTGGGATCCACATCTCAACCTAAATCCCCCAGTCTTGTCATAATATTATTGATAAAACTTTGAAAGATGTCATCACCAATGTGAAACTCTTGCAAACCTTGTACAAGACTGTGATCTAGTCCTTTGGAATCTTTGATTTTGAACATGAGGACATTATCCATCTGATAAGTGCCCATATCAGATTGAGTGAACAAGACTTCATTTGGGGCATTATAATATGTGATAATTTTCTTTAGTTTGGGTTTAATATCAATCTTGATCTGATTGTTTAATCCCTTCTAGGGTAGCCATAGCTGGGTAAAATTAGTGGACAACCATCCTCTTAGATATTTGGTCAATTCTTAACTGAGTAGGACCCCATAAGTCTCCAAATATCTATGATGTGTATATCAATGTACTTTTGTACTCTTGGATCAGAAACCAGTTGGATGTGCACATCTTTGAGTATACTAATCACTTTGACCTTCATCTTGTCTAATTGTATTACTACCCAATTTTTCATCTTAAGGACCATTCGTAGTTTTTGGTAGATGGAAAGGGGCATGATTTCACAGGAAGCTCATGAATCAATTAGGCAGTTGTGCAATTTTTTTCCAAATATATGTAGACTTAGCAGGAATGGTGGCACTTCTATCTTGCCTTTGAACATTGCGGGGAATAATTTTGAGGTATTGACATTAGATGTGGGAGCCCTTATATTTATAGCAGTTTCACCTTGTCTTGAGTGACCTAGAGACCTCAAGAGAACTTCCCTTTGAGATGGGTAGCCTTGCAACATGTCAAACATGGAGATGTTTGTCTTTATTTTCTTTAGTTCCTCAACTACACTGTATTTGTTAGCTGACCAAGCTGGGTTTTTATAACCGGTGAGTGTGTTTGGTGGGGATGATGTAGGAGCACTCAGACCTTTGGGAGAGAGGGTAGGATTGCTGCTAGCTCCTGGTTCTAGTGGAGTTGGTTGTTTTCCCAAAGGAATAATGTTAGTTAAAGGCTACTTTTGGTTCCTCGGGTTGTATAAGCTCTGATGGTCATTATATAATGCATGAACCTCAGAATATTTAGGCTCTATTTCCTTTTGGAATGGGAATACAAAATCCTCCTCTTGGGTGTAGATGTCATAATTTTCCCTGGCTCTTGGTTCATAAGAGTCAAATATCATTGTGTTAAACTCAATGAGAGGTTCCTCCGGACTCCATGGTTTCTGATTATAGGTGCTACCTCCACACCCGTCATTGTCTTGATGTGGGTTTGGAGCCCTGAAAAATGTTTACATCAGTGGTATCATAAGTGTTAGCATTATTAGTGGGTATGCTACCATTGTTGGGTAGAGTGTTCCAAGATCTATTAGGCCTTTTCTGCCCAAATTTTTTATCTTATGAGTTGGTATTGTTGTAGGTATTATAACTCCAATTTTAATTATGGGGATAGACTTTTGGAACAACATGTGTTCATTGGTATCCACTTTTATTTTGGGTTGGGACTTAACTTTATCCTAGTGAGCTTGCTGGTTAGTTGAGACAGGGTTTTCTTCACGACATCAAACTCGGAGGCTAGGTGATTATCAAGTTTAGTTGGAGGCATGGTCCATTGCTCAAAGAAAGCTATCTTATGGGCCTCATAGCCTAGATAAGTGATGGCTGGTGGTGGAGCAGCGAGTGGTTGTGCCAGAATTGGGTTCATCAAAGGTGTGTGGGTGGCCAGAGATTGATTTATTACTAAAAATTAATGTGGAGCAACAATGTTACCCATGGTAGGAATGGTGCTGAAGTTCTCTTCTTGCGGATCTATTTGTTGTGTAACTATTATGGATTTATTGTACACCTTTTCCATCATGTCTCTATCTATAGGGGGAAGTCTCCTTATAAAATTGAAGTGAAGGAGTCTAGGGCCTTAAGGTAAACTTGTATAATGGTTGTCTCATGTATAGCGTAAGGAGCTTCAAATTTTTTATGCATCTTATGGAAATGATGATTGAACATAGCAATGGGCTCCTTGGAGTCTTTCCTCATTGTTATGAATTAGGGATGTGTTGTAGTCGGATCCACATATAACTTGAATTGGTTTAGGAATTTGATTTCAAACTCTGGCCATGTAGAGATAGATCTACGTGGTAAGTTTAGGTACCAGTTATATTCAAATTCCCCTAGAGTGTATGGGAACAGGCGAAAAATGACATCTTGGTGAGAAATATCTTTGCGATTGCAAATATCTTTGAAGGAATGAATGTGTTCTTCCATTTTCCTTGACTCCCCATATATGAAACATGTGCAAAACTTCTCCAGGTCTTTTGGTAATTCGTGAAGTTGACCCACCAAGTTCAGGGGAGAACTTTGTGCATTAGCCAAGAAGGCCATCGGAAGTGGTGGCTATAGATTCTGATGTTGATGGATGGCTGTTATGACTTGTGAGGTAGCAATGTGAGACTAATAGCCAAAGGGATCCTGTAGTCTGGTAGGATGATGAGAGGAAATTTTTTTTGATTTCCCTTTGTCACTGTGAGCTCTATGATGGTGGGTAAGTTCAAGGAACTCACCCCTCTTTAGAGATGATCTAAACACTTGCTCATATCATTCTGGTGAGAAAGATCCAATATTATCTAGCTTTCTGTCTTGTCTCTCCTTGTAGCGCCACTTGTGTTGAGCGTTGTTTTTACACAAGTCAATGGCTAGGAACTCAAGATTTGATTCCCTCTCTTAAAATAATAATGAAGTTATTCCCAAGGTTCTCCATGGTCATGGTACAACCACTTAGAAAAATTAGTTGAAGATAAATGTTAATGTTCACGAGGAGGCCTTTGCTGGTACTTTCAATAATTCAAGCTACAAAATAACTTTAGTACTTCTTTTGTATTTCAATTTATCAATTCTTATGAATTACCAATGAATCAAAATCTATGCTAGATCCTATAATGAGCATCTACTCTATCTAGATTTTCAAAAAGATCAAAAGATTTGGGTAACAAGAATTAAGAAAATTCACTAAAAATGAGATCCTAATGGATGTAAACCATTGTTGAACCTTCCTTGTGAATTAAATGGTAGAAAGATGTAAATCCATAGAATAAGAATCAGACCATGTCACGATTCTATACCCAATAGATGCAATCATTTGTAGAAACTTTTATCCAGATGCAAGATTTTCAAAATCTATCAAATCATGAAGCCACAACATGTGCGCACATACACAAGACAAATTTATCTTTAAAATAATAGAATTATCCTTCCCAGCCAATCATCACAACAAGATTGATCAACAATAGTAAAATCCAATCTAATTAAGCGCAGATCTGCACACAATAAACACAGTTGGCTCTTTGAAAGGAATAAACAAGAAAACAAAAATTCATTAATTTCCCATAGACAATAGAAAAAATCATAGCGTGAATGAAGCACTAATTGCATATATTTTAATGCATAAAAGATCCAACCATTGATGCAATATATAATGCTTTGATTTACAAAAGTTTGAACCCTGAAACTAGGGCTCTATCTATGCTAAAAAAAAAAGTAAATCTTAGAACTAAAGCTTATTGAAGTAAAAATATTGCTAAAATAACTACTAACAAGCTTGGATGGATCCTTGATCCATTTACTTTCAGTTTTCCTCAGAAATTAGGGTCAAACTTGCCCAAAGGAAAAGAAATCTAAACTAGAGTTCCACCATTTCTAGCTAGAGTCTTCATTTGAAATTTGGAGTTCTCTTTGGAATATTCATCTGAGCTTCTATGTGCACATGAAAATAATTAATGTCCTTTAATTAACTAAAAATGAACCCAAGCCTTTAGGTAGTTTGAGTCTAAAATCAATCCTTTATGCAAATCTCTCTGACGTTGGAATGACCCTAAAATTTTAGACCATGACCTTTGCTTTGAAAATTAGAAGGTTGAAAAATGGTTAAGTATATATTCTTGAAGAACCCTGAAATTTTAGAGTTTCAGAGGTCGAAAGGCCAAAAAACTGCCCCTGGAAAAATGGGTAATTATCAAAATCTTCCTTTTGTAAAGTTTTGACTAATTCCAAAACTGAACACTTTGTCAATTTGGAAGGATATTTGGATGAGTATTTTGAAGTCTCTGAACTATTTCCTATATCTTGTTATAGTCTACCACTTGAAAATCCTTGAGGCATTTCTCTTTCTTTTCTCTGAAGATTCTCAACTCAAAAGCGAAGAATTTGATCTCCTCCTCATGTACTGTCATCCTCTGCATATCCTCTTTGAAATGGAACAACTATTATAGGTCTTCTTTGGTGTTGAACCCTATTAGAATCCCTTTGAATTATTACATAATACTCTTCACTGAGAATAGGACCTGGTTTTCATCATCCTCATATAAGTCTAGGTTTATAGCTATGAAGAACTTCTCTATCTATTCTACCCACACCATAACATCTTTATGCCTTTTTTTGATCTTGTGGAGGCATTTATCATAGACCTTTACTATTTTGGTTATACCTTTGATCTAGGTCTCAAATTTGTCGAGCTCTAACCCCTCATACAGTTTGACCAAAATTTGGAAGCATTGCTTCCTCTCTATTTTTATGTTCTTTAAAACCTTTTTTCCATCTTTATATTTGGAGATCCAATCCCTGGTCATCTCCCATCATGTCCACCAATTTGGTGGCTTCCTTAAGAATAACTCTAAAAGGTTTCATAATCCTAATAGTTCAAAATTGATCCTCCAATCTACACATGCCTGAATGAAGGAATTTTTCATCCCTGATGATAATCCCAAAGTATTTTTTTTTCTAAGATGACCTGTAATGTTAGGAAGTTTGGGTCAATGGGACCTATTAATTTAGGGATGAAACTCTTCAATGCCTCATTTTTCTCTTTTAGGGACTTGATCTTTTCTTTGTCCTTATCCATGAACCCAAGTGCATGCTTCAACCCTAAGGTTGTTGATGTTTTACTACCTTCTCTAGTAGGTTCATTTAGGTCAACCTCCTCGAAATTGTAAATTTCTAGAGTTATCTCAGATTCGCTAGTACTTGTAGGTATTTCCATTTGTGCCTTCCAATGACCCCTGTCATCCTGAGTAACATAAGAAATTGTCCTTGTCGGTACACTAGGTTCACCCCTATGGAAGGTTTGGCCTCAAAATTCCATGTCTGTGTCCTCCTCTTTAGTGTAGACACTCCTTCTTGGCTATATTTCCTTAGTGAACCATGTGGGTTTGATGAAGGCAATAACTGACTCATAGAGGGAAATTATTAAAACTAAAGTTGTCCCATTTGTGTTTTGGACCTCTGTCTCCTTTTCTCCTTCAGCTTAATTTTCTAGGGATCCCCTAATTTCTGATTTATCCTCATCTTCATGCACTTCTTCTGTTGTGTTGCTTATTTGTTCCCCAATAGTGGTATCTGGCTCCTCAAATGCTTGCTTATGGGGAGGGGCACTTGCTTTCCTTGGAGATTCTTCCTCTTCCTTGGGATTTTAAATATTTTCTAATGAGCTTGTCATTACTTCTTCCCAGATACATGTTACATGTCTCTGTGTTGGTTGTGTAGACGGTGTTGGCATTGTGGATGAAAGAGAGGCAACAATTGGATTTGAATAAAAAATAGGAATGAAAGGAGGAGGAGTAGGTGAATTTGGTGGAATGAAAGGAGGAGGAGTAGGTGCATTTGGTGGAATGAAAGGAGGAGGAGTAGGAGTCTTTTGTGGAATGAAAGGAAGAGGAGTAGGAGTGGGAGATGGAATAGAAGAACTATGTCCCACACCAGTATCCTTCCAAGTTATGTCACTTGGTACTTCTTCATGCTCTTTTTGTACTGTATGGGTGTTTGAGAGATCTAGGGTATTCTATACCTCTTCATTCTTGTCTGTGCCTATAGGATCAATGCTATATGAAGGTATCTTTGTATCCACATGCTCCCCTGAGTAGGATTTTTTGGTTGGTTTTTCAATTGTGGGATTAGTGAATTGGAATGGACGAGGAGTTAGAATAACCTGTGGAACTAATGGCATTTATACTTCCATACTTACTTCTCTAGTAGGAGCAAGTAGATCTTTTATTTGTTCCTTGAACCCGACAAGATCTTGAAAGTTAGAAATGTCAAACTCATCAAGAGAAAGGGAAACCTAGGGATATCCTTGTTCTTCTTGTGCTCCTATTTATTTATTAATTAGGACATATCCTTATTGACCTTATCTTTTAAGAGTAGCCATCCCTGACCATGGTCTTCTTGATAAGGCACATGCTCTTCTGCCTCTTTTCTTCCTCTTACAAGGTTTCTAGCTATGGAGACACAGAGGATCTCTTCCTTTTGTAGACCCTTTTCTTCTCCTCTTGTGCAATCCTGGGTCCTATGACCTTGATGGTCAGAGATTGAACTATATTAGGAGTTTTTCCTTGTAAAGCTTGTGGTTGGTCAGGAGGTAGATTGATGCTACTAGACATTCTGGTCTTTGCTGGTTTGGACTTTGGGTTAGAAGCATATGCCACTGGGCGATCATGCCTACATACTATCTCTAGTTTTTGAGGGGTCGCCTCTCTAAATTTAGGCATTACCACCCTCTCTTGTTGTTTCTTATCGCCTTTTGATGGTGGATTCAACTATGGTTTCATCGGTACAGGGTCCATTTTGAACAACTTTTAGATCTAGTGTTTGGTGATTTTCACCACATGCCTAGCCTTGAAATCAATGTTATTGTTCTCTTCCTTGTCTACTTAGGCATTTAAGATGGGTCTTATATATATATCTTATCCTTATTGTATAAAGGACCTAATACCTCCTCGGTCTCCATGTCCCATACCTCTGGCTGAATGTTAAGTTCCAAGACATCTTGTGCCAACTCAAGGGATAGTCTACAATAGTCATGAATCTTGACCTCGTAATCATCTACAAAGTTTATCCAGTGATCCTCTAGGTGAGGCCCATGAACATAATGTTTTCCCATGATGTGGTTGTAAGTACCAATGGGGTCAAACCTAGGCATGAGTAACCCAAAATATTGCAAAGTATATTCATCCCTTTTGAATGCTAGAGATTTGAAAAATTTCATGTCTTGTAAGGAATGGGGGCCAATTGATAAGGGAAAATTCCAAAAATGCTTCTTCTTGTGTTTTATATGCTCATATGCCTCCTAGAGCTATCTATCCATCTCCAAAATAATTATCCTATTAGAAGGATATTGAGGAAGCTTCTTTAGGTCGAGAGTGCACCCAGCCATTCTAATGTATGTGAAAGCCTTAAATTGAATATAATCAGCTTCAATTGGCCTTACTTTGGCAGCTGCTTCCTTGGAGAGTCTCTTTGTTTAATCACCTTCTATAGAATGGATAATTACAAAGACAAAGTCATCATTGAAAATCTTGTAATCTGGGCTCTTGCCGTCCATATCTTCCTTCCTAACTAGTTGAGCATACACATTGAATAGCCATGCATTGGGCTACCCAAATGCTCCTCTCTTTATTAAGCCTAGGTACTCTTCCCTGGCGGCTAGTAGGTATACAACATAAGAAGTCATGTAGAATCGGGAAGTCTATTTTGCCATCACTAATTGTTCATCCAGGTTATCGCTAAGGATGGTAGCCTAGTCAAATTTGACTTTCGTCCCTTTTATCCTCTCAATCAAGATGATCATCCAATGCTCTAGTTAGATTGATTGAAGGAGGCCATATAACTTGCTAAGCATGGTGATTGCGGCTTGAATATCATCTTTTAGGTATTCCCTTCTCATATCAATCTTTTCCAATTTATTCTTGGGGAGAGGTTGCATCAAATATTCCTTGTTCACTATTTCATAAGAAATTTGAGTATTTTTTCCAAACCATTCTAGTCCTTTATGAATGGAGAAGTCATAAAATGTGTCTATACCCTTTGGAAAGTGGAAGACATCCTTAATGTTGTCGGGTTTGAGATCTAGAACAATATCTCTCGCCTTATTTTTCACCACCCTCTCATCAGGAACATCATGGTTAAATTTGAAGATATAATTGCGACAGGATGTGCTACAATATTCACCAGACTTGAAAACACTAAAGAAGTGCAGTCAACCGATCTCTTGTTAGACTTGGCACATCTAGTAAGGAAGTCATTCCATTTCACATTCCTGATGTCTGTGTTTGTGATCTCACCATGGAGACTCCCCACCTTGGATGAGGTGTGATATTCTTTGAAAAGGTACTTCATTGGTGTTCCAGTTATCTTTTCTGGCATCCTACAAGAAGTATGCAACTATCAATAAAATATATTGAATTAACTACTCAAAATTAAGAAAAAATAATACAAAATCCTTAGGGAGTCAAGCCCTAGCAATGATAAAAACAATATGAAACATAATTTTTCCATCTTTGGCCTTTCAGACATTCAAATACCGAAGATAAGACCTGCCTCTGAAAGTTCAAAATATGAGAAAAGTTGGGGAACTTGGTTTCGACATTTCAGGGTGCAAAGAATGGAATGAAATTTTCAGAGGGCAAAAGTGTGAAAGGGAAAAAGATTTGAAGATGGTTAATTCAGTGATGAACTTCAGAGTTTTAGAGTACGAAGGTGGTATGAATTTTGGAGGCCGAAAGTGTGAAAGTTTAGGAGGGTCTTCGGTGTCTGAATGTTCAAGAAAGCCACATTTTACACTTAACTCTCTTTGCCCTGCTGAGATGATGATGATCTTTTCGGCCTTTTAGAGGCCAAAAACATGGGCTACAAAAATCTAAGAGGAAAGAAAAAATAGAAACCCTAGACCCGACACTACAAAAAAAGGGGGGAAAACCTACTGAAGACCTAAAAATGACCAAACTACAAATAAAAAAGACTTAAAAACCAAAAGAATAAATCCCTAAACACAAACCCTAAACAAAATGAGACCCAAACAAAAAAGGAAAGAGTGCAAGGCCCTACTTGCAAAAATGGCAGAAAGGAAGGAGGAGGAGGAAAAACATGACCACCTCGAAGACCACAAGGGCGAGCACAATAAACCTCAATGAAACATTAAAGAGGACAGTCGCACGCCAAAGAATGAAACAAAGTGGAGCTCAAAGACAGAGGCAAAATGAGAAGAAAACTAACCCCTCAGCCACTTTATAGGCGACCAGAGCTGATGATGTCATCATTGGGTTACATAATTTTAGAGGCTGAAAGTTTGATGCCCAATGAGTCAAGTGTCATCGGTGTCTTTGGAGGCTGAAAGGCTGAAAGACAATCCTCGCGGGGTGACTATGGGCTTTCGGCATTCTAGAATTTCTAAGATCCTAAGAAGACTGAAAGGATGAAAGGCCAAAGGACCAAAAGAAAACTTGCTAAACAAAATGCCTTGCTCCAAGCTAGAGCCAAAACTAGAACAAATAAAGGAGGAATCCCAAAGGGGAAAAGAAACAAAAGAGAAGAAAAAGAAGGGGGGCCTCCATGGACAAGTTGCCAAATTGGGGTGTGTGTTGTGGACCCACAACATATCTATATCTCATTTTATTTATAAGTCTTTGTTAACTTACAACGAGTAATCATAGGCGTACAAACATGTTTTTAATAATCCATACCAAATTTATTCAACAATTGTTTCACATACTTAGAATGAGAAATTAAAATACCTTTATTTGTATTTGTAATTTGTAGTCCAAGAAAGAATTTCATCTCACCTATCATAGACATCTCAAATTCCTTCTTCATCTCATCAAAAAATTCTTCACTCAACTTTTCATTTCCACTAAAAATGATATCATTCACAAAGACTTCAACAATCAAAATGTTATCATTAACAACTTTGAAGTACAAATTATTGTCAGTAGTACCTTTATTGAAACCAATATTCAGTAAATACTTATCTAACCTTGCATACTAGGCTCTAGAGGATTACTTCAATCCATATAATGCTTTCTTCAATCAGAAAACCATGTCTTCTTTATCAATCAAGGGAAAACTATCAGGTTTCTCAATGTAGACTTCTTCTTCCATCATTCCATTCAGGAATGCAGACTTAACATCCATCTGATATACCTTGAAATTTTTGTAAGTAGCATATGCAAGAAACATTATAACAACTTCAATTCTATCAATAGGAGAAAATGTCTCCTCAAAATCAATACCTTCCATATGATAATATCCCTTACAAATAAGTCTAGCTTTGTTCTAAAACACTTCTTTATCTTCATTTAATATGTTTCTGAATACCCATCTAGTATTGATCACATTCTTGTCCATAGGTCTAGGAATAAGAATCCATGTCTCATTCTTTTCAATTTGTTCCAATTCTTCTTTCATGGCTTTTATCCAATTTTCATCTTTCCATGCTTCATCAACATTGTTAGGCTCAATCTTAGAAATTAAACAAAATTCATTCCTAGCAATTCTTCATCTAGCCCGAACACCTTTGTCTTTATCACCAATAATCTAATTCTCTAAATGATTTAACCTTACATACCTTGGAGTCTTCCGATTTTCATTTTAGCTGACTCTTGTGTTTCCAACTCTTCCTCATTTCCAAATTCTTCATTCTATTCTACCGATTCATTATGATTATGATTATGATTCTATGCTTGCACAATATGATTTTATTCTTCATCATCTGATTCATAACTGCAAGATCTAACTAGTTTCTGAAAAATTTCACCCACTTTCACATTAGCACTCTCAATCATCTTTTTCAATCTGTGATTATAACATTTTTATGCTTCTCTTTGTAGAGTAACCAAGAAATATTCCTTCATCACTTCTAGGATTAACTTTTATTAAATATTCATCTCTCTTAATGTAACATTTTCTTCCAAAGATTATGAAATACTTCATAGTAGTAATATGACCATACCAAAGCTCATAAGGAGTCTTACCAATACCATTCTTGATTTTAAATTGATTCAAAGTGTAAACAACAATGCTAAAAAATTCTCTCTAATAGATCTGTGAAACATTTCCTTCAATCATCTTAGTCATGGTAGTGTCAAGAATAGTTCTATTTCTTCTCTCTACAATTCCATTCTTCTGTGTGATCCTTGGAGCATATATTTATACTTTTATCCCTTGCTCTTCACAATGCACATCAAAATCTCTAGATGTAATCTCTCAACCTCTGTGAGATCTCATACATTTCAACTTCATACCCATCTCAGTCTCAACCATAGCTCTAAAGAACTTGAATTTGTTAAATGCCTCAATTTTTTATTTTTAAAAATGTAACCTGCATCATCCTTGAATAATCATCAATGAAAAAGATAAAGTATCCATATCCATAATAAATTCTAGTTCTAGTAGGATCACATAAATTAGTATGCATGAAATATAACAATCCACTTGAGGATTATGTCTTACTTTTGAAAGTAGATTTAGTAATCTTACCCAAATGAAATTCCTTACACATCGCATTAGCAAGATTTAAAAAATTAGGTAAATCTCTCACTCCATCACATTAGCAGGATTCAACATTTTAGGTAAATCTCTCATGCATTTGTATTTCTTATCTTCACAATGTTGTCAAAGTTCACATGGAAAAACCTCTTGTGCCACAACTAACTATCATCAATCTTAGCAATAACAAATTTATTCTCTAAATAGTTCAAGTAAAATACATTACTTCTGGTCTTTGTACTTGATGCAATCTCAACTCATGTGCTTCCAATGATTCTACACATTCCATACTTAAATTCTAAGTTATATCCCCTATTAGCTAACTATCCAACACTCAAAATATTATGCCTCAAAACTTCAACATATAAAAAATCATTAGTATTAGTCTTACCATCAAGAGTAATTGAACCTCTTCCTTTGATCAAATAGGGATCGTTGTTACCAAATTTGACAAATCCACCATCATAATATTAAATCTTCACAAATTATCTTTTGTCTTTGGTCATGTGATGTGATCATCTAATGCCAATAACACAGTGATCTCTCTTATCTAAATGTGAAACAGAGGCTCTCTCTTCATTAGGATTCTCATCTCTGATAGCAATGAACACAATCTCATGTTTTCTTTTCTCATATTCATCATTTATTGTTCCTTCATCTGTAACACAGTAACACTTCTTCTAATATTTTGGCCTGAACTTCTTATGCTTGTGCTCAGTCTCTGTGTAAGGACATCTAGAAGCAATGTGACCAATCTTATTACATCCAAAACATTTCAAAGGAAACTTTCCTTCATACTTACCAGATCTCTTAGGTAGTCTCTGTACAAATAGGATTTCAAGCTCTTCAATCTCTCTTTCTTCTTTCTCAATTTGTTCCCAATCCTTAGCATATATACAAAGCTTAGATGAACTTTCTCCAGGGTTATATCTTTTCTATCCTTATAAATAGTAGCTTTAAATGCAGATTCAACTTTATGAAATCTATCTCCAAATTCACTCATTTCAAAAGTAGATAACTTACCAATCATTGTATCTCTTTTCACGGTAGTCACAGTTGTGATTTATTCACTAAAAATAAATTATAATTGTAAGGATAAGGCAAGGATCTAAGGATTTTAGAAATAATTTCATTCTCATCCAATGTTCCACCAGTGCATCTGATTCCACAAACAAGTTCAGTGATCTAATTAACATAGGAAGTAATGTTCTCATCCTCAATGATTCATATTTTCCTTTTATAATTTGTAGCTTAGATTTCTTCACAAAATCATCTCCTTAATATAATGTCTCCAATTTTTTCCACACTTCATGTGCAGTCTCTAATCCCAAAATGTTTGTATACTCAACATCTGATAAGACACTCTTCAACACTTATTTTTCTCTCATATTAATCTTGAATTATTTCCTCTGATCAACAATCACAGTAGATAGATCAACAATAGGTTTGTAATCCTTATGTGTAATAATTGAATGCTCTTCAATAAGACATCTCAAGTGTTTAATCATCTAATCCTTCCATAAACTATAATTTGTTCCATCAAATCTCATACTCTCCTTCTTAAAAGTCGACATCCCAAATATCCTAAAGCGGTCAAGGTTCCCAAAGAGGACAAAAAATTTGATACCAATTGTTATACCTTAAGGATAACACACAACTGAGAGAGGGGAGATGAATTAGTTGTGCCACAATATTATCAACTTTAAAACAACTAATAAACTTTAATGTTAGATATGAATGATAAACATGAAAGTAAGATCATAACAAAACAATCAACACATAACACCAAGATTTTTGATGTGGAAACTCTGTTAGGGTAAAAACCACAGTGGGGATGGAACCCACAAGATGAATGTACTCTATTAAAAGAACTATACCCTTTTAGGAGTATTACAAAGAGGAATGCACATGCATTCAGACACATTGCCTAGAGCCCACTGCTCAAATACAACAAGGATCTCAATCCCAAGGAAGTCTCTCTACCTTACAAAAATCTCTTCTTAAAAATCATAGAGGACATACTGTCAAAGCTCACAAAATGACAAACAACATCTCTAATATGCCAATCATCTAAAGCGATTTTATGCCTAGATTGTTGTAAGTAGCTGTAAAACAGTGGAAAAAGTCCTGAAAAAATCCTAAAAAGAAAAAAAGAAGCTAAAAAAATGATTTTCCTGGTGAAAACCTGGCAAGTAGGCGCTTGGATAACATCAAAAAAATTAGAAAAATGCAAAATACAAAAAAAAAGAGGAAAAAGAGAAAAGAACAAAAAAATTGAAAAACAAAAAAAATCATGTCTTGGTGAAAACCTGGTAAACAAGCGCCTTGGTAGAAAAAATGAAAATCCTACAAGTGGTGAGAACCTGGTAAATAGATGCCATTTGTCAGCTCGCTGCTCTATCTATCAATGCCTGGATATCTCTTCAGCAGGTGCTTTAGTACATCTAGACCCGCAAAAACAAGATCTCATCCCTAGTTGTTCGCTAGATCATTTCCAAAATCACCATGGCTTGGAATCCAATCTTATCTTTCTTGAAAATGGACAATTCAATCTATCACAATACCAATCAATCAAATAAAGGTATTTCTTAAATACCACAAACCAAGCAATGATATTTTTCAATACCACTAATCAAGTCACATTTCACATCAACAAAGAAAATAGTGTTTCTTAAATACTCATCTTGTCATCAAGTGATCACATTGCATCTATCCATCAACAAAACAATTATATAATTGACCATTCATGTAGTATGCTTGCACAAATTCTGATTTCTGAGTAACTCTATGATGTATCCGTACTAGAGAAACAAGGAAGGAGTCTGGATATTTTTTCTTTGAATGATTGCTTGTTCATTATCAGTTTTTTGTTTATCACATCTCCCGAGTGCTTCAATGATGCTCTAATGTAGATCACAAGTAGAAATGGAGCATAATTGAACATTTTTTCATGCATTTAAGGCATTTTCATATGAAATCTTCCATCCTAGATTGTCTATTTGCTAAGAATGCATGCTTAATATGAGAGCATTTTATGAAATTCTTGTAAATATTATAGCTAGGAAGTAGTAGGAAGTTTTTGACATGTTTATTGGTTGAATTTGGCTAAATGTGATGCTAACATGTTGATATAAAGTCATATTGAGTGGTTGTGTGTAACATTCTTGCAGGTAAAACATTTACACATCACACTATCAAAAACCATTCTACTAATCCCAATCGAGATGAAGGATGACACCTAAGCCAAGCTTGGCAACCTCTGCTAAACTCATTCCCATAAATCCTCATTTCTCTATCATCTTCTCACTTAGCTCTACCCTCATCCTCATGTTTTTTTTTTCTCTTGCAATGTTGACCTTCTCTTTATTTAATTTTTTAGAATTCTTTTCTAACCCTTCACTCCATGTTTCTTTCTTGTCGACATTGCTTATTTGTGTATTTTTTCTCTACTTAAACCTTTCTTTTCTTCTTTTTGCTTGATCGAATTTCTTGGATTTATGTTCTAGTGGGGTCTAATTTATGGTTTTACACTCTGATGACATGTAACTGATTGAATTTTTGATAATGTTAAGTTGAAGATGATGCAAGACATTAAATCAGTTAATGGTTTGTATTGTCATTGATGTCAACTTGATATCATCTGTATGGTCATATACATAATACCAAAGACTTTAGAGAATCAATGGAATAGAGGTTATGCCTTCAAAAATGCATAAAATTCAAGTATTCACTAAGTTACAGACCACACCGATAAAGTGCACACCATTGGTAAAGACAGAGATAAAGTCACAGTGATACCCGATGAGCAGAAGACAGTGTTGCCCGATGAAGTAGAATCACAAGATTCCCGATGAGATGAAAATAGTGTTTCCCGATGAGAAAGATCCAATGATGCCTGACAGACGGAGATCCCGATGCTAACTAAAGTTGCACCGACGAAGCTGGCAGTTGTCACCGGTGACAAACTACAGAATTGACCGACAGAACAGAGAGATCAGAAAATGACAAAATATCTAGCTGGTAGAGCTTAAGAATAGACTTAACTGGTTGTTTTATTTTTTTTATTCGACCATAGTTAAGTAAGTGATTTAAATATGATTTATATAGTTGGCAAGAAGATAACTGCGAGATAAATCAGGAGTTAAAGCCATAAATCAATTTGGTTGGATTGTTTTTTATGTTAAGAATCAAGAATCAAGAACCAATAATTAAGGAATATCATGTCTATATAAGAGATAAGCATAATTCATTTCCATAAGCAATCAGATACATGGGGGAGTGAATTGAAAGAAGACGCTGAAGAGAAACTGGTGAAGGTTAAGCTTCATACAGTCTTGATCAATCAAGCTAAGGGAGAGCTAAAGAATTCTGCAGACACCGATAAACAGTGAAGCACAACATCACAGAGCAGAAAGAGTGAAGTACAAAGAAAGTGAATTGATACATTGATCAAAAAGGTATTATACATAAATAGATCTAAATATCTGCAATTCAAGTTGCATTAGAAATAGGTCATTGTGTTTCAGTTTAACCATTGAAGCATTAAGTCTCTTAACAGAGCAGGACTTAACAGTCTTTTAT